>CM061133.1:71495009-72031027 GCA_030789695.1 Scilla litardierei | reverse complement strand
CTTCACACGTTGCACTAAATATCTTCAGCAAACTAGAAATTGATTTCAAGTGAAAACTCCAACGGGTATCACCAGCTCTTTACAGAGAACCTATTTGATTAAGTCCTTTTCCACTTTGAAGCTCATCAATCTCAAGTAAATGAACAATATTTGAAGCATGAGCAGCTTTTAGTTGGTCATTGCGCTTACATGATGCACCAACAATATTGATAATGGAATTAACTTGGTAAAAAACTGATGGACATGAGTAATTTCCTTGGATGCAGCAACTAATGCCAGTTGTAAACGATGAGGAAAACAATGAACATAATAAGCATGTGAACATTCATTTGAAACCAAAGCTTGCAAACCATTCCATTCACCACGCATGTTACTTTCACCATCATAACCTTGCCCTCAGATAGATTGAACATCGAGATTGTACTGAGAGAGCATCGAAAAAATCCCCTCTTTCCAAAGTTAATGCCGCAGCGTCTTTGACATGAATAAGCCCAAAAAAGCGCTCGTGTATGTAGCCATCTTTGTCAACAAATCTCAAGACAATTGACATTTGCTCTTTTTTAGATTCATCTCGAGCTTCATCAACAATTAAACAATACGTTGAATTACCAATTTCTTCACGAATGTCCTTTCTCACTTTGGTTCCCAAGACATGCAAAATTTGTTTTTGTGTTTTTGGTGATGTATATGATGCATTTCGTGGAGCTTTATCCAAAACTGCGGCTACTTTATCATTATAAGAGGCGATGAAACTCAACAGTTCTAAAAAGTTTCCACGATTTCTTGATGACTTAGACTCATCGTGGCCCCTAAAAGAGCAACCTTGAAATGCAAGCCACCTAACTGTCTCAACTGAAGCTTTCAAACGAAGTCTGTTTTCCATGACTTCCTGCGATGTGAATTTCTCAAACCTTCTCGCAATATGAGATGGTTGATTCATAAGGTCTGCACATGCTTTCTCGGCATTTCTATGAGGTGAATTGAGATCTTTTCCAATATGTGCCAAAAGTGCACAATTTTTTACATCCTTCACCTTTTTCCATGAAAGAAATCCATTAACAGTGAATGCATCGGATCTAGAAGGTCCATTTTCTTTATGAAATAGAAAGCATGGTAGACAAAATATAGCATCTGCTGTTGGAGAATATTCTAACCAAGAAGGAAAAAGCTTAAACCATGATGCTTGAAAACTTCGTGAGTGTTTTTCATCTGATGTTGAATACTTAGAAAGTGTACACGGATAAGGACCGGCTTTAATATAAGATCTTCGAACTTCATCCTGCTTCTCAATTGTATACTTCCATATTTGTGGTCGTAATCCCGGATCACGTTCTAATGAGTTGATATCAAACTCGTCATCGATATCAACTCTTTGAAATTTTGGAACAGGATCCTCAGAATGCACATGACTCTATCGATGGAGTTTCAATACTTTTTCTTTTAAAGAATGAATCGATTGTTGTTGACTTTTTCATCTAAAAATAGGATAAATTATGGATTAGCCAATCTGAAACAACAATCAAAATCATTTACGATAGCTCACAATTCTAGATTTCTACACAATTGTTAACTATAACAACGACACCATTCATGTAAATCAACACAAATCAAACATATACAAAAAACTTTTAGAACAATATATCATTAATGTTTCTTATACCAGTCAATTTTTAACGACACCATTCGCGTTAATCCGTTGTATTATACTCTGCTTTATTGGATCTTTTTAATATGGGTATCATTTATCTGTTATATGGGTTCCATTTATCAGAAGGCAAAGTTTACATAGCGATCAAGTATGTTCTATTTGTTAACAATGCATACTGTCATGTGATTAATGATGTTATAAGCTGTTTAGGAAATTTTAAAAATTAAAAATAGTCCTGTTTTTTCTCATTGGTTGTTTTCTACCTACAGCTTATGTTTGTCACTTGTTTGTAAATTCTATATCCATGTCCTAACTGAGCAATTGCAAGAATTATATTTGTATTCCAATGACGGGAAACTCTGGATAGTTTGTATAGGAAACAAATGAAAAGAATCTGGGGACATAATAAAGAAACTGCAAAGATACCTGTCATGCTAGATCCACAAGTGACCAAACATATAATATTACTAGACCATTATGAATTGCAGTAAGTTCATTAAAATGGCAGTGCAAAATCTAATTTTATTCTGTTTTTGTTTAAATTAGTTAGCAATTTAGTCCAAAGAATCAAAAAATTTAAGCTAGCAGTAAAATCAAAAAATTTCTTACCGAATTATATAGAGATGGGTTCCCTTATGCTAGTAGTCCAACAGATAATCCAAAGACAGAATCAGCCCAGGAACGAGACGAGAGCGTGGTGTCGCGACAATATCGTGCACTAATTTTCAATTTAAGTCCAATTCAACGAGATTAATCACCGAAATTAAACAAAAGGAAAAAATAGAAAATTTTCGAGCTCAGATGATGTCAGAGGAGGATCCGAAACAAAATCAAAAACAAACAAATCAGAGGCGGGGGACTCGAGCTCAAAAAATTGCTCACCAAAATTTTCGAGCTCAGAGGAGGATCCGAGGATGTCGAGCTCTTGCCGCTGCCAGAACGAGCGGTGGAGACTCGAGCTCTTGGGGAGAAAGCGCGGTGGTCCGGTCCGGTGGAGTTGGTGGCTTGCGTTTTGGAGACGGTGACGACGCAGACAGCCCTAATTTCTGATTGGGGATTGTTTTCGCTGAGAAGCTGCGAACGGCGAATGCAATGGGTTTTAACATTTGATTTGGGTTGACTTTTGCAACCGGGTTGCAACCGGGCCAGGCATCCATGAGATTGAAGCTTCAGAAAATTAGGGGGGCCAGGGCTCTCTCCACTTTCAGCAGGCTTAAAGTTTCAGGCAAATGAAAGTGTAAATTTTTTGCAAATTAAAAAATTGGGGGGGGGCGCCCCCCCACGGTCAGCATACGTCCGCCCCTGGTCATAACCCGTGCTCGTAGGGCACGGTTCATTTAAAAAAATTGAGTAGTATACAAAAATTCGGTTACAACCAAGTAATGTGAGATTTAAAAAAAATTAAAATCGAAAAACTTTTGGGCTTTTTGGTTTTATTTATGTGGAAAAGTATAGTCATCAAATTTGTCCTAGTCATATTTTTCCCGCCACGTAGGACAAAGATTTTGTCCTAGTCATACTTTGCTGTCACGTAGGACAAAGTCGTGAAATGTATAATAGATTTGTGATGTATTTTCATGTCCTTTGTTATGGAAAATTGACCCGAATTACTAAACTCGTATATGGCTCATGATTAAGCCGTATCAACTTGAGCTGACGAATCCAAAGCACTAGTCTCACTGCTTTTGTTTTATTCACTAACATATGGCACAATGATGGGAACAATTGGCTATTTGATCATGGTTTCAAGTGCAGCTTTTCACGCAATGTCTAAAAAATTTCTTTTATTACTGTTCAAGTTTAATAGTAAACTTTTTTTAATCTAAAGAAGAGGGAATGATATATGGTTTTTGGTACACTAATATACGATCGGTAAGGCCCGTGTAATGTATGGGCTACAATAAGTACGATGTTCTTACAAATGTGCAAATCAAGACAGTAAACTTGCTTAATATGTTGAAAACTAACATGGTTCTTTATAAACAGCTTGGTATGCATTTTTATATCTACCATGAGTCAAATAATCAGTTGAAAAGGTGTGGATATGTAAGGTTGAATTTGGCTCAGTATAGTAATGAATGGATGATTTATGAGTCTACGTGAATTAGAGGAAAAATTCACATAATACACACCTCATGGATGTTCAACGTATCAAAAATCAAGTGAATATGCTATTTGATACTCGATCTAATCCTTGTAAATTCAACGATCTCGGAAGTTTTAGAAAAATAGAACTCTTTGCAACATGTGGATTGAGTGTCAAATGCCCCTAAGTTTCGCCCATATTTGGAGTTTTGAGGTTTTAGAATGTATACATAATACATCAATCGTATTTTTAAAAAAATAACAAAAAAGGGATAGTATGGGTTTTTTGTGCACGTGCACAGCTACATTATCCTTATAAATTAAAGGTATAGATGGTTACTATGTTTATTTCCAAGCTTATATAAATGTTTGTCATCTAGCTAAAATTTGTACATATATGGTATGCATCATCTATCTATTATACAAAAGAAGGATGTGATGAGATATTTGTCCTATGTGGCAATGTCACATCAACACACCTCTAGACATTCCCTCTTTGGTCCCCCTCTATTTATAAGGTTGCCATTGACATTTTTCCCCTCTAACCCCCGGTATTTACATGTTTGCCATTAGGATTTTACCTCTTTTACCCACCGACGATACCCACACACACCCACACTTCTCACTCTTTTTCGATTGCGCCCGTACACCGCATCCTTTCCGTGTGGGTTTTTTCTCCAGTGCACTATTTTCTAGTCTATATTACAAATGAGTGCCTTGATGTGATGTTTGTTCTTCCTGGACAAACCCACTAGGACAACCAATTGGCCTAAAGTTTGCATCCTTGGCATGGTGGGGCCCCCTTGGGGGTGGGGGAGAGAGTGGGATTGCTTTGGAGAGTTAGGTTTAATGCACCCACAATTCCCCTTATTTGCAAGCTTGCCATTGGTGTTACACTTTGCCTCCCAAAGTTTTTTTGCAATTTAGCCCCTGATTTTCCCCTTTTACATCCTACGATGCGCGCGCGCACACACACACACACACACACACTTCTCGCTCCTTCTCGGTTTCGCGCATGCATCGTATCCTTTCCATGGGGGTTTTTACGCCGTGCACTATGTGCATCTGGTTATTTATAGTTTTTTTTACAAAACAGGTTCAGTCTACATGATCGGAAGCACAAAACAAGAAGAAGGAACAATAGAGAAGATCAATTCCTAAAATTTTATGTGAGCTAAAATTTTATTCGTTAGCAATGAAGGACATGTCTTCTACAAAAAAACCGCAACAAGTTGACTTGGCCTAACTTAACCCCCATGCATATAAAAATGTAAAATACCTACAAGGTGTTATGAATGGGAGAGACTTTTGGTCTCCACCCACTAACCACCCACCATTACACCCACTTAGTAGTGGGTGTCTCCTGTGATTCATATGAAAGTAACTCATATATGAAAGTATATTAGTATGGCTATGGTTTTCACCATAAGCTAGCTCTTCCAACTTCTAACACGTTATCATACACGATTGCCTCTAGATAATTTTTCTCTACAAAAATTCTGTCTAGCGAATGAATCTTATATCTGTTGGCGGATCGTTTGCCAACATCGTGAGGAGTTTTGATCGTTTGTGTAGCCGCCGATTTTCCTACGTTCTCGATGAACGGGAATATTTTCTGCGGATTTTTCGATCTCCGATCTTCCCTAGATCTAACGGATCTAGAGAGATGAAGTGTGAATGCCTAGTGGACAGTGCCTCCACGCCCACCATCCTTCGAGACAGATGCTATTTTAATAGCATCATTAATTATCATGGTCTCGTCACTACAATTTCGGGACTATATAATATAATAGAAGGATCATGTGAAGAAATTTTATTGCTCCCAAACCAAACGCAAGTTATAATAAAGATGCTTTATTTTCTCCAAAATCAAAAAGAAATCTACTAAGTTTCAAGGACATCCGTTTAAACAGATATCACTTGGAAACTGATGATTTCAATAATATTAAATATTTGTATGTTACTCGTCATAAGGATGGTATTAAAACCATCTTAGAATGTTTTAAAGGACTCCCGTCGGGCCTTTATCAAACATACATCCAACCTATAGAAGCTAATCTGATGGTGCACCAGCAGTGTTCTACATCACCAGAATTCAGTCTCTGGCATTATAGACTAGATCACACAGGATCGGTAATGATGCACCGCATCATAACCCAATCTCTTGGACAGAATTTGAAGAACATGAAGATTCTTCAAAAGGGTGATTTTCCGTGTCCCCCTTATAAAGGTAAACTAATCATGAGACCATTCTACCTGAAAGTGGGTTTTAAGTCTCCTAACTTCTTGGATAGAATACATAAAGACATTTGTTGGCTAATTCACCGATCAAGTGGTCCATTTCGGTACTTTATGGTACTAATAGATGCATCTTCAAAATGGTCGTTTGTGTGCCTTTTGTCCACCAGCAACCTAGATTTTTCAAAGCTATTGACACAAATAATAAAGTTGCAGGCACATTTTTCAGATAACCAGATTAAAAAAATACGTCTGGACAATGCTGGGGAATTCACTTCACAATTCTTTCAAGACTATTGCCAAGCAACTGGCATTGAAGTTGAACATCCGGTAGCTCATGTTCACACTCAGAATGGGTTGGCTGAGTCTCTTATATAGAGACTGCAATGGATTGCTCGTCCATTGCTAATGCAATCATAGTTGCCTGTGGATGCATGACGACATGCAATTTTGCATGTCATTTTACTTATCAGAATACGACCCTCTGGTGGTCATATTTTATCGTCGATGCAGCTTGCATATGGTGTACCTCCCAATATTCTCACTTGAGAGTATTCGGTTGTGCAGTCTATGTTCCTATAGCACCTCCACAGAGGACTAAAATGGGTCCTCAATGCCGTCTTGGTATCTACGTAGGGTATGATTCACCCTCCATTATTAGATACCTTGAGCCCCTAACATGCGGTGCGTTTAAGACTCGTCTTGAAGATTTTGAGTTTGACGAAAATTCATTTCCTAAACTTGGCTCACAAACCAAGAAGCCTGAAGCTTCAGAGACAATTTCTTGGGACACTAAGACTTTGTCTCATTATGATCCGTATACTAATCTGTGTGAAGATTGAGATCCTGAAGATCCTTCACATTCAGAATACAGTACATTTACTCCCGGATAAATTCACTGATTGTAACAGCCACTTTCCGACCGTTCGTATTTTCTGCGCGTACGACTCTTTTCGTGTGCGTATTTTATTTGGCCTCTTCTTGGATCCAGACTATACGATGTGATACGTCGTTGTGACTGTATGGAAGAGTAGTTATTTGTGGGATTTTTAGTGAATGTCATTTCACGGGTCGTTCTCCCACAAATCAGGTTTGATTGCAGAGTCGTCGTAGCTTTAGACTTGGTCGCCGGATCTTTTTATTTTTAGTTTGTTCTTCATGAACGCAATGCGTGATTGACCATTGTACCCCCGATCCTCTCTTCGTCCTGGTCGTCTCCATATTTTTTTCGTAATTTTCTGACACTCCTAGCCCAGCCAAATCACTAATCAAAATCCAAGCCCATTAAGCCCAAATCAAATTCGAAATTCTGTTCCTAATCAAATCTTAATGGGATTTGTACGTATCATGCAAATATGATTCTGCCACTACCATCAACCAACTTTTCCCCACTTTGTACACCTCCTCAGTCACCCTCTCTCTTAGTCACCCCTCATTTATACCCCTCTTTAAAGTGTTTTTACCAAAACTCATCTTCAAAACCCAACACCTGGCCGAAACACATAAAAACCCATGCCCAAGCCCTAGCCGCCTCCCTTGCTCCTCCTCCAGCTGTCAACGGCCGCCCCCAGCCCCCTAAGGTCGGCCACCACCCTCTCCTCCTCCTTCTCCTCCCTCTCCTCCTCTCCAAAGCCCTCAAAACCCAAGAGAATCAAAGCCTTGGCCAAAAATTCTGTCAACAGCCCACATCGCCGGAAAACTCACGGCCGCCGGCCGTCCGCCGCCAGCGACGACCACCACCACCACCACTTGACTCCTCTTTGGCCACCCTATCATTTGCAATTTCCCTTTCCCTCTTCCCTCATCTCTACCTCCTCGAAACACCTCTCGAATTCGCCTCAACGGCAGTTTTGACAGATATGCGCCATCGCCAGGAAAACCCGTCGCCCGGCCACCTCCAGCCACCGCCGACGACCACTCTACAACCGTTGGACTCCTATCGAACCCCCCTATCATCTGCACCCCTCCTTACTCACTTCCCTCATCTCGATCTCCTTGAAACCCCGTTGAAATCAAGCCCTAGCGGCTGTTTTTGACAGATCTATGCGCTATTTTTCAATGCCGACGCACAGCCACCTCCGACCACTTCTGACGACCAATCCATCACCATTGGATCTCTATTGAACCCCTTTAGCTACTGCAAGTTTCCTTTGACTCCTTTGATCGTTGTTTTTCTGCTGAGACGCACGACAACGACCATTGCGCGAATTTGTCCTCTTCGGCTTCTCACGGCCGCCCACCGCCGTGCGCTGACGTCGTCGGCCACCCACCGGGTAGAGAAACCCCCACTGACCTCCTTCAAACACCGGCAGCCCTCTCGGATCCTCGGAGTTTACGCACGTCGTCGTACTCACGTATTTCTACCCGACGTTGCTACCATCGTGAAGATCCGTTGCGCTACCCGCAACGGAAGAGAGAGATCGTCGCTTGGCCGCTGTTTGCGCCACCACCTCGTTGTCCAGAAGTGTCTCTCTGCGCTACCCATGCCCAAGACGTTGCAGACGACACCGATCCATCGCCGTTTAGACCCGACATCTGCTTTTTGATCGACGTGAAAAGGTTAGTCCTCTAACGCGTAGAAAGAACCCCACTGTAGCAAAACGAAAACCTAATCTAAAAATCGTCAACAATAACTAAATTTCATTTCTGTACCTTTAAAACCTTGCAAAATATTAGACATCGACGAAGGACTGAATTTCTGTGCACCTAGGATTGATCGTCGATTAGGCTGAACAGAAACGAAAACGTGACTTTGACCGCTAGGATAGCCCCGTTGAACCTAGAAATGAACTCTAATATGAATGATGAAAAACACGATCTGACATCAACGTTGACCCATTTCAGATGAACCCTCGCTGACGCACCACTTTGACTGGACGCTCCGGACAGTCGACGCTCTCGCCACCGCATGCAAGTGTTTACACTTGTAGTCTTACGGCCGTTTAGGCCATCTCCTTCTTAGAATGTTAGAGTACATATAAAGAGAATCGGACGTAAAATGATAGCGTCCGGGACCCCCTTGACAGCTTAGACTTGACAACGAAGTCTAAACGCAACAACCACAATTGACACCTTTGGGTTTTCCTGTGTGTGCGTGCGTGTGGATCCCCTAGAAGAACATTCCTTATACTTGTCATGTCGTGTCCAGTTACAAAAGCCTTCGGGCGTTTCAGATGCTCCCCAATATAGAGGGAGTGATCTCTGTTACGGTGTCACCTACAGAATGTTCGTTGCTCACCAAGGGAGTGAGCGATACGCTACTGACCGTGGGGATAGAGGCACTCGTCAAGCTAGAGCGAGTGGACCTATGTTACAGTTTCTCCTACGGAACGTTCGTCGCTCACCAAGGGAGTGAGCGATACGCTACTGACCGTGAGGATAGAGGCAATCGTCAAGCTAGAGCGAGTGGACCTAAGTTACAGTTTCACCTACGGAACGTTCGTCGCCCACCAAGGGAGTGGGGGATACGCTACTGACCGTGGGGATAGAGGCACTCGCCAAGCTAGAGCGAGTGGTCCTATCTTGAGCACTTGGGTTAGGGTAGGGTTGAGCGGTCGCACGGGGAGAGGGTTTGATCCCCCTCAAACCGTAAGGCGTGAACCCTTCGAGTCACACATGTCTTGTCTTGTCTTATCTTGTCCTATCCCGGCTAGCTTAGTCCCGTAGTCGGTAGCACACGCTACGACTACTGCCTGTCACGTTTACTTTTCCTGCACCGCTTTACTCTTTGCATAGTATAACTGCCATGTCATAACTCCAGCATGTTAATCAACCAGTAAAATGTTGCTCTTAATTACATTACACTTACAGTAAAGTCTTAGCCCTCCTTGTAGACTTTACTTGACGTACAGTTCCTTTTCTCTTGGGTGATGTACGTCAGGTGTTGAGCCAGAGTGCGTGGACGAGCCGGACATACCCGAGTACTTGGAGACAGAGGAAGTTGACCCGGAGGACGTACCTGACGAGGACCAGACTTAGACATTCTCCACCGTTGCGGACTTCCTGAGGTTACTACTTTTTAGTTGGGTGAGTAGCACCACTTTACTTTTGTCTAGGTTGGGTGCTTCACACCATTAGTTTCCTTTTCTGTAGTTTGTTGCCATGCTTAGGCTTCTCTTTTAGACTTTTGTACTCGCTGGATATTATCTCTTTATTTTAATGAATGCAGCTTTCTTTCTATACTTTCTGTTGTTCCGAATTTTATAAATGCAAGAACCTGAAATATTTAAAATGGCACTCCTACAGACGCTTATGGGGTCCGAGCCTCACAGCTCCGGCCCAAGCAGACCTTAGTCACGTTTCGCTTCCGTCGTTTTGGAAAGCGGGGCGTGACAGGTTTTAGTGGTGGCCCATGCAGGTCATGCAAAATTTCGGAACAATAAGAGTATCATATTCATTTAATATCCATGTACAAGTCTCAATTAGGCTTTCCCAGTCTTAGAGGGTAGGAAGACTTAGATAGACATCCAGGTTTGATAGTCAGGCGCCTTGGTTAAGATTTAGTCATATCCGTCTTAGGATACCTAAGTAGCCCCTCACCTGGCTCTGACCATGTTAGATTTCTAGAGTCTTTCTGTTAGTCGTTCGCTCGGGTCCATCGATTTCGGGCCCAGCAGAACGTAATCTTGATTCCCTTAGGACCCTTCCCGAAGATCTCTATTACAGTCTAGCCCATTAGGAAGTCTTAGTACCGAGTTCTCCTGATCTTTAGACGGCCGATAATTAGAACCCCTGATTTCTAGCATCTTTCCAATCATTCCACTTCTGTGTTATTGACCGTAGAATTCCATCGTAGCTTTCACAAATCATGTCTTAGGCGCATTCATCATGCGATCATGTTCCTTGCCCTTGATTCACGTGATTGCTTCATGACGATTATCGTAAATTCTTCGAACCTCTCCCCATTGCAATTCTGTTTCCTCTAAAAGTATTTTCGAAATTCCTTATTAAATCCTTCGCTCAGTTTAACTTCTTCGAAAACCCCTTGTTATATTTTAAATTTCTTGCTTTTCGGTTGAGTTAAAAAAAATTCTTTCTTGGATTTTGAATCCCTCTTGGTCGTAATTTTTTAAGTTACTATCTCGTATTTATTTCTGAACCGGTATCTTTCGTATTTCAGTTTTAAAACCTTGTTACCATTTTTGATAATTCAATATATTACCTTTTTCTAAACTACGAAATTTATTTTAACCACTTACCGTACGTACTTTTAGAATATTTTCTAAACTAAAGAGAACTTCAATTTATATATATATATATCAGTTCTATGTTCATCATGCACATATTTCAAAAATCTTTGTATAAACCTATTTTCATTTGTAAAACAATCGCTACGCCACCCTACTCTTTTTCCTTCGTCTAACTCTTTTCCGAGTTGTAATATATTATCATCTGCTCGCTATTTCTATATATTTTTATAAGTATAAATATATATGATACCATATTTTACACATATCCTTCTTCCACCTATTTAATTATTCAGAGCAATATTTTGTCTCACCTAACCATCTAACTCTTTATTTCGCCTTATTTGAACACATTCCTTCCACTCTTATTTCGGTTCACTTTTGTGTTCAGCTTCCTTTTTGTTGTGTAGACATTAGTGCTTGTAGTTGCCTGTGTCAACTCTAGTTTAGTAGTGGGCCCATTGGTTATTGTGTTGTCGTCGTGGTATAAGTTTATAGGTAGAGTGTGCGGACCTGTATGATTGTGCTATCTTTAGGATGTTAATGATTGTCTCTTGTGTCTTGTGTGTATACTCAGTGTGTTCCGTGATATACGTATGGAGTTGTCTGAATGATGGTATTCATATAGGTGTGGATAGCGTCATAGCAGGCAATTCCTTAGACTTAGTCTTTCATATTATAGTATAGTTTATCTTTGGCTGCATGCGATTGTATCAAAACTTTTGTTTTCTTTTAAACCAAATCTTTAAAGTTTTGAAACTAGCCCACAATGATCACACCCTTATCCTCCCTCGTCCAATACCACAACTCCATACGTTTTTCCCACAAGTTTTTTTAAAAACATTCTTTTCTTTTCTTTCCCTCTTTGGGAGTGTGATTTTTTATTGTTATGATATTGTTAGTACTAGCTATTATTGTTATAGGGTTATGTTTGCGGGTAGGCTTAGAGTGAGATGAGATATGCTGTAGCGGTGATTAATTGATTTTGAACACAACGATATTAGATTAGATTTCTTTCGGATGAAAAGAACGAGGTGTCCAAGACTTATTTATAAAACCAATGTGTGAAGGACTCAATGGAAATGCTAGTTGGATGAAATTATATACGGGGAGATAAGAACTTGTTAGACCTGAAACTTGGATGAGTGATAGATAGGAGTAGCTAGGAAGGTATAGTATGATTTAGAGTGATCATGAGAATGAGTAGAACACTTAAAGCATCAAAATTTGACTGTAGGTTGGGGTGAGAAGACCTTGGAGATAACACGACATGTTGAAATGAATGGATGGTTAGGTAGAGAGATTATTCGATTAGGATATTAGATGATAGAGGTAAGGATAGATGTGGTTCGGTGGTTCATTGATTATGGAGGGAATTTATGAGTTAATATGACGGAGAATATATTAGGGACGTGATGATTGTTGAATTGTGGACGGTAACATGGATCTATAGTCAGGTGCTAGGATGTGATTCTAGATGTAGCTTATTCAGTGGAGAGACGGGTTATGATGAATTGTTGAGGAACACTGATTAAAAGTTATAGGATTAGCAATCATTATGTGGAATATGGGAGTTGTAGGCATAAGTGTATATAGATATTACTATTATTAGTATAAGTGATTTCGAGGGCGTAATCATTTCTAATGTGGGTGGAATGTAACGGCCGCTTTCCGACTGTTCGTATTTTCTGCGCGTACGACTCTTTTCGTGTGCGTATTTTATTTGGCCTCTTCTTGGATCCGGACTATACGATGTGATACGTCGTTTTGACCATATGGAAGAGTAGTTATTTGTGAGATTTTTAGTGAACGTCATTTCACAGGTCGTTCTCCCACAAATCAGGTTTGATTGCAGAGTCTTCGTAGCTTTAGACTTGGTCACCGGATCTTGTTATTTTTAGTTTGCTCTCCGTGAACCCAACGCGTGATTGACCATCGTACCCCCGAGCCTCTCTTCGTCATGGTCGTCTCGATATTTTTTCGTAATTTTCTGACACTCCTAGGCCACCCAAATCACTAATCAAAATCCAAGCCTATTAAGCCCAAATCAAATTCGAAATTCAGTTGCTAATCAAATCTTAATGGGATTTGTATGTATCATGCAAATATGATTCTGCCACTACACTCACCCAACTTTTTCCCACTTTGTACACCCTCTCACTCACCCTCTCTCCTAGTCACCCCTCATTTATACCCCTCTTTAAAGTGTTTTTAGCAAAACTCATCTTCAAAACCCAACACCTGGCCGAAACACAAAAAAACCCATGCCCAAGCCCTAGCCGCCTCCCTTGCTCCTCCTCCAGCTGTCGACGGTCGCCCCCAGCCCCCTAAGGTCGGCCACCACCCTCTCCTCCTCATTCTCCTCACTCGCCTCCTCACCAAAGCCCTCAAAATCCAAGAGAATCAAAGCCTTGGCCGAAAATTCTGTCAACAGCCCACATCGTCGGAAAACTCACGGCCACCGGCCGTCCGCTGCCACTGGCGACCACCACCACACCCATTTGACTCCTCTTTGACCCCCCTACCATCTGCAATTTTCCTTTCCCTCTTCCCTCATCTCTACCTACTCGAAACACCTCTTGAACTCGCCTCAACGGCAGTTTTGACAGATCTGCTCCATCGCCAGAAAAACCCGTCGCCCAGCCACCTCCGGACACTGCCGATGACCACTCTACCACCGTTGGAATCCTATCGAACCCATCTATCATCTGCACCCCTCCTTGTGCACTTTCCTCATCTCGATCTCCTCGAAAACCCGTTGAAACCAAGCCCTAGCGACTGTTTTTGACAGATCTGTGCGCTGTTCTTCAACGCCGGCACACGGCCACCTCCGACCACTTCCGACTACCACTCCACCACCATTGGATCCCTATTGAACCCCTTTAGCTACTACAAGTTTCCTTTGACTCTTTTGATCGCTGTTTTTCCACTGAGATGCGCGACAACGACCGTTGCGCGAATCTATCCTCTTCAGCTTCTCACGACCGCCCACCGCCGAGCGCTGACACCATCGGCCACCCACCGGGCCGAGCAACCCACACTAACCTCCTTCAAACACCAATAGCCCTCTCGGACCCTTGGAGTTTACGCGCATCGCCGAACTCACGTGTTTCTACCCGATGTTGCCGTCGTCGTGAAGATCTGTTGCGCTACCCGCAACGGAAGAGAGAGATCCCGCTTGCCCGCTATTCGTGCCACCACATCGCTGTCCAAAAGTGTCTTGCTGCACTATCCGTGCCCTAGACGTTGCAGACGACACAGTTCCATCGCCGTTCAGACCCGACATCCGCTTTTTGATCGACGTCAAAAGGTTAGTTCTCTAATGCGTAGAAAGAAACCCACTGTAGCAAAACGAAAACCTAATCTAAAAATCGTCAACAATAACTAAATTTCATTTCCGCACCTTTAAAACGTTGCAAAATATTAGACATTGACGAAGGACTGAATTTCTGTGCATGTAGGATAGATCGTCGATTAGGCTGAACCGAAACGAAAACATGACTTTGACCGCTAGGATAGCCCCGTTGAACCTAGAAATGAAATCTAATAGGAATGATGAAAAACGCGATCTGACATCATCGATGACCCATTTCAGACGAACCCTCGCTGACGCACCACTTCGACGGGACGCTCCGGACAGCCGACGCTCTCGCCACCGCAGTAAAGTGTTTACACTTGTACTCTTACGGCCACATTTAGGTCATCTCCTTCTTAGAATGTTAGAGTACATTTAAAGAGAACCGGAAGTGATGATAGCGTCCGGGACCCCCTTGACAGCTTAGACTTGACGACGAAGTCTAAGCGCAACAACCACAATTGACACCTTAGGGTTTTCCTGTGTGTGCGTGCGTATGGACCCCCTAGAAGAATATTCCTTATACTTGTCATGTCGTGTCCTGTTACAAAAGCATTCGGGCTTTTCAGATGCTCCCCAAGCTAGAGGGAGTGACCTCTGTTACGGTGTCACCTACGGAATGTTCATCGCTCACCAAGGGAGTAAGCGATACGCTACTGACCATGGGGATATAGGCACTCGTCAAGCTAGAGCGAGTGGACCTATGTTACAGTTTCACATATGGAACGTTCGTCGCTTGCCAAGGGAGTGAGTGATACTCTACTGACCTTGGGGATAGATGCACTCGTCAAGCTAGAGCGAGTGGACCTACGTTACAGTTTCACCTACGGAACATTCGTTGCCCACCAATGGAGTGGGGGATACGCTACTGACCGTGGGGATAGAGGCACTCACCAAGCTAGAGCGAGTGGTCCTATCTTGAGCACTTAGGTTGGGGTAGGGTTGAGCGGTCGCACGGAAAGAGGGTTTGATCCCCCTCAAACTGCAAGGCGTGAACCCTTCGAGTCACACATGTCTTGTCTTGTCTTGTCCTGTCCCGTCTAGCTTAGTCCCGTAGTCGATAGCACACGCTATGACTACTGCATGTCACGTTTACTTTTCCCGCACTGCTTTACTCTCTGCATAGTATAACTGCCATGTCATAACCTCAGCATGTTAATCAACCAGTAAAATGTTGCTCTTAATTACATTACACTTGCAGTAAAGTCTAACCCCTCCTTGTAGACTTTACCTGACATACAGTTTCTTTTCTCTTGGGTGCTGTACGTCAGGTGTTGAGCCAGAGTGCGTGGACGAGCCAGACATACCTGAGTACTTGGAGCCAGAGGACGTTGACCCGGAGGACGTACCTGACGAGGACCAGACTTAGACGTTCCCCACCGTTGCGGACTTCCTGAGGTTACTACTTTTTAGTTGGGTGAGTAGCACCACTTTACTTTTGTATAGGTTGGGTGCTTCACTCCATTAGTTTCATTTTCTGCAGTTTGTTGCCATGCTTAGGCTTCTCTTTTAGACTTTTGTACTCGCTGGATATTATCTCTTTATTTTAATGAATGCATCTTTCTTTCTGTACTTTCTGTTGTTCCGAATTTTATAAATGCAAGAACCTGAAATATTTAAAATGGCACTCCTACAGACGCTTATGGGGTCCGAGCCTCACAGCTCCGGCCCAAGCAGACCTTAGTCACGTTTCGCTTCCGTCGTTTTGGGAAGCGGGGCGTGACATTGATAACCAGAAGATTATCAGATCATACGTCCCTGCTGCCAATACGCCAGTTAGGATTGACATCCCCAAAGATGAGTGCAATCCACCGGCAGCGGGATTGGCCATACCTCAAATAAAAAGAGGACAACCACCTGGCTTCAAGGATAAATTCCCTCGCAAGAGGAAAATACTTGGAGAAATAACGTATATCCCGCCACAGGATGTTGAGCTCAGACCAGTAACCTCTCCCCTTCTTCAATCCCCCGAAGAGGACAATACAGGAGAAATATCATTAAATTTCGTACGTACTGGGGATGTACTGGACAGAAAAAGCAATGTCGTCGACGACGATTTCGCGTTCGATATTTCTGTTCATGTTGCTCAATGCGACGATGATATTGATCCACGATCTCAAGCTGAATGCAAATGCAGAGATAATTGGCCAAAGTGGAACGAGGCAATAGGAGTAGAGCTGGATTCACTGTTGAAACATAAAGTCTTTGGACCAGTAGTTCAGACACCGAGAGGTGTAAAACCTGTGGGATACAAGTGGGTATTCATAAGGAAACGAAATGAGAATAATCAGATCGTACGCTACAAAGCACGACTTGTAGCTCAGGGATTTTTCCAACGACCGGGGATAGATTATGAAGATACATATTCCCCGGTTATGGATGCGATCACATTCCGATTCATAATAAGCTTAACATCAATGGAATGCCTAGAAATGCAGCTCAGGGACGTTATGACTGCATATCTATATGGAAATATAGATAAAGATATCTATATGAAACTTCCAGATGGTTTCAAAATATCAACTGAAATAAAAGATAGACCTCGGTACGTCTATTCTGTTAAGATGCAAAGATCATTATATGGTCTTAAGCAATCGAGAAAAATATGGTATATTAGACTGAGTGATTTCTTTGTTCAATAAGGTTTCACCAATAATGAAGTCTGCCCGTGTATTTTTCATTAAAACCATGGGAACAGGATTCATATTAATTGTCGTCTATGTAGACGACTTATACCTCATCGGATCTCCTGCAGAGATTGATGATATATCTGCAAGACTCAAACTAATGTTTCAAATGAAAGACCTAGGCAAGACTAAATATTGACTTGGCTTACAAATAGAACACCTCAGCAGAGGAATCCTGTTACACCAATCCACATACACAAGAAAATTACTCAAAAATTTCCATATGGATAAGAGCCATCCTCTAAGTACACCAATGGTCGTTAGATCTTTGGATGTATATAAAGACCCTTTCCAGCCGCTGGAAGAGGGGGAGGAAACATTAGGTCCTGAAGTACCTTACCTAAGTGCCATTGGAGCACTTCTATATCTGGCAAACTGTAAGCATCCCGACATAGCGTTCCCAATCAAGCTACTAGTCAGATACAGTTCAGCGCCCACAAAGTGCCACTGGAACGGAGTTATGCAGCTTCTGCGCTACCTCCAAGGGTCGATTGACATGTGATTATACTTTCCAAAAAGTGGATCTTTCATTTTGATTGGTTATGCAGATTCAGGCTACAGGTCTGATTCACACACCGAGAAATCACAGACTGGTTTCGTGTTCACCTATGGTGGTACGGCCATCTCCTGAAAATCTGAAAATCTGAAAATCTATGAATCAGACATCAACAACAGTCTCATCCAACCACTCAGAGCTCTTGGTGATTCATGAAGCTAGCAGAGAATGTGTATGGCTTCGTTCAGTCATTCATAACATTCTAGTAACGACCGGCCTGAAAACGGACGACCTTGAGCTAACCATTTTATTTAAAGATAATGCAGCTTGTATAGCTCAACTACAAGCTGGTTACATCAAGGGTGATAGGACGAAGCACATCTCTCCCAAGTTCTTTTGGACACACGAGCTACAAGAGCAGAAGCAGATTGAAGTTCGGCAGATTCAGTCTTGTAATAATTTAGCTGATCTGTTTACTAAGGCATTGCCTAGATGTACATTTAGAAAGCTTGTAAAAGATATAGGGATGCGACAACAGAAAGACCTACAAGCCTGAAGCTTGTACGGACCAGGGGGAGTACTTGTGTATTGTACTCTTTTTCTTTAAGATGTTCACACTGGGTTTTCCACAACTAAGGTTTTAACGAGGCAAACACGGTAACTCTAGATCCAGCAGTATCCACCCCACATTGGCGTATTGGATCCTGAAGAATTCATACGCTAAGAATGGATGGAGGGGGGGAGTGTTATGAATGGGAGAGACTTTTGGTTTCTACCCACTACCCATACACCATTACACCCACTTAGTAGTGGGTGTCTCTTGGGATTCATATGAAAGTAACTCCTATATGAAAGTATATTAGTATGACTATGGTTTTCACCATAAGCTAGTTCTTCCAACTTCCAACACAAGGTGCTTTCTTTCCATTCTTCTATATATGCTTCCAAATAATTCCTAGCATATTTCAGCTTCCAATTACTATTATTCTTAAATGCAATATCTAATTTAAGCATTAGACGGAGTGTTAGAGAAGAATCTCATCCCCCTCTAACAGATGTTCGTCTGTGCAAATCACCTAAGCATTAGCATGTAGAGTGTCTTCCTTTTTTCATGCAAACCATGTGAGGTACGTACTTGTTAGGGTGGATTAAAATTATATTACTTGGTCACAAAAAAGAGGAGCCTTTTAGAAGGAGACAACTACAACAAGTCATCTTGACCTAAGGTTGGCCCCCTCAAGCAAGAGTCTCATATGACGACATCCTACAACAATATAATTAAATAGGTAAAATGCCTAAAAGTAAAATATGCCATTCAATGTTACCATAAGAAAAATCCTACCACGTTCCTTCATCTAATATTGGTATTAGTTTCCTGTACTTGATCTAACTTGAGTGTCGGACGGGGTTAGGAGAGAATATAGACTCCTTTAACAAGTGTTCATCTGTGCAACTACGCGAATCACGATGTAATTACACACTTGATAGATAGTTTGAGTTTCGTACTATGTCTTAACCGAACTTCATTAAATTATACATTTTGGGCTCCCCCTCGACGTCTACTTTTTGACCTAAAAACTTCACCCACATATACTACAAGCTACACTGATTAAAAATATATTTATTTATCTTTTTATGTTCTATAAATTTTGACAGGCTCACTTTTATTTATCGACAATGACATGAGCCCGGCCAGTGCAGTGTAAATAAAAAAAATATGAACAAGCATGCAAACGTCTACTTCAAGGTGCACAGAAAATTAATCTTGGGGGTTTGCTAAATGCACATTAAGATTGAGGTGGATGGATATGATTTTTGCTATAATTCACAAAAAATGGAAGAGAGATAAGGAGATATAACTTATGATAGAATATGTTTTGTCACTTTGGACAAAAATTCCATCCATACACCTCAACTTCGGATGTATATAGTCCAAGCCTTAATCTTGTTCGCAGCATTGTAGCAGCTCAGGAGGAAAGTTGGTCCCTAGAAGTCTACTTTTGGACCTAAAAACTCCAGGCTCGTTTCAAATTCCATTCCATAGGTAGGGGGAGAGAGAGTCGATATACTACAAGCTACACAGATTTAAAAAAAATTCAACCGTGGGGTTTTCAATTGAAAATACTCGTATTTATCTTTTTACGTTCAATAAATTTTGACATTCTCACTTTTATTTTTATTTTATGACTTTTATTTATCGACAATGACATGATCCCGGCCAGTGCATCGTAAGGACAAAAAATATGAACAAGCATGCCGGTGCAGAATATTAACCTCAGGGGTTTGCTATATGCACCTTAAGATTGGGGTGTATGGATATGATTTTTGCCAAACTTGATAAAAAAATTGGAAGAGAGATAAAGAGATATAACTTATGATAGGATATGTTCTACCACGTTTGACAAAAATTCAAACCATACACCTCAACTTCAGATGTATATAGTCCAAGCCTTAATCTTATTCGTAGCATTGTACTGGCTCAGGAGGAAAGTTGGCGGCCAAAATAATATCAGAGGGGTTGAAAATTCCGTAGAAATGCTGACAAGTGGCATGCCGTTATATTTTCTTCTGTTGAAGTGTGTGACGGGCGAGTGTTTGGTACTTGATAAATTAATTGCTTTGTATCTTCCCATTAGGCTTGACTGCTCTAATTAGTGTAGACGGATTTTTTAGTCGACGAAGGGTAATTTCAGATTTAAATTAGAGATGGGTGGTGACTAGAGATGAGAATGGGCATGCCCGGGCATGCCATATTCCCATCTCTTCGTTATGGACTAGGAAGATAGGCCAATCTTCCTAGTCCATTATGAACAGATGTGAATGCGGTTGCCCAATTGGGCTTTGGGCATGCTCATTCTCATCACTAGTGACTAAATTTGATGGATATGACGGATCAATTTATTTAGGGCAAACTGCTTTAAAATAGCAGACAGTTTTGTATGCTTTTTATGTAAATGTCCTATCTTTTTAAATCGTACCAGTTACAGAGTTACTTTGCGCACTCACTGTTTTGCTCCGCCACATAAAGTATATTACTTACAAGTTTGCCATAAAATTGCATAGTGCACACACCAATTTACCCGATTTTTGAAAAAGCCCCTAGGTCTGTGTGCAGGGAGCGGGAGAGGGGAGAAGTGATGTGTTTTTTTTGGGGGGTGGGGGTGGTGCTTGACCAACTGTGGAGTCAATAGATCACTTGTGGAGTTGGCGAATTGGAGGAGAACCGAGCACGTGGATCAGAGAGAATGGAGCTAGAGAGAGTGTGAGAAGAAGAAAGATTTACGGGAGTTGACGAGTTGCTTCATGTTTCAGCGGCGAGCTTTGCAGCACGACACCGATTCTTGGGCCTCCAATAGTCTTGAGTTACAAAGGAGAGATCGAAGGAGAGATTGAAGCATCTCGAGCAGAAGTAAACCCCCTGGTACAATCGAACAGAAGGAGAGAACAAAGAAGAGGATGAGGAGAGTTTACTCCTCCAACATTTCCGACGACTTGAGACGCTGTTTTTTTGGGGGGGGGGGTACGAGGGTAAAAGAGGACAATGTTGAGAAAATTTCCATGGCACAGTTGTAAATTTTAAATGGCAAACTTGTAAATAAGTGGTTTGTGTACGGAGCAAAACGGTGAATGTGCAAAGTAACTCCCTACAAGTTAGTATACTAACATTACAAAATGTTTCATTTTAGCACATTATGTTAAATTTTCATATAGATTAGTTAATTTATTGATAAATTTCCCTTTGTCATTTGAAAAAAATAAATACATTCTTCTCTTTTTCTTAATCTTCTTAATCTTCTTCCATCTTCTCATCTTATTCGTTTATGTCTTGCTCTTCTTCATTTCTCACTGTTCTTCTTCTTTCATCGGTCTTACCGATTTTAGAAAGTTTTTAAATTTTTGTAGGGTTCCAACACGAGCACTAATAGAAAACGAAACACCAGCCACCAATTTCTGGTCAATCCTTGAATATAATTTCACATCTCGGCATCTCCACGTTAGAATCTTGATTCTTCTTTATGATTCCACGTGCTAAGGAGAAGATGATGAACCACTGTAGGGAAAGATGGCAGTGACAAATTCATATTTGTTAGGTCATACGGGTATGGCTATGTTGTCATTAGTGGTACAATGGGTTCATACGACGGATCTCAGCTTGTGTTATGGAGAATGTTGGATAATATGTTGTACATTATGTTGTACATTATGGTCAACATGCTGCATCAGGTAGATGGGTTGTATAACGAGCTTAGGTTTATTAAAGATGGGAGGAGCCTCTGATCGCAGGTTATTTCCTTCAATGATTGTTATGTTATATTCCGTCAACTGAAGAATCGTTGAAGGTTTTGTTGGTATCCATTATCTCTTGTTTCTATTGTTGAGTCGGTTAGAAAGAGAGATTTTTGCCCATATATATTTGTTGCCAATTTTTGTAGATGTGATGGAACCACTTGTTAGCTTGGTTCCATTAATTGTGGGGCGACCAATCTACTCGGATTTTAACATGCTAACTTCCTTAACCGTACCATGTTTGAGGGGGAGCGGTATTGAAGGGGAGCGTGTGGATTGGCGGCTAAGGTTACGACTTGAACAACGACTTCTGCAAAAGTTGCAAGGAGCTCCGAGAGGAGGCTGACGGCTACCAAGGTAGGGGATCAAGGGAGTAGATCTTTGTCAGTTTTACAAGGGGATCTTGCACGCAAGGGGAACTTGCACAAATTACTCTACGGGGTTGATTGAGATCACCCCTAGCGGTTTGTATTGAGGGGGAGGTTGTTCCTCCTAATAATACGTGGTATTGGTGATTGTAATCATTAATATTTAGTGGAGTTATTTGATTTTCTGGGCGAGGCCCCACAGATGTAGGTGTGTGCACCGAACTGCGTTACCAAGTTCCTTGTGTCACCTTGGTTTCTCTATTTTATCTTTGTGTTTTATTGGTTGTATTTATGTACTAAACTTCAATTGGTATCAAAGCAGTTCATCCGTGCTATTTTGTGTTTTCAAAGTGGGTGTGATCCTGTGTTTTTAGTACGCAAACCATGAATACGAAGGAAGGTGCATCCGTGACATGTCCTCCGTTGCTCACTGGTACAAACTACACTTACTGGAAGTCTCGGATGCGTGCATTCATTAAGTCTCTCGATGAGAAGGCTTGGGTGGCCACAACAGAAGGATGGACTCCTCCAGTCCAGATGACAAAGAAGGAAAGGAACACTTCAAACCGGCTAAAGACTAGAGTTCCGAAGAAGATCGAGCGGATCTGGAAAACTCAAAGGCCTTGAATGAAATCTTTACTGCGGTGGATGAAGAGCAGTTCAAGTTAATCTCTACATGTGAGTATGCCAAGGAAGCGTGGGATATCATTCAGAATATTCATGAAGGGACCAGTACAGTAAGAGCCTCTAAACTCCAAATGCTTGCTTCTCAATTTGAAAATCTTAGGATGAATGATGTTGAGACTGTAGCTGAGTTAAATGGAAGACTGCGAGATATAACAAATCAGGCTTTTCAATTAGGGAAGAAGTACTCTCAAAAGAAGTTGGTTGAGAAAACTCTGAGATCCCTACCTGACAAGTTCTCTGCAAAGATTGCGGCCATTGAAGAAGTGAGGAACACATCTACTATGAGATTGGATGAACTAATGGGGTCTCTTCAGACCTACGAAGTGAATCTGAAGCAGAACAGAGGGATAAAGGAGTGGCTCTAAAGGCAGAAGTTAGTGAAACACCAAAATCAGAGAATGAATCGGAACTTGATGATGACATCGCACTGTTAACTAAGAACTTTAGCAGGATGATGAGAAAGATCCGCAACAGGGGCCAGAATTTCAGATCTGTCAACAAGGAAACACGACCGAATCTCCCCACTACAGGAAAGGCTATCAGTCGTTCCGCACAGAAGTATGAACCGAAGAGAAAAAGCAAAGGAATACAGTGCAGGGAGTGTGAGGGGTTTGGTCACATACAAGTCGAATGTGCAAATACCCTCAAGAAGCAGAAAGGAAAATCATTAGCCAGTACCTGGAGTGATGAGGACTCCGAAGGAAGTGCTGGAGATGAGGACATCATCAGCAACTATGTTGCATTTACAGCTATTCTGGATGATCAATCCGATTGTGACACCCTAGTTATGTTGGACCTAATGTTGCCACAACATGTACAACCTTGGAGAACAAACTTGGGAATGTCAGAAAGGATGTTGCAACATATAGTACAACATCTGACAGTGACTCTGTTTCTGAAGCAGGTAGTGATGAGGAGGTTAGTGAAGAAGACATTCGGTCAGCCTATCAAACTATGTTCAACAAGTGGATGAAGGTTTGTGAGGTCAACAAATCCTTAAAGAAAGAAAATATCAGACTGAAAAGTGAAAAAGACGATGTTAGGGCTAAACTATTGAAGACTCAGCTCAATCTCAGGAATCTTGAGAGCCAACTCAGGAAAACGCTCTTCAGAGCTGAGAAGGCAGAAAACATCCTCAACAAGTGGAACTCCGGGAAGGCAAAGCTTGATGACATTCTGAACATGGGGAAAATCTCAGAAGATCGCACTGGTGTAGGGTACAACAGAGGAGAGTATCTTCATGTTCCCAAGGAAAGACAGGTTCCTGTTACTAATGATCTGAAAAAGATGAGGCATTTCAAGCAAGGTGAACAGAAGTTGAAGCAGAAGAGAAGTACAACATCCAGGCGTCCCGTGTGTGACTACTGCTAGCTTGTAGGGCACACGAACATGAATTGTTTCAGCCGCATGAGGCATTAGCACTAAGGAAGAAACGATAGACATCCTGGCAAAAGGTTCACGAAAAAGTGGGTAAGGAAATCTGAACTGTACAGCATGGTCGCTTACACCTTTATGATTGCTTTTTCCGAAAACATGTGGTACTTTGACAGTGGTTGCTCCTGGCACATGACTGGTAATCGAAGTCTCCTTACTGAGTATGTAACTGGCAACAAAGGTCATGTTACTTTTGGTGACGGTCAAAGGAGCAAGGTCATTGAGAAGGGAGACCTAAAGATGGCGTGATCTATTAGTCTAAAAGATGTGATGCATGTGGAAGACTTGAAGGCAAATCTTATTAGCATAAGCCAATTGTGCGACCAAGATCTTTTCATTCAGTTTACTAAAAATGAGTGCGTAGTTTTCAATGAAGCCGAAGCTTGCATTCTGACTGGGAAAAGATCTGCTGACAATTGCTATTTACTTCAAGAAACTAACAAGTGTCTCAATGAAACTGGTGATGTCTCTGAGCAGTGGCACCACAAGCTAGGGCATCTCAACTACAAGACTTTGATTAAGATATCCAAAGTGGGTGCTATTCATGGGATACTGACATTAAACAAGAGGAGAGAGGGTGTGTGTGATCGCGCCCGGATCTACACCCGGAAAAAGACTGTAGTTTTACCGCAAGCGCACAACACAGTGGCAAGCGGGTATCGAACTCAGGGAGGACAATTGACAGTATCTTACTTTGATCTCCTAGCTATCGAGGGAATAAGAATAGTTTTGATGGTAATGTCACAATCGTTCAAATAGCAAGTAAATATCAATATAATAAAACATCTAGGGATAGGAAATCACCACTACAGACCGTTTTTTATCCTTGTGGATCATGAATATCAATGTTGCAAGGCTTGAATGTAGGTGAACTAGTCTCAACTTAATGTAAAACCAAGCTCACGCTCTCGCGCTATTGTCGGTCTATAGCAACCTAAATTAGGGCCCACTCTCGTGCAAACCCTAACCTACGCCACTAGCGTGAAGATCGACATCATCGTCCAATCGCACCTCGAGCCCACTCTCGTGCAAACTCGAGCTACAACCTAGGTTATGATAGTTCGTATTCATCCAATCTCTTGCAAACGAATATTGTAATGCCTGGAAGCTACTGCACAAGTACTAGAGGGGGGGTGAATAGTACTTTAAAATAATCAAGAGTCTAAATCCTAATTATTGTGCAAACAAAAACAACTATGCGGAATAAATAAAAACAACAATAGAATCACAATGCAAACAAACGATGTAATGGGTTCGGATCCACCCAAGTCTCCCCGACTTGTTCCCGGTGATCCTACGTCCCAGACACCCGGATCCCTTCCAGTTACTTGAGTTAGAATCCACTAACTCAAGGTTCCACTAAACAACTTCTTATAGAAACTACTACAAGATCAAACAATACAACGATTCGTATCGTGACTCCCATAAACCGAGATCACGAACTTCTCTCACAAACCGAGAGAAAAACTAAATTAATAAATATAGTGAAATATAAATTACTTACCACAAAATCCTATGCCTTGAGAAATACTTACAGATTTAGGGCAAGGAGGGATTTTGAGAAAGAGTGATCACAAAACCCTAGCACCACCAAGATGAACAGCGTGAGATGGCTAGGGCGATGATGATGATCGTGTTTTGATCCTTCAGAAGAATGATCGCACTAGATCTGAAAACCTCTTTGAGAAATTTAGGTCACAAAGGAGAGAGAGAGATTTTCGAGAGAGAGAGCGCGCGCTTGAAAAAAATTGATAATCGAATCAATCAAAAATTAGATCTGAAATCTCTCTCATATTAGAGAAATTTCCATGTTTGAAACGAGTCAAACAGATATGGAAAGAATCAAAACAGATCAAGAAAAATCATGGAAATAAAATCTCCAACGGCTGGAAAATTAAAGCAGCTTAATCGGTCTAAGAAGGATCACTGACCGATTAGTTTGAGAACTAGTCGGTCGGTGAACCTTCTTGGACCGACTATATGGTCGACAGAGAATTTAGTGAAATAGGGAGGATAAACTAGGTGGTCTAAGAAGAAATAACAACCGACTAGTTTGACAACTAGTCGGTCGGTGAACCTTCTTGGACCGACTAATTGGTCAACGGAAACTAGGCTGAAATACACAAGGAAGACTAGTCGGTTCAAGAAGACTTTTCGACCGATTAGATCGTCATCTAGTCGGTTGGTCCTTCTACTTGAACCAACTAAGATGCACACAGAACCATGAGAAGAAGCGATAAGCTACTGAAAACTTTCTAATGGCTTCTAAGGCAATCCTAGAGATAAGATAGGATATATAAGAGGATAACTAAGGCAAGTACTACTCAAGGCTTAACATTCTAGAAGACAATAAAAATAAACATTACAAACCGTCTTCAAAAGCTTCTACATGAAGATTCTGAATCCCTTGACTTCATTAATACTCCTTGAGCTTCAACGAAGCTTCAGGCACATCGATCACACACTCTAAAGAAGTCTTGGGATGTCGCTTGAGATCTACAAAGTAATTTGGTGACGATCTTCATAACTGTGCTCAAAGAGAATTAGTACCCAATATTTATGTTTATTCATCATCAAAACCAAATCAGGGGAATCAATACTCAACAAATATTAGTATAGATTTATAATAAAAATCCTAGCTTTGGTCCAATCTCTTGCAAACCAAATCTAGAGAATTTCGATTATAAACCTAAGTCGAATATCTAGGCATTCCCATCAATTGGGATCCAATCCCTTGCAAATCCTAATTGAAGGAAATTCCTAGCCACTCGCAATAAATCAATCAAAACCTAACCTTTCTTCAATCCTAGCAACAATTCTATTCATTCATCACAATTCAAAAGATCGGGTCCATAGAGTTCATCCTCATACCCTATAATGAATAAACTACTCACAAATCATCATGAAAATCTTAGAAATAATGCAATAGATCATAGCACAGTTCATTGCAAAGAAGAGACAATTCATAAAAATAAGGATTTTAGCAAGAAAGAACAAACCAAAATTGTCGCCTAAGATCTCCAGCTGAGATTTCACAAAAGAATAGCGGTCAAAAAATAATAGAAGTCTCTCCTAAAACTAGGGATAAAACTAGGTTTAAATACAAGCCAAAATCGTCCAAAAAATCCTGACAGAATTGCCCCTGCGCAGCCCAGAAATCGCAATCTGTGTAGAAGTCGGAATGCGTCACTCGGCCGAGTAATAATGTCACTCGGCCGAGTGACAGACCCAATAATAAAACAGAGAATCTGGGGGTTTCAGGGGTCTGTCTCTCTGACTGACTCGGGTGAGTATGCTTCTTTACTCGGCCGAGTAAGCAATCGTTCTCGGCCGAGTAGGCTTCTCAAAAATTCCAGTAACTTGGCCTCTTCTCGGAAGAAAATCCCTGTTCTACTCGGGCGAGGGAGCTTCTCTACTCGGCCGAGTTGACTTTCTTGCTCGGCCGAGGAAACTTTGAAATTTTGCTGTGCGTATCCGTTTCACTCGGTCGAACGCAGCTTGTTACTCGACTGAGTAGACTCTCTGTTCGCCGAGTTGGCTGCTTCTGGGCTCTTTTCTTCTCCTCCTCGCCTCCTCGTCGATTCGATTGAATTTCTTCCTCTTCCGCTCATCCTTTAGGGCTGCTAACTCCTCAAATAAGCTGTGGGCAATGCTCTGGGATGCGCGAAATCCCTTGATCTCATTTTTGCTCCAGATTGCTCCATATCTCCTGAAATACGACAAAAACAAGAAATAGTGAAAAGCAACGTAATATCGTCGAATAATCGTGAAAAATGCAATATGGACGATCAAAATGACATGAAAACATACAGAAAAAAGGTGTAAAATAAGGAGAGATCAAAATCCCCCAAGCTTACCTCTTACTCGTCCTCGAGGAAGATAAGTAAAAGGCGAACCCGACGGAGAAAAAATAAATAAAAAGGAAAAAGAAGATAGAAACGAAAACAAAGAGGGAGGAGCTAGATCATTTCCTCAGGACATGGACTTGCTTACTCAAATAGCATACGACGAATAAAAACATGCCAAAGATTTTTATCTTGATATCATGATCATATAAGGATGCATTCAATATAGAAACCCAAGAATATCAAAACGATATGAAATATGCAATCATTCTAGAATTAACATCGTCTGAAGCATCTAAGGTAATATACATAATCATAGACCACACTCTTTTCAATTGATCGCTTTCTATTTGGAGTATAAGAGGTATCACACAATATGAAGCAATAAGAATAGAAAGGAGTGGTTTTCATGAAATGCATGCCAAGTTTCAATTCCTGGACTTCGTAAAACTTTTAGTAATCTCACCGAGTATAGAAAATTACCTAGTTTCGGTTGTCATGTACAGACAGGTAGCCACTCTCTCACACATCATTGAATCCTCCCCCCAAGCTTATCTATAAGCGTGGTGGCATCAAATAAATCAATAAGACCTGCCCCATTTTTGAAGCTCCAAGAAATAAAAAGAATAAAGAAGGAATGAAAGAGACAAAGAATATGAAGTGGGATCATGTATGAATTTCTTTTCTCTTTTCTTTTCTTTTTCTCTCTTTTTTTTTCATATCAATATATACAACTGTGATCCCAAATCAAAATATAGAGAGATATACATGAATATTTTTTTTTCTTTTTGATTTTGGGGTATTGGAGCATGGATTTTTTTTAGCAAGGGGGATATGCCAATATAGGATTCGCCTAAGGGAGATTCACCAATGATTATAAGTATATAAATAATGCTCAAGATATGTGGAGAAAGAAAAATATGTAACACTCAGTTCACTCTATAGAATGTGCACGACAACTTTCAGCAGAGTAATGCAATCTACTCAGTTTGATCTCAGAAAGCAAACTAATCCAGTTATATCAACATAACATACATCCAATCAACCTGAAAGTGAAGCGTACAATGTTCATGCAATAAGAAGTGATATAGAACAACAAAGCAGTACTCCATATATAGGCAATCAATGCGTGAGGCTTGGTGTGTTTTCTATGAAGAGTATACAATATAAATCATCAGACTCAGCTAATAGAAGAATTTCATCCACATTCATATAACAAAGGTGTGGGTTACTATCTTGAATGCATAACAAGCATGTCATATGATATCTGAAATAAAAACGATGGTATGATAAGATAATATGCATATAGAGATAAGCTAATTCCACGTCATCATCATCACAGAAAATTCATCTCTAGCAAAAAAACTAAAGGAAATAAGGATAAAAGAAAAATCAGAACTACTATACATATGCAGCACACAAAAAGTAAGAAAACGTGATGCATGAGAAAAAAATGAAAAAAAGTGGGTGAAAAATAAGTGTAAAATAAAGAAAGGTGGGAAAAATAAAAGAAAAAGTGAAGAAAATGAAAAGTGCGTGAGACACTCACTCCCCCATGCTAAACTGCACAGTGTCCTTAATGTGTAAAGTGTGGCACACCGAGAAAAAATGATATGGGTGGGGTGGGTGAGGATGCATGCATGATAGAAATAAAAGAAAATGAGATGTAAATGCGAATGATGTATGCAGAGATGCAAGTGGTGCATGCAAAGATCAAAATGGCGCAATATAAGTGTCCCCAAAAGTACATCCTCTCTCCCAAAATGATATAGACAAGTATGAGCAAAATGTGACCAGAACGTGTGTGGAGGAGGGGTGCAAAATCATCAAGCAGAAAATATCCAGATTATCAGTAGCAAAAGTATGAGAGGCATCCAGTGTGTGCCTAAGTGGGTGGTGGAGGCAGGTGGAGGCTGTGACAGACGCGCAAGAATCTGGTTCAGGCTAGCCTGAATACCAGGAAGTAAAGTGACGTTCCTCTGCACAGCAGTGACGGTAGCGAAGAGAGCCCGGAAATCTCCTCTGAGCCCACTAACTGCCCCCTCTAGAGCACGGACGTGCTGAACTAGGGTGTCGGGGGGAGGTGGGGCAGAGGGTCGAACAGGTGAGGAACGGGGCTGTCTCGCATGGTGACGCACCCGTAATCTACACCTAGGATCCACCTGGCGGTGTCACGATCACCAGTCGTAATATGGCCCCTAGGATATGACTCCAGGCTCAATCCGCAGGCGGACGATGTCGAGTTATAGTATAAAAGATAGTCGAATCCCACAGGGACGGCGATAGTGTCTGTGATAGTCTCAGTCTATTCCTAAATTTAGAAGTGAGGTAGCGGTCGGAGTGAAAGATATGGGTTGGTTGTTGTTGTTGTGTAACTATAATAAAAAGGACTAGGGCTTTAGGGATCGCCGCTAGGATCGTCGGGGGTTGATGTTGGGATCGGATCTTCACATTACATTAGGTCTAGGGAATTAATCCCCCAATTCGTACCACTCTCGTGGGTTAGAATTGCGGGGTATTTTGGTGGCTCTCGTTGACGCAATGGCGGTAGCCGTCAACGTAGCGGTATAGTTCGTCGATGGATCCCCTCAAGACGCAAGCCGGGCATGGTCACGTGCCTTGATTGGATCCACCGATTTCCCTATTCGAATCCCTAAATACCCCTTAAGCACATCAGTTCCACAGACCGTGGGCATGATCTCAATACGGGTTATCTACGGATTCGGTAGGATCTACCAAAATACAACCCTAAATCCCTAATTCAACGTAGGGATCCAGATCTACATTTTCCCCCTAAAATCCTAGGGTTCACTCATCAACCCTAGAATGGATCTACTCACTCATGACGATAGAAACGCACAAAAATATCAATTTCGCGGAACAAAACATTATATCAATCCAGAAATTAGGGCTAAAATAACTTACAACGAGAGCGGACGAAGAATAGATCCAGAAAAGAACAAAAAGCAGTAATCTTCAATTATCGATCCAAAATTCGCTACAAGAATTAATCCCAAAAATTCCTACAAGAAAAATCGTCGGAGCTCTGCCCAAAAATTCCCCAAAACAAAAGCTATAATGAACTCCCTCAGCCGAGCCTGCAATCGCGAGCTTCGGCTGCTGCCCAAATCACGCGCATCATGCGTTTCAAAATCTTTCCAAAAATGCCCTGGGAAGTGCCGACCGAGCAGGTGACTCGGTTCGAGTAGCGTCGCTCGGTCAGTGGCTCGGAACGCGTAGACAAGCTGTTCGACCGCTCGGAGATCTGAAAATCGACCTACCTGGACTGAGTAGCATCTGCTCGGTCCGGGTAGGGTCGGCTCGGTCTAGTGCTCGAACGCTGCTTGGGCGCCTCATCGGGCTGTGTAGCATGGGGCTGCTCGACCGAGCAGATGAGCTGCTCGGTCCGTGTCAGCCCGTATCCGCTGCTTCATCAAGCTGATATGACTCGGTCCGAGTAGCAAGCTACTCGGGCCGAGTATTTTCTGGGAAACATATGCTGCAGCATCCTGGGCTTCTCTCTCTGCTCTCTTTCTCCTTTCTCTCCTCCAACGGTTCCAAAGACACGACGAACTCCTCCAGAGCTCTGCCAACAAGCTCATGAGCACGTCGGATGTGTCCATACCCAAGCGGGGGTCTAAATCGCTCCAAAATCCCTGAAAACTCAAAATATATTACGAAACTCGAAATATCGTCAGAAATACCAAAATTGCAGTGAAAAGTGGGATTTGGACGTGGAAATGCTATGCAATGCGATGTGATAATGATATGGAAATGATATAAAATATGGACACATCAAAATCCCCCAAGCTTACCTCTTACTCGTCCTCAAGGAAGATGAATAATCGGTACGCCGGGAGGAAAACAAAACGAAAATAATAAAAAATGAAAATAAAGGGGAATGAAAAAAAACAAAAAGAGAGAGGTAAGAGGAAAGTGCTAAGGATGGTCGGTCAAATCTCAGGCTTAAAAAGTCTATCGCGATGCTCTGAGTGCTAAACATACATGCTATTTGTAATTTCTAGCTTTATATATCATATAACATGCAATAAAGGCAAAGAGCAGGGATCTACTGAAATAACACCGTTAAATCATATCAATCTCTTGCAATCCGTAGAGTCTAGTATAAAAGAGTTGGCAACTCCCTTTCAATCACAGATACACAAGGAGCACAAAATATTCACGCAACATGCAATAAAGAATAGGAAAGATCATGCCATTCATATATTCAATTAGATATATGAAAAATCTCCAAAACTAAAGTAATTCGTAAAGGTTGGGTTTTATAAAATCTCCCTAATGTGCACCGTCTCCACTTTAATGTCAAGGTCACTCGTATGATCAGTTGGTTTACCCCCTAAGCTTAGCTTGAGGCGTCGCATCAATGAAAATGATATGGAATGTAATTTTTCTTCCCAGAATAATTAATAGCTTCTAATGAAATGAAATAAAACCGTATTTATTCATTTTCTTTCTCTCTTTTTTTGGAAATGAATATATACACATTTTTTTTCATTTTCTTTCATTTAGAAGCTATTCTTTTTCTTTTCATATTTGGGAAGTGGGATGCGGTAGAGTAGCTATGGGGGTGTAACCACCTGAAATGTAGAGATAAAATAGATATGTGGAGAAGGAAGATAATGAGACTCACGGTTCACTCGTAAGATGGTGCACATCAGTTTGATAAAATAAAACTCTAACTAAACTCATATATAGCATGGATATTTTCACTTTTCTAATTAAATACTGAAAATGGCATGCGGTAATAATCACATCATCAGCAGGCATGTAAACAGAAGTGAATAAGATAAGAAAACAGGTGCTCCAAGTGTTCTAGTGATGCGTGAACCCGGGTGCAGTTTCCAACATAAATCATACTAAATACTAGTTCATGCAATTGACTTTCAATTCATTTCAAGTATTACATCAGATAGATCATCAAAAGAAATGCATGCATATAGATAATAAAGCTGAAATTAACTCTAATAGCATGCTAAAGAGATGAGCATCGCAAAAACTAATAAAGCCTAGAGAGATATCATCATGTGGACCATCCTTAGAAAAAATAGAAAGAAACAGAGAAAAAAAGGGAAATATGATAAAAAGAGATGCATGCATGGAGAAAAACAGAAAATATGATGCAAAATGAGAAAAAATAAAACAAGGCGGGAAAATGGAGAAAAAGTAAAATAAAAACTGAAAATAAGGGAGGAAAATGAGAAAATAAAAATAAAAATAAAGCGGGAGCGCTCATCCTCCAAGCTAAATCTAGCAGTGTCCTCACTGCTAAGAAAAAGCTCGTCAGCGGGAGATGATGCTAAAGGGGTGGTGTGGCAGGGGAAATAAAGTAAAAAAGCTATGTAATAAAAGAAAAAGAAAAATATAAAATATGATATGATGCAATGCAATATGAAATGATGCATGGGAGTATGTATCCTCCCCCAAGCGGTCTAAAAGTCGGGCCCCGAAAAGACAGATGGCACAATAGATATAGGGGAGGCAAAGGCGGGGGTGGAATATATCAAGCAGAGGCACCACCCTCTGGGGGTGGTGATGGGTCCCTCTGCTGTGGACCCGGGGCGGTGGGTGGAGGCAGGTCTGGTCGGAACTCGTGCGGGGAGTCGGTACGAATGTGACGCATGAGGCTCTGAAGGAAGGGTAGGTCACGCTCGACCACCTCTTGAGTTACCGCACCACCATAATATCCTGCTAGTAGGATCATGGCGCCAAAGTGGTCTTCTTGATCATCGTCACGAAATGTAACCTCGTATTCTGCGTCTCCTATGTAAAGGGGCCCGGAGGGGCGTAGGGCGGAAGGATATGCATGTGCTCGAGCACGCCAATGGTAAGGCGTGTCGGGCCAGGAGGACGGTGCAATTCAGCTGGGATGGGGTTACCTAGCATCCTAGCAAAGATAGTAAAGAAACCACCACAGCAGATATCGGTGGAATGGAATGTGGTGGCAGTCTGGTAGAGGAGCTGACACAGCCAGTGGGCTGTGTCAGAGAGCATGAATGGTCTCACAGAGCCATCCGGGTGGAATCTAAAAGGTCGGGTCATACCCCAAAGATGGGTAAGCTCAGGGAGGGACATAGTTCTGACCTCCGGTCTACAGAAGAGGGTGCATGCTATGTGTCTCTGGGCATAGCGAAGGCAAGGGTGCACTATGCACGATGCCTTCGCCCGGCTAGGACGGTACTCAGGTAGGCCAGAAATGCACTCCTAAAGGGTGTGCGCAGCAAAATCGGTGAGGTCAAATGTCAGTGAAAAAGCTACCCTAGGATCAGGGACGGCAGGAAAGTGAAAATAATCCCGGATCATATCGAAAGTGACGGTGTAATCGTGGTCCAGGAGTCGAAAAGTGATGCTGTCATCTACTACGGTGAAGGCAAGGGAGCTAAAACCCTCGAGAGATAGGCATGTGTAAGTGGAGGCATGGACACCGAGGAATCGGTCGAAACCGATCGCTCGGTAAAGGCGGTGCACTCCCTGGAGGATGCCTAGTGACGTAAGAGCTGGAACGTCTATGAAGACGGTCGGCACAAGGTAGCACTGGTGGATCCTAGAGTATCGCGATCTGTGAGCGGCATCTCAGAAAGTAATGCCGTGTGTGGGAATGTGGGCGGTGGGGTCATCGCTGGGTGGGGGTGATAAGGTAGCCGTGGTGGAGACGGAGGTGGAGGGGATAGCAGCTGATGGGATGGGTGCGGTGGTGGTAGGGATGGTAGAGGTAGAGGTGGTGACAGTGGCAGAGGTAGTGGTAGTGGATGTGGTGCATGCACGGCACAGTGGACGGGAAGAGGACGCGCTAGAAGACGGTCTCTTCTCGCGAGCGGGGTGTGTGATAGATCCGCGTGTGCAAACCATAGTGCCGCGTATAGTATAAATCTACGGTATAAAAAGAGATCGGGGAACGAGTGTACCGTAGGGGTGAATGATGCGGATGGGCAGAAGATCCCCAAGCTAGTCCACGCTACTGCTACTAACATCAGCGTAGAGGACCTGCAATTCGGAATGGGAAAAACGTCAGATACTCGATAAAAATGAGTTTAAAGCAGATATACTATGACTCGGGCCGAGCAGAGTGCTGCTCGGTCCAAGTTGTGCACTCAGCAGTAGGTGGGACTCGGTGCGGGTCTTGTGAACGAGCCGTTCGACTCGGGGCGGGTCGCTGAACAAGCGGTGCCTCGGGCACGACTCGGGGTTGGGTGAGACCGAGCACCTAGGTGCTCGGTCTGTGCCCTAGGGCACAGAGAGAGGGGGGGGTTATGAACGAGCAGCTTGGCTTCTCGTTCCGTGCCCTAGGGCACGAAGCGGGGTGGGGGGGTTTCGGCGATCGCCGTGGATAGGTTAGGAGGGGGGTGGGTTTAGGCGATGGCGAAGGGGGTTCTTGGTGGGGGGCGGGGTTTAACGGAGGAGGGAATGGCCGGCGCCGTCGGCGGTGGTGGCGCCGTCGATTTTTGGTGGGGGGGGGGGCAGGGTTTAACGGAGGGGGGGGAATGGCCGGCGTCGTCGGCAGCGGTGGCGCCGTCGACGACGCCGTCGCCTCAGTAGGGCGACGAGGGGGCGAATCGGGGGAGGGTGCTGATGGGAGAGAGAGTGGGAGGGGGGTCTGTGAGGGGGGGGGGGGGTTAGATGGCAGCGGGGGTTTATGGGGGGGTGGGTGTGTGGGGTTTCAGGAAGGTGCCATCGGCGGCGGTGTCGCCGTCGACGACGCCGTCGCCTGAGCAGGGCGACGGTCGGGGGAACGGGGATCGGGAGGTGAGGAGGGGGATAGGGAGGGGAGGATTCTGGGAGAGAGATAGGGGGCATGTGAGGGTGGTGGCGCTGTCAGCGACAGTGGCACCGTCGACGACAGTGGCTGAGGGATAGAGACGAAAGGCGGTGGGGGGAAGAGAGAGAGGCGGCGGAAAGATAGAGACGGGGGAAGGAGAGAGGAGAGAGAGGCGGCGGTTTTACCGGCGGCGATGGGTGGTGCAGACGGTGGAACTGGCGGCGGAGATATGGGGAAGACGGCGGGGGTATGGAACGAGTCGGGGTAGGGTCGGGGATCAGGTTTCGGACCCGACCTGACTCGGTCCGAGCAGATAGTCTGCTCGAGCGGGTCAGGGTAAAGAAAATTTAAACAAAACGACACGACTCGGTCCGAGCAGCTAGGCTGCTCGGCCTGGTCGACGTTAAAATTTTGAATGAAATACTCCCTCCGAGTCGAATCCAGCTCGGCTCGAGCCATTAATTCTCTGTCCGGGTCGACAGAGTGACATTTTCTTCCCAAATTCCAAGCCTGAACGACTCGACCGAGCAGTAAGATGCTCGGTCCGAGTCATGTTCTGCTCGGACTGAGCCAATAATATTCTGCCTGGGTCGACAGAGTGACGTTTTTTCGCTCAAATCTCTTCCCTGTACGACTCGATCGAGTAAGGGTCTGCTCGGTCCGTGTCAATTCCTACTCGGACTGAGCAGTAAACTACTCGGGCCAAGCTTAAGTATCTCCTTTTTCTGTATCTGCTTGACTCGACCGAGCAGCTGAGCTGCTCGGTCCGGGTTTCATGTGTCTCTTTTTCTCTCATTTTCCTTTGTTTTCCTTCTCAAATCTTCGATTTCCTCCGGCTTCCTTCCGTTTATAAAGTCCATATGCATACCCCCAATCGTCCGTCCTACACAAAACACAAACTCGTCAAATTTTTATGATTTTTGCTATTTTACCTAAAAATACGAAATAAAAATAGAAAAATGAGAAAATAGAAAAGAAATTTCAAAATCTACGGAATGGGTTGTCTCCCAATAAGCGCTCATTTTCATTCATGAGCTCGACTCCCTATGATATATCAATGTTCATTTGGCGTGCGTGGTGGTCGCGCGTCTATCTCCGGGGTGGTGCAATTCGGCGGCGTTTGACTTCCGCTTACTTCAACACTCTCCTCCACGTAAGATGTGACCTCTGATGCTTGATGAATTGGTGAGCAGCGTAGAAACTTCTCATCCAAGACTTGGATGTACGCAGCGACCGCTTTGTTGTAGGTTGGGTCGCCGTCGTCGTCGATGCTTGCCATTATCGGTCCTTCATGACCCCTTCAGCATTAAAATCTTTAATCGCTTCCTCTTCAAGATGCTCCAGATAACTGGTCCCCTCTTCATAAGCTTTCTCCTTCATCGGCCTTTGTAGCTGGAACTTAGCTTCAATGTTCCCCACATTGAGGAAAAGGGTCCCTTCTCAGACGTCTATAAGAACTCCGGCCGTCGCCATGAAGGGGAGGCCGAGTATGAGTTGAGAGCTTCCTGCCTCCGGCATGTCCATGATGACAAAATCGACTGGGACGCATAGGCCTGGAGGTATCTGAAGGATGACGTCCCTCGCTATTCCGACCGGATAAGTGATGGAGTGATCGGCGAGCTGAATAGACATGCTCGTCGATTCCAGCTCGCTTCCCGTCTGGAGTCTTTTGAAGATGGATAGGGGCATGAGGCTGATGCTGGCCCCCAAGTCAATTAGCGCTCTGCTGATTGGCATGCCGCCGATGGAACATGGTACGGTGAAGCTCCCCGGATCCGGCAGCTTCCTGGGGAGGTCATTTTTGATAATGGAGGTAGAATCCTCCAATAGCTTGATCTCTTCCAGCTTCCTCTTTCCAGTAATGAGATCCTTCAGAAACTTTGCATATGTTGGGATCTCGGTGATGGCATCAATAAATGGGATATTCAGCTGAATACCTTTCAGTAACTCCATGAACTTGGAGTACTTCTTCTCCAATTTGGCATGGGCTAGCCACTGAGGGTACGGAGGAGGGGGCTGGAGGCTTTGCCCTTAGATGCATCAGCGGGTGGCGGCGTAGTAGCAGGCATGACGGGAGGTGCATCCGCCTTCTCTTCAATAGTGATAGGCCCTTCAGTGGCCTTAACTCTGGCACTGTCATCAACAGCTTCTTCAGTGGTAGTTTTCTCCTTGCTAAGTACCGAAACCATAACAGGGTCAGTAACCCTTCCTCCTCGCGTGGTCACTAAAACCACGGCGTTTGCTTGAGCTCTGGGGTTAGTTTCCGGCTGGGAGGGTAATCTCCCCTGATTCTTCAGCAACTGAGACATCTGCCCTCTCAATTTGTCAAGCGAAGAATTGATACTTTTAAATTGGTTCGACGTATCCTGATTGAACCGAATCTGGCCGCTCATAAAGGTCTCCAGTGTAGATTCAAGATTTGACTTTGGAGGAGCCGGCGCAAAATTCTGCTAAGGCTGCTGGTTATACTGATATCCTGGCGGCCTATAAGGCCCAGCTGGCCTAAAGCCGCCCTGCTGCTGGCTCTGATGCTACTGCTGAGGAGGAGGTGGTCTCTAAAATTGCGGAGGTTGCAGCCCTCCGCTCGGATTTCCATAGGAGAACCCTGGGTGATTCCTGGCAGCCGGATGCTGCCACTGGTTCCGTCCTTCTCCCTGGACGTATTGAACAGTCTCGGATGTCTCAGCACCCTCATAGTGACCCTCGATAGGAATGTATCCGGGGTCTGGATACTCCTCTAAGGGATGATTGGAGGTGCTGGGTGCTGCTGGGATGGAGTCCAGGCGCTGCTCGATCCGGGCCACTTGCTTGCAGAAGGTCTTAATGTGAGAATCCAAGTGAGTGGCGACCTTGACCTCGGAAGTCAGGGTCACGACTGTCCGCTCATCGTTCCACTGCTGGGTGTTGGCTGCCATATGCTCCAACAGATCTATGGCTTCCTTGGGGGACTTATCCAATAGGGCGCCTTGCGCCGCAACATCAATGATCATCTTGGTGCTTGGCTGGAGCCTGTTGTAGAAGCTCTGCACCAAATCCCAAGGCTAGATTTCGTGGTGTGGGCACTGGTGTTGGAGGTCCTTAAACCTCTCCCAGGCCTCATAGAGCGACTCCTGCGGGAGTTGCTTGAAATTTGAAATGGCCCCATGGATCCAGACCGTCTTTGAGGGTCGATAAAATTTATCCACAAAAGCAAGGGCAAGCTTCTCCCATATGGTGAAGTGGTTGGGAGGATGAGCTCGGAGCCAATAGGAGGCCTTGTCCCTCAGGGTGAAAGGGAAAAGCTACAGCTTCACCGCATCATCACTGACATCTTTCGCCTGGAATGTATCGCATTTAGCCAAGAAGGAGTCGATGTGATGGTTGGGATTCTTGTGAGGATGCTCGTGGAAGGGATCCTGCTGCATCAGGTTTATCAATCCAGTCTTAAGCTCGAAGGTTGCCACTGTCAGCTGCGGTCTAAGGATCGAGGAGTTGTTCCCAAACATCGGTTTCATGTGGTCCCTGATGGACCTAGTGCGAGGAGGAGGAGGAGGAGGGCTCTCTCCCATCTGAGAAGATGGAGATGAACTTCTGCTGGAGGCTCTTAAAGCCTGGGCTGTCTTTTCGATCTCAGGATCGAACAATAACTCTCTAGTAGCCCCTTTGTAGCGGGTGTTCATGCACCAACAAAACTTAGAAGAACACCGTCAGTAGCACCACAATAAATAAAAAGAACAACAGAATGATGGCAGGGTGAGAAATGATCAGAATTCTAGCAATACTTCAAAAAGATAAAAACAAACTGAGATAAGAACACTATTGCCGTCCCCGGCAACGGCGCCAAAAACTTGACGCACCCGTAATCTACACCTAGGATCCACATGGCGGTGTCACGATTGCCAGGCGTAATATGGCCCCTAGGCTACGACTCCAGGCTCAATCCACAAGCGGACGGTGTCGAGTTATAGTATAAAAGATAATCGAATCCCACAGGGACGGCGATAGTGTCTGTGATAGTCTCAGTCTATTCCTAAATTTAGAAGTGAGGTAGCGGTCGGAGTGAAAGATATGGGTTGGTTGTTGTTGTTGTTGTGTAATTATAATAATAAGGACTAGGACTTTAGGGATCGCCGCTAGGATAGTCGGGGGTTGATGTTGGGATCCGATCCTCACATTACATTAGGTCTAGGGAATTAATCCCCCAATTCGTACCACTCTCGTGGGTTAGAATTGCGGGGTATTTCGGTAGCTCTCGTTAACGCAATGGCGGTAGCCGTCAACGTAGCGGTATAGTTCGTCGATGGATCCCCTCAAGACGCGAACCGAGCATGGTCACGTGCCTTGATTGGATCCACTGATTTCCATATTCGAATCCCTAGATACCCCTTAAGCACGTCAGTTCCATAGACTGTGGGCATGATCTCAATACGGGTTATCTACGGATTCAGTAGGATCTACCAAAATACAACCCTAAATCCCCAATTCAACGTAGGGATCCAGATCTACATTTCCCCTAAAATCCTAGGGTTCACTCATCAACCCTAGAATGGATCTACTCACTCATGATGATATAAACGCACAAAAATATCAATTTCGCGGAAGAAAACATTATATCAATCCAGAAATTAGGGCTAAAATAACTTACAGTGAGAACGGACGAAGAACAAACCCAAAAAAGAACAAAAAGCAGTAATCTTCAATTATCAATCCAAAATTCGCTACAAGAATTAATCCCAAAAATTCCTACAAGAAAAATCGTCGGAGCTCTGCCCAAAAATACCCCAAAACAAAAGCTATAATGAACTCCCTCAGCCGAGCCCGCAATCGCGAGCTTCAGCTGCTGCCCAAATCGTACGCATCGCGCGTTTCAAAATCTTTCCAAAAATTCCCTGGGAAGTGCCGACCGAGCAGGTGACTCGGTCTGAGTAGCGTGGCTCAGTCAGTGGCTCGAAACGCGTAGACAAGCTGCTCGACCGCTCGGAGATCTGAAAATCGACCTACCTGGACCGAGTAACATCTGCTCGGTCCGGGTAGGGTCGGCTCGGTCTAGTGCTCGGACGCTGCTCGGGCGCCTACTCGGGCTGTGTAGCATGGGGCTGCTCGACCGAGCAGATGAGCTGCTCGGTCCGTGACAGCCCGTATCCGCTGCTTGATCAAGCTGATATGACTCGGTCCGAGTAGCAAGCTACTTGGGCCGAGTATTTTCTGGGAAACATATGCTGCAGCATCATGGGCTTCTCTCTCTGCTCTCTTTCTCCTTTCTCTCCTCCAACGGCTCTAAAGACACGACGAACTCCTCCAGAGAGCTCTGCCAATAAGCTCATGAGCACGTCGGATGTGTCCATACCCAAGCGGGGGTCCAAATCGCTTCAAATCCCTGAAAATTCAAAATATACTACGATACTCGAAATATCGTCAGAAATACCAAAATTGCAGTGAAAAGTGGGATTTGGACACGGAAATGCTATGCAATACGATGGGATAATGATATGGAAATGATATAAAATATGGACACATCACACGGCTACCGTAAACGACGGGTGCAACTACTTGGTGGGGCTGTGGTGATGTGCTCACAAAAAGACGCTCAGCCTTTAGGGGAGGCTGAGACGTAGGAATGATCGAAGAGGAAGGAGCAGCAGCAGAGGCTGAAACGGTGGCACAGGGCGAGTAAAACGGAGAGGTCGCGGACACAGAAATGGGGACAGACGTCATGACACTCTCAGAGAAGATAGCGGCAGTGGAGACAGTAAGGTCGACGACTGGGGAGACCGTGAAGTGTGAAGGAAATGACTCCCCAGGGGTCGAGAATAATAAAGAGGAAAGGGTCTCCAATGCAGAGGCAAAAGAGGGCTCGCCGCTCTTAATAATGGTGGTGGGGTGCTCAGGGCTCACAGCAGAAATGGGGTGGATGGACATCGGCACAGAGGTGGTGGTGATGGTGGACGACTCAGCTAGTGTACTCCCGACAATGACAGAAGTGTGGACAGAGGTGTCAGGAGGTGCAGACGAAGCAGGTGCAGGCTGATGTATCACGGGGTCCAGGGGTGGAAGGAGGGGCTCCTGTTGAGTGCCCCCAGGCTCAAGCACGTACGCAGCAGGGATGAGGATGTCCATTGCTGGAATCCACTCCCCTCCTGTGGGTCCAATATAGGTCCGAGCGGGGCTCGAGAGAACCATGTAATCAGCGCTGAAAGGACCGTGCAGCCACACCCAGTGGTGCCGACCATGAGGACGTAGCATCCTCATCCGACCCATAACATCTATGGAAAGAGAAGTGGGGCCCTGTGGTCTAAGCAAGCCGGCAGGGAGGTCAACTCCGCACAAAGGAGCCAGGAGGGTAATCAGACCGCCGTAACAGATAGGCGTCCTAGCGCCGATAGAGATAATGATGCGGTCTAAGTACCTACTGGCAATATCAATCCCAATGGCAGGGAGTAAAACGTCCCCACCCCTCTCGAAGGCCCGCGGTAGAGTCATCGTATAGAGCATATAGAGCTCCGGCGTCGACATCGTTCCCGGCTCATACCTTGCTAAGAAAGTGGTCGCCATAAGGCGCTGTGCAATGCTGAGGCATGGGTAGAGGATAGCGGAGGCCTTGGCCCGGCTAGGGTCAAAGGCGAGGGGTGATCCCGTGATACGTGTCCAGAAAGCGTGTGTGTCGAATGACGGCGGTGGGATGTGCGTGGGACTATAGGCTCGGTCTTGGTCCGAAACTGGGGGCCACTGAAAGTTGGCTCGGAGTATGTCGAGAGTGACTTCACACTCACGATCCATCAGTCGGAAAGAGCAACCCCAGGAGTCCTAGCAATAGAACACATGACCTCTAGTGTCGGACGGATATAGGTATCCGCCGACACGGACAAAAAGTCACGCCACCCCACGTTGTCATACAACTAGAGCAGCCCCTCGAATACCCCTAGGTGCTCAAACTCTGCTATGTGCATGAACCTAGTGGGTACAATCGAGCGATGGGAGATACACTCAAATCTGGCGCGGTGCGCGTCATCTCTGAACGTAATCCCCAGCGTGTCGAACGCGGGGGCGGGCTGTGCGGGTGGTGGTGGGATAGGTGCGGTAGGAGGAGGAAGTATGGGTGGTGGCAGGCTAGGTGGAGGGGAGCCTGCTCTAACGAAAGAGGAGCCAGGCTCGCTGGTCCTCTTCCGCTTCGAGGCGGGTGCCCTCGTGCGAGACCTAGTGCGGGGCAGCATGTGAGCAGGGAATTGTGCCCACCCAATAAAAATGCGAAGTGCTAAAAATATGGAAAGAGTATACCTGAGCACGATGTGAGAGCAAGCAGTGGAAGCGTGCAAAGAATCGCCTCCTCCGAGAAGCGCCAAATCCGTCCTGAATCTCCCCCAAGCTAGCCTGAAACAAAAATCCTCAAATCAACAATGAATATCAATACATATGGGGTAAGATCAGGTCTAATAGATATATATAAATATTAATTTAAATTTTGGAGCTTAATGGGCTTACGGATTGGAGAAAATGGAGAAAAAACAGGATTTGAGCGAAAGTGGGGGTGTGTGACAGCGGGGGCAGCGGCGCCGGCGAAGGGCGTCGGCGTCGGGAGATCGACGATCGGCAGCGCTGCGATCGGTGACCGGCGATGGTGCGGATCGGGCGAGGGTGAACACGATTCAGGCGAGGTGAGGGCGAAGATGAAGAGGCTCGGGGGAGAATTAGGAATTTTAGCGTGTGGGGATTTGAGCGCGGGCGCTGAGTATATAAAGGATGGGTCACTCGGCCGAGTGACGCGTTTGTAATGCCCTACCAGCTACTGCACAAGTACTAGAGGGTGGGTGAATAGTACTTTAAAATAATAAGGAGTATAATTCCAAATTAAATTGCAATCAACTACCAAATCAATTTGCGGAAGCTTAAATTGAACGACGACAACGAAATTGACAATGCTAACAAACGATGTTAATGGGTTCGGATCCACCCAAGTCTCCCCGACTTGTTCCCGGTGATCCTACGTCCCAACCACCCGGATCCCCTCCGGATACTTGAGTTAGAAACCCTAACTCAAGATTTCCACTATGAATATCTTGTGAAAAACTTTCACAAGATCAAATCATACATGCAATAGCAAACGTGAATCCCACAACCCGGGATCACAACCTTCTCTCACAACCGAGAGAACCAACAAGCAATATAAAAGAGTTTATATGAAATAAACAAGCTTACCACAAAATCCTTTACCTTGAGTTTTTCTTACCCAATAGGTGGAATGAAGGATTTGAGGAAGATGAAGTTACCAAACCCTAGCACCAAGGAAATGAGCAGCAATGGGTGCCTAGGGAAGATTTGGAAACTTGAATCAAGCAATAGCTTGAAGAGCTCACCAAGAACAAGCTTCTCTCTAGATCTAGAAATGAGAGAGAATGGGTTTCTTGTGAGGAAGAGAGCTTTAGATTTGAGGGAGAATAGCTATCACTTTAGAACTCAATGAATCTCTTAATGGCAGCTCTATTGAAGATAGAAATGACCTAGGTTCGTATTTATAGGGTCCCATAAAAACAAGATAGGTCAATCTCCAACGGAAAGAAATCTGTGAGAATTAGTCGGTCAAAGAACACTCACTGACCGACTAGTTCATCAACTAGTCGGTCAGCCAAACAACGTGGACCGACTAAGAGTAGATCTGAGAAGAAAGAGAATTTCAGACCTAGACATCTAGTCGGTCCAAGAACACTTTCTGACCGACTAGTTTCACAACTAGTCGGTCATCCAATGAACGTAGACCGACTAAGAGGCAAAACAACTTAGTCTGAAGGCAAGTTGACTTAGTCGGTCTAAGAACAAAAATTGACCGACTAGATTGACAATTAGTCGGTCATCAAACGTTCTTAGACCGACTAACGGTAAACAGTAGCTTAGGAGAAATTTAGAGTGAACAGTAAGTCACAACTAGTCGGTCAAAGAAGCATCACTGACCGACTAGTTCACAAACTAGTCGGTCGGTGATTCAACGTAGACCGACTAACTGTAAACAGTAAAGTCCAAGAAATTAAGGAATCAAACTAGTCGGTCCAAGAACAGTTGCCGACCGACTAGATCACCATCTAGTCGGTCAGTACTTGTTCTTGTACCAACTAACATGCACAACAAAGTCCGAATCGAAGCGCGACGCTTCGAGGAAGTTAGAATGAACTTGTGCAAGAATCCTAGAGCTACGAAATGAGCGTAATGAAGATAGAAACGTAAGATATACTCAAGGCTTAACATTCTATCAATCGAAACTAAAAGACTATAAATAAAACCTTAATAAACGGTCTTTGAGAGCTTCGATTGAATCTTCATAACTTCCAAAGCGCTGCAGGAGCTTCAACGAAGCTTTAGGCTTGAATACGAGCTTTTGGAAGTGTTGAGATGTCGCTTTGAATATTCTCGTGAAATTGGCGACGATCTCCAATACTGCGCTCACAAAATGTTAGTTCATGAATTATTTATGTTTGCTCATCATCAAAACCAAATCCGGGGAGTCCAATATTCAACATTCTCCCCCTTTTTGGTGATGACAAACCAACATAAATAATAATCAAAAATAATAATTCAAATGTAAAATACTTACTCCCCCTGCATTGATGACACGTTAATTCCCAAATGAATATATATGAATTGCATCAATCAGACGAGTAAGATATATAATGAGAATTGATTTTTGAAATATCGGATTTTGAAAATCCTTATATGTATCGTAACTCCCCCTGAATCTAACATATCAAACTAGATTCTTGGAATGGAGTTAAATTTTTCATTTGCACTATTTATTATCATTATCTCTCCCCCTTTGGCATTATCCCAAAAATGGGGGGCATACAACGACAACAATTAGGAAATGTAAAATCCAACATCGGGAGTCGTAGACAATGACGATGGAGCTAATTGACACCAAAAGAAAAACGATTAAATCAATTCAAAGTGTGCCAATTGTCCATTATCACAAGGTGAAAAACAAAATCATCAAAAATACCAAATAATTATTCATTAAATGAATAAAGAAACATACTCTTCAATATTCAATATACTTGGTTAATTTTGTGCATGGAAAACAATTCTATACAATTATAGAATTTAAATCTATTTAACCAAGTTTTTATGCGTCGAGCGACGAAATCTCATTTCAAATACATTCAACGAATATTAAAATTTGCACGACGAATAAAAGACAAAGTGAATGACGATGAACATATATATATGCAGAGACAACATGAGTATATCCAAAAAGATATCACATCGAATATATGAGATACATCATATCAAGCGCTACATATCATCAAAAAGAAATACATCAACATCATCGATACAATATACTCATCAAAATGAAATACACCATCATCATCATCATTCTCATCAAGATAAATACAGCAGCAGCGACGACATCCAAAATACATCAAAACATAATAACCCTCATACCCTATCCTAACCCATAATACTCTCGCTAAGATATATCATCCAAGGCGTATATGGAGAGTCCTCGGAACAACGATCACGAGGAGGAGGCAGGATCTGCAGCGTCCGTGGGTCCAGTCGACGGAGTGGACTCAGGCTCTGCAGGGAGAAGAGGCGTCTCAACAGATGGAATCGTCGGGGCATGAGTCGAGATCTCAGGAACAGGCTCTACAGCAACAAGGGTCTCGACAACAGAAGTGTCAACTGGAATAGCAGCAGGCTCAGCAACAGGGTCAACAGCAGGCTCTGAAGACTGAAGTGCTGGAGCAGAAGGCTCTGGAGCACCGGAAGAGGTGCCAACTCCAGGAGCAGAAGAGGAAACACCAGCAGCAGCAGCAGTGGTGGCCTCATCGCCACGGGCAAAAGAAGTGACAAGCTCGTCAAGCTCATCATCGTCCATCTCCTCGGCCTCAGACACCGAAGGAGGAAGCTCAATCCCCATCATACGAGCCATACGACATACGACCTCCTCAGTACGAGCCAAACGGGAGTCGTGCTGACGAAGAAGACGTACGACATCGGCCAAAGTAGCAGGGGAAGAGGAGGCTGCAGCGGCTGACGGAGTAGACTGAGAAGCAGATGCGGTAGACCTCTGCACGTGACGAAGTGCCGCTAAAGATTTCTTCACGGCCGTCGCGTTCAGAGGCGTACCCAAAGGACGCTCATCGTCAGGAGGGAGAGGAACGCGAAAATGACGGAATACGAGTGTCAACAAGCAGGGGTATGGAATGTGCGCAGACTTATTGGTCTTGCGTATACACTCGAAAGAATCCATCTTATCGAGTATCACGCGAGCCCAATTTATCTCGCACCCCAAGAAAAGAGCGTATATGAGTTTCAAGAACGGCTGAGATGGGAGAGAAGAGGATCCATATTTCGGGAGGAGGCATGACTTCAAGATCAGGTTAAGAACCCACGCATTCGGCTTAAAGGATTTCGAAGGAACACCAATGAATGCGGAGGGGATAACCTGGAAAATCTCAGAAAGAATAGTCTGATCCAAGGAAGAAATGTCGTCTACGGAAATGTCTGAGGGGAGGAGACCACACGACGCACAACCAAGGATCTCCCCCAAGATTTCTGCCGTGAGAACTATAGGAGTTCCCAAGACAGTCGTCTCAATGGAGTGGCTGGCGTCGTACTGGCCTCGAATACGGTTAGCATAGAACAATTTCACGAGGCGAGGGTACGGTTTGGGATTGGCCTTGGGGTCGTATCGGAGATAATCTAGAAGGCCACTATAAGATAGAAGATCAGCAAGGCCGAGGAAATCAGAGAACTGAACGTAATGCTCTAACAACAGTGGACAGTGTTCTATACGGTTGTACGCGGCGAGACACTGAGGGTCATCGCGGCACAACGATATGTCTACACCGCCAACTGGCATAGGAGCTTTACCCTTGGCCTTACGGGTCTTCGGAGGTGGGGTAGGATCCCTAGTATGCTCATCCTCAGGGATAAAATCAGTATCGGAATCGGAATCGGGAGGAGTAGCTGGAGTGTGAAGAATAGGCTTTTTGGTCTTGGATTTGCGGGGCTTGACGGATGCAGTCCTAGGCTTCTTAAGAGGGGGCGACGATGGAGAGGCTTGGGTAGACTTGGCACGACGCTTAGGTTTCGGGGGATTCCTAGCGGTAGGTTGTTCTACGGTCATTGGAGAGGCCCCGGAAGAAGCGATCGGAATACGAGTCTTAGCCATAGTTCTAAGAGCACACGCAAGTAATCACGGAGGATCAACAACCCTAAGCACAAAACCTAGAAGCTAGCACAAAACCCTAGAAGACCAAATGAAATCGAACACACAAACCCTAGAGGAGAAATTTCGAAACCCTAGAAATCCTAGGAGGTGAAAACGAACCCTAGGGCAAGAAATTGACCTAGGAGAGGGAGGAATATACCTAGGGGGTGGAGTCGACGGCGGCGGATGGCGGCGATGGCCGGAGAAACGGCCGGAGACGACGGAATGCGAAGGGGCTCGAAGGGGGGGTTTTGGGTTTTCGAGTGAGAGATGGGGAGACAAACCGACTAAAAGTGATACCAGATGCGAAAAGACACAGCTGCCCTAACACACTTAGTCGGTCACAGTTCAAGTACTGACCGACTAGATTACGATCTAGTCGGTCGGTCAATGAGCTTGAACCGACTAAGTCGAAACAGTAGCTCAGATGAATTTCTAGGGCAAGAATTAGTCGGTCGCAGTATATTCACTGACCGACTAGTTTTCAATCTAGTCGGTTGGAAAGTATACTATGACCGACTAAAGATAGAAAAAGATAGGAGATGGATATTTGCATGAGCTAGTCGGTCTGAGTTCATTTGCTGACCGACTAGATGAGCATCTAGTCGGTTGACAAGTGAACTGAAATCGACTAGAAGAGTCCAAAAGTAGAATTTTGATTTCTCTTCACAAACCACTTGGATGATACATCCAAACTCACTCATTAGTCATCTAAATTACCCCATAAAACGTCGAAATCTTAAATACGACATTGAAATACGAATTCGAGCAATAAATTCAAATAATTCACATAAAATTCCCAAAAATTCAATTAATCTAGCATGAATGAAATATCGCGAAATATATTAGCATGCAAGATGATTGAATTAAAATATGAATCCTATATCTCGGATTCACCCATAATCCCCAATTCTCGACGCAACCGCACAAAGGAGTCCTCCTTTAGGGGTTTCGTGAAAATATCGGCGATTTGCTTTTGGGTTTCAACGTACACTAAAATGATGTCCTTTTTAGCAACATGATCATCTAAGAAATGGTGTCGGACATCTATGTGTTTCGATCGGGAATGGTGCACCGGATTCTTTGAAAGACAGATAGCACTTTGGTTATCCACCATGATAGGGCTAGTATCACAATGAATACCAAAATCCTTCAATGTGTGTCTCATCCAAAGAACCTGGGCACAAGCGGCACCGGCGGCAATGTATTCCGCCTCGGTGGTTGAAAGTGAAACCGAATTTTGCTTCTTGGAAAACCAAGAGACAAGAGAATTTCCTAGAAAATGGCAAGTGCCACTAGTACTTTTCCTGTCGGATTTGCATCCCGCATAATCAGCGTCACTGTATGAGACTAACTCATACGTGCTAGATCTCGGATATAGTAATCCAAAATCTAAAGTGTAACTTAGATAGCGAAAAATGCGTTTTACCGCTACTAAGTGAGAATCCTTAGGTTGAGACTGATAACGAGCACATATACATACGACAAACATAATATCGGGCCTACTTGCGGTAAGATAAAGCAAACTACCTATCATACCTCGATATAGACGAATGTCTACATCCTTACCGCCCGTATCCTTGTCAAGATGCGTAGTCGTGCTCATCGGAGTCTTTTTCCCGGAGGCATTCTCCATTCCAAATCGCTTTAGCAACTCCACCATGTACTTCGTTTGGTGGATGAAGATTGCATCGTTCATTTGGCGAATTTGGAGACCTAAGAAATATTTGAGTTCGCCCATGTGGCTCATCTCAAATTGTTCCTTCATAACATTAGAAAACTCTTCGCAAAGAGCGAAGTTAGTAGCACCGAAAATGATATCATCAACATAAATTTGAACTAATAATATATCATTATTCGCATGCTTAATAAAAAGTGTTGAATCGGCTTCACCCATTTTAAAATTCAAATCCAAAAGAAAATTCTTTAGGCGATCATACCAAGCTCGAGGAGCTTGTCTCAAACCATAAAGAGCTTTCTTTAATTTAAAAACGTGATTTGGAAATTTTTCATTAATGAAGCCCGGAGGTTGAGAAACGTAAACTTCCTCAACGACATCTCCGTTTAAAAATGCACTTTTAACATCCATTTGAAATAATTTAAAATTCTTATGGCATGCAAAAGACAATAATAATCTAATTGATTCTAATCTAGCTACCGGAGCGAAAGATTCTTCGAAATCGATACCTTCCTCTTGTCGATAGCCTTGAGCTACTAACCGAGCTTTGTTCCGGACGACGACTTGGTTTTCGTCGGTCTTGTTCTTGAAGATCCACTTTGTCCCTATGACGGTGTGGTTCTTCGATGGCAATGGAACAAGCTCCCAAACTTCATTCCTCTCGAATTGAATGAGCTCCTCCTCCATGGCTAAGATCCAAGCGCTATCTTCACATGCTTCATTAATATTCTTTGGCTCTATCGATGAGGCAAAGGCACAATTTGCGAAGTGGTGAACTTGCGATCTCGTCTTGACACTATCATAGATATTGCCAATGACTTGCTCATGGGGATGGTCACGAACCGAATGAAGCCGTTTGGGAATACCTTGATCACTTGGAACATTCTCAACAACTTCATTAGTTGGGTTAGTCTCAATGGAATCAATAGAATCATTAGACTTAGAATTTTCAAACGAATCACATAAAACATCCATAGAATCATTATCATTTGAAATTCTAGTTGGAACAAATCCTTCATTAAATGAGACATGAAGCGACTCCTCGATCGTTGAGGTTCGTTTGTTGAATATCCGGTAGGCTTTGCTACGCGTAGAGTATCCAACAAAGATTCCCTCATCGGATCTTGGATCGAATTTGTCCAAACTACCATATGTGTTCTTAATAAAACATTTTGAACCGAAAACACGAAAATGTTTAACTTGAGGCAACCTACCAAACAACAATTCATAACACGTTTGTTTAGTGCCGGGCCTCAAAAGTATTCTATTAAACACATAGCAAGCGGTGTGTACCGCTTCCGCCCAAAATTGATGGCCAAGTTGGCTATCATCAAGCATAGTGCGAGCACACTCCACTAGCGTCCTATTCTTTCTCTCAACTACACCATTTTGAGGCGGTGCACGAGGGAAAGAGAAGGTGTGAGTAATACCAACTTCATCACAAAATGTCTCAAAAGACTCATTCTCAAATTCACCTCCATGATCACTACGAATAGTGACAATGGTGGTTCCTAAGAGATTTTGTACGTTCTTAACAAAAATTGTGAAGTTTTCAAAAGTTTCATTTTTATTGCACAATGAAAATACCCAAGTAAATCTTGAATAGTCATCTACGATGACAAGTCCATACCTTGCATTTCCTAAGGAAGCTACTCTAGTTGGCCCAAATAAATCTAGATGTAATAGCTCTAGTGGCCTTTTAGTAGAGATGCTTTTCTTAGGTTTAAATGAAGATTTAGGAAGCTTGCCGCGTTGATAACAATCACAAAAACTTTTCTTTTCAAAAACTAGCTTCGGAAAACCTTTAATAGAATTCAATTTTGAAAGCTTATATAATGTTCCAAAGTTCACATGTCCAAAGCGTCGATGCCATAAGTGTTGTTCACTTGTGTTGGCAACGAGACATTGTTCATATGACTTAGGAAGATCCAAAATATAAATGTCTTTACGACGAGTTCCGGAAAATAATAATTTTTCATTATCCTTTCTTAAAATATGACACAATCCTTTCGCAAAGCTAACTTTGTAACCTTTGTCACAAAGTTGGCTTATTGAAATAAGATTATGATTTAAACCACTAACAAGATAAACATTACTAATTAATGGTTTAGAGGGGTTACCGACTTTACCAACACCTATGATGGTTCCGCTCTCGTTGCCTCCAATTATGACGCGGTTTCCATTCGCAATGGGAACCACTCCGGAGAGCAATCGAGCGTCACCCGTCATGTGTTTTGAACACCCGCTATCGAGTATCCAATTCCCTTTGGAGCTAAATTTAAATTTGTTGCTCCTTTCCCTTTTCTTTTCCTTGAGTACCTAAAGATAGAAACTTTCATATCATGGTACCCAAGGTCATTGGGTCCAAGGGATTAGACCTTTGGAAGCCAAGTCCAAGTGGACTTAGACTTCCCCACATAATTCTTACTATGTACAACATCCGAAAAATAAGCATTCATGTATATTTGTTTTTTGTCCATGCTTGTGTCCGTTGGGCTCCAAATAGTAAATATTTTGGGAGCCATCATCCTATTGGGTGCATGCATGCGACGTTGATTTCTACGTGATGCATGTTGTGGATAGGCATATGGGACATGATGGAATGGTGCACGACGAGAATTATTCATATGATGCGGTGGGTGAACATATGCATGTGTGGGAACACGTGCGTGAGGGTGTCTCACATGGTGTGCACGTGCCCGAGAATGTGTTGCATAAAAATCATCATATGTGTGAGATGGTGGAGTAGGACGTGTGTTCCTACGTGGCATGTTATTGGTGTACATGTAGGCATGACCCTTCTTTGGAGGTCCACCCAAGGTGGGTTTCTTTCCAAAAGAGGGCGTGGACGAGATGGAAGCACCATTGGTAGATGAACTACCAATAGAGTGTTTGCTACCACTCGTAGAGTCACCGGAAGTTGGCCTAACAAAAGTAGTGGCCGCTTTGGATGGACATCCCGTCGTATACCCCAAACCAATGTGGTGATTGGCCGGAAGTAAGTCACTTAGGATTTTATCCAAATGGTCCTTACCTTTGTTGAATTTGTTAATTCGGCCCAATGTGTTCTCATATTTCTCTTTGAGAGAACGCAAAGAAGTATCCAAAGTGGATATTTGCGAAGTGAGCACATAAACACGAGATTTAAGATTCTCGTTCTCAATACTCAAAGTCGAGTTTTGAGAAGTTAAATCCGCTATCTCATGTTCTTCCGCATCCTCGATGCTAACATGTTCAAGTTTAGATTTGAGATTAACAATCTCATTTCTTAACTCTTCAACAACGGTGTCGTTGTTGGTGATGATAGTCTTAGGCGATGTTTGAATGCTAGCTAGGTCATCTTTTACCTTAGTATATCTATTTACTAACTTAGTGTATTTTGACCAAAGTTGAGAGTTAGCATTTCTAAGATCATCCATCGTTACCTCATCGCTTTCGTCATTACTATCATCAGAAGAGGAGGATCCTTGATCGTTCTCCTCTCTTGCCATGAAGCACATATGTGCTTGCTCCACTTTCTCATCATCCGACTCTCCGCTTGAGGAATCCTCGGAGTCGGTGAATGTTGCTCCGACAAGTCCTTTCTTGTACCCCTTTTTGTATTTCTTGGACTTATCGAATTTTGGCGCCTTCCACTTCTCCTTGTGCTTATTGAGGGGACACTCCGCTTTCATGTGTCCCGGCTTATTACACTTGAAACACAAAGGAGAGGAAGAGGCGTTAGTAGAACCAAATTTAGCTTTGTTCTTGAAGTTACCTTTTCGGAAGAAACGGTTGAACTTCTTGGCCATGAGTGCCATGGACTCCAAGTCTAACTCGTTTTCCGAGTCTTCATCATCGGAAGATGTGGATGAAGCCGCCTTGAATGCAATCGCCTTTTTCTTAGGCGCATCTAGGTTCAAATATGACTTCATCTTTTCTTGTAGCTTCACCTTGCTATCTTTGCGTACCTCGTATGACATCAAAGTACCCATTAGTTGAACTACGGTATATTTGTTCATGTCATTACCTTCCTCGATGGCGAAGGTACGTTTTTCCCAAGAAGAGGGAAGTCCTTCAATAAGCTTTAAGCACTTCTCCTTTTGAGTGTAGATCTTGCCGAGGGCCTCTAACTCGTTTATTATGTCAACGAAGCGAGCGTAATATTCTTTCATCTTCTCGCCCTGTTGCATATGAAACATTTCGTAATCTTTGGTTACGACTACGAGTTTAGAGTCTCTTACCTGACTCGTCCCTTCATGTAGTATGAGGAGAGAGTTCCAAATTTGATATGCACTCTTACATGTGCATATCTTATTGAAGTCCTCGGGCTCCAATGCGCATTGCAAGGCGTTCATTGCCTTGGCATTGCTTACCTCCGCGGCGACCTCCGCGGTAGTCCATTTCTCAAAATCTTCTTCTTCGGGCTCGATGTACTCCTTCATTGTAGTCCTCCATAAAGATGCACTCCGGAGGAAAGTCTCCATCCGGCACTTCCAGTACCCGTAGTTGGTACCGTTGAAGAATGGAGGCCTCGTAGAGGAATGTCCTTCCATCATCGATGACGCTCCTTCACGGTTCCTGAAGGTGTCATAGTTGGAGGGTGGAGGCACGGTCTTGTTGTCGTTGGCAGACATAGCTGTGTATCTGGCTTTGATACCAAATGTAATGCCCTACCAGCTACTGCACAAGTACTAGAGGGGGGTTGAATAGTACTTTAAAATAATAAGGAGTATAATTCCAAATTAAATTGCAATCAACTACCAAATCAATTTGCGGAAGCTTACATTGAACGACGACAACGAAATTGACAATGCTAACAAACGATGTTAATGGGTTCGGATCCACCCAAGTCTCCCCGACTTGTTCCCGGTGATCCTACGTCCCAACCACCCGGATCCCCTCCGGATACTTGAGTTAGAAACCCTAACTCAAGATTTCCACTATGAATATCTTGTGAAAAACTTTCACAAGATCAAATCATACATGCAATAGCAAACGTGAATCCCACAACCCGGGATCACAACCTTCTCTCACAACCGAGAGAACCAACAAGCAATATAAAAGAGTTTATATGAAATAAACAAGCTTACCACAAAATCCTATACCTTGAGTTTTTCTTACCCAATAGGTGGAATGAAGGATTTGAGGAAGATGAAGTTACCAAACCCTAGCACCAAGGAAATGAGCAGCAATGGGTGCCTAGGGAAGATTTGGAAACTTGAATCAAGCAATAGCTTGAAGAGCTCACCAAGAACAAGCTTCTCTCTAGATCTAGAAATGAGAGAGAATGGGTTTCTTGTGAGGAAGAGAGCTTTAGATTTGAGGGAGAATAGCTATCACTTTAGAACTCAATGAATCTCTTAATGGCAGCTCTATTGAAGATAGAAATGACCTAGGTTCGTATTTATAGGGTCCCATAAAAACAAGATAGGTCAATCTCCAACGGAAAGAAATCTGTGAGAATTAGTCGGTCAAAGAACACTCACTGACCGACTAGTTCATCAACTAGTCGGTCAGCCAAACAACGTGGACCGACTAAGAGTAGATCTGAGAAGAAAGAGAATTTCAGACCTAGACATCTAGTCGGTCCAAGAACACTTTCTGACCGACTAGTTTCACAACTAGTCGGTCATCCAATGAACGTAGACCGACTAAGAGGCAAAACAACTTAGTCTGAAGGCAAGTTGACTTAGTCGGTCTAAGAACAAAAATTGACCGACTAGATTGACAATTAGTCGGTCATCAAACGTTCTTAGACCGACTAACGGTAAACAGTAGCTTAGGAGAAATTTAGAGTGAACAGTAAGTCACAACTAGTCGGTCAAAGAAGCATCACTGACCGACTAGTTCACAAACTAGTCGGTCGGTGATTCAACGTAGACCGACTAACTGTAAACAGTAAAGTCCAAGAAATTAAGGAATCAAACTAGTCGGTCCAAGAACAGTTGCCGACCGACTAGATCACCATCTAGTCGGTCAGTACTTGTTCTTGTACCAACTAACATGCACAACAAAGTCCGAATCGAAGCGCGACGCTTCGAGGAAGTTAGAATGAACTTGTGCAAGAATCCTAGAGCTACGAAATGAGCGTAATGAAGATAGAAACGTAAGATATACTCAAGGCTTAACATTCTATCAATCGAAACTAAAAGACTATAAATAAAACCTTAATAAACGGTCTTTGAGAGCTTCGATTGAATCTTCATAACTTCCAAAGTGCTGCAGGAGCTTCAACGAAGCTTTAGGCTTGAATACGAGCTTTTGGAAGTGTTGAGATGTCGCTTTGAATATTCTCGTGAAATTGGCGACGATCTCCAATACTGCGCTCACAAAATGTTAGTTCATGAATTATTTATGTTTGCTCATCATCAAAACCAAATCCGGGGAGTCCAATATTCAACAGCGTTCACTCGGCCGAATGGCACGGTTTAAAATTTTTTCGAAATTATTCCACAGAAGTCGCGACTCAGGCGAGTAGATCTTATGACTCGACCGAGTAGACAAAGGTCGTTCGGCCGAGTAGCAGGGCTACTCAGAGCTTTTAAGTGCAAGAAAGTGTCTGATTCACTCGGGCGAGTGACTAAGTCACTCGGTCGAGTGGCATATAAATTACATAGAGTAGTTTTTAGGATCTTCCCTGATCAGTACCCTACTCGACCGAGTAGGGTCTTTGCTTGGCCGAACGACTAAGTCACTTGGCCGAGTGGCTTGTTGTTTTCAGCTCAAACTCTCTGTTTTCGTTCCACTTTCTATTTTTCGTCTTCCCGTCAGTTTCTCCCTCCTCCTGAGGCCTGAGCGCATTCCTGGAGCGCTCTCCTTTGCCATGGTCATCCTCCATTCAAATGGTTACTCGTTCTCCATATCATATCATGAAAAATAGAGCCCGTTGTCAGGATTTTTATCAACTCCAGACTCTAAACGCTAAGAAAGATCTAAAACAAAAATAAAAATGAAAGATTCAACTAAAAATAAGATAAAACCGTCGGGTTGCCTCCCGACAAGCACTCGTTTAAGGTCTTGAGCTCGACCCCTTAAGATACTCGTTTAATGCTCGATATTTGGCGCATGTGAGATGCGCGCGTCAAATTTGCCGGGAAGGCCACTTGGATTTAATTGTTGTTGTTTGTAGGCATTCCTCGGCTCTCCCTCATCATGGGTGGTGGTGGGGGATGAGTCTCCCAAGCTTGAGTTTTTAGCGTTCTTTTTCTTTGTAGGTGGCGCCAATTTCTTATCTGGTGGAGCTTTCTTCAAATTCTTTGCCGTGGAGAGCTTGCATAGCTCCCTAATTCTTGCGACATCAGTGTCGTCTTTGTCATCAATCATAGAATGATCCGGCGGGTCTACCAACTTTTCTCCATCTCTAGAAGATTGGCCTCCTTCGAAGCCATCATTGTGTAAGGCGCCAATGGCATACGTCATAGCATCATCAATGACCTCATCGAGGAGGTCCACATAATCAACGTCCTCCGTCCAAGGCATGTGCTTCATTGCCTTAGGAATTTGAAGTTCCACCTCTATGTTTCCGACATTCAAAGACTAGGTGCCCTCTCTCACGTCAACTATCACGCCGGCGGTGGCTAAGAAGGGGCGTGCAAGTATTAGCGACGTATCGCCCTCCTCTTTGATATCCATTACTACGAAGTCACACGGCAAGCAAATTCCTCCCGGTACTTGGAGCGGTATGTTCTCCGCAATTTCCATCGGCCTAGTGACCAGACCATCCGCGAGTTGTATTCTCATATCTGCCGGCTTTAAGTCGGTCCCCGTATTCAACTTCTTAAATATTATTAGGGGCATTAGGCTCACGCTTACTCCCAAATCTACTAAAGCTTTTTGTAGCGGGACTCCTCCAAGCATGGAAGGGGTGCGGAAGCTTCTGGGATCTTTAAACTTTGTAGGCTCGTTCTCCTTCCGGGTGAACCATGTACCTTGCTCGGCGAGCATTATCTTCTCCTTTCGCTTCTTTCCCGAAATCAAGTCTTTTAGAAATTTGGCGTAAGACGGGATCTCTACAATGGCGTCCAAGAAAGGGATATTTAGGATCACTCCTCGCAAGTAATCTAGAAATTTGACGAGCCGCTTCTCAATCTTCGCCCTTGCCAACCTTTGTGGGAAGGGTACCGGTGGCATATAATTGCGCTCCTCACGTGGCTTCACAATTTCAGAATTTTCACCGTCTTTTGGCTCTTTCAGGCACTCCTCCTCATTAGCCAGCTACTTGTCATCAAAAATTTCTTCCCCCGGCTCCTTTGTTTGAATCAGGGCGGGAGTAGTGTCCTTCCCGCCCCTAGTAGTTACCGCTACCACCGCCTTGATGTGGTCGGTATTGCTCCGTGGGTTTGGCTCCGGTTGAGCCGGCAATTGTTGAGTGTTTTTGTTGAGCAATGCTAGTTGCTCTGATAATTGTTGAGCGGTCAATCTAGCATTTACCTTCTTTTGCTCTACCATGAATTCTTCAACCCTCGCTTCATGGTCGGACCTCGGTGGTGCTTGTGGTGGATTAGGTTCTCTCCACCCTTGATTTTACCCCGGAGGTCTATATGGTCCCGCTTGTTGCCTCGGTTGGAAGTTTTGTCGTTGAGGCCCTCTCGGTTGATATTGCGGTTGTTGTGGAGGCCGAGCTTGAGGTTGTTGCGGTGGTGGGTTTATGTCTCCATCATTATTTGCATATGAAAATCCCGGATGATTTCTCGTGGCTGGGTTTGCCCAATAACAGGTGTTTCCCGCAATGTATTGGACTTGCTCTATAGCTCCCTCTCCTTGCTCTCCTCTAACATACATGACATCGGCTTGGTCTTACCAATCGTCAATACTTCCTCCCGGTGTAGATGTGGTGGGGGTTCCATGCGGATCACTTACCAACTTCTCCAATCTCTCCACGACCTTGTGGAGAGAATCAAACTTTGTAGAGAGCTCTGCTACGGCCTTTGCCTCATAAATACTTGTTGGCTTCAAGAAAGATGTAGAATGTCCTCTCTCGTCGTCCTATTGTTGATTATTAGAGGCCATCTCCTCAAGTAGGGCCGTAGCATCTTCCGGCGTCTTAGATAATATGGCTCCATTAGCGGTTGCATCGATGATTTGCTTGGTGCCCGGTTGCAATCCATTGTAAAAGCTATGCACAATCTCACATGCTTCAATACTATGATGGGGGCATTGGTGTTGGAGATATTTAAAGCGCTTTCATGCCTCAAATAGGGTTTCCTGCGGTCCTTGCTTGAAGGACATGAGCGCACTCTTTATCTTGACTGTCTTGGATGGTGTGTAGAATTTGTTAACAAATGCGCTCGCTAACTCATCCCATGTGATAAAGATCCCCTCCGCTTGCGTCCTCAACCAATACAACGCTTTGTCCCGAAGGGTAAATGGGAAGAGGCGCAATCGGATAGCGTCAGCCGGTACACCGGGCATCTGAAAAGTGGCGCATTTGGACAAGAACAACTGTAGATGGTAGTGTAGATTCTCGTGAGAGTTCCCATGAAATGGGTCTTGTTGCATCAAAACCACGAGTCCCGTCTTGAGCTCGAAGTTCTTGTCCGCCGCCAACTCCGGCATCACAATAGACGAGGTAGTAGAAGTAGTCTTAGGTCGTAGCCTATCTCTGATAGAAACAAGCCTAGCCATGCGTGCTGCTAACTTCTGCGGTGTCTCCGGTCGGTTCATATGATCGTCCTCTATAGCAAGTCTCCTTTCGGCCCTAAGCCTCCTTGCCGTACGCTCAATCTCAGGATCAAATAATATATCTTCTTGATGTGCCTTCGATCTAGTGTACATGCACAGAAAAAGAGAGTCTTGATGGAATCGTTAGCACAATAGAGGAATAAAAATATAAAAATAATAAAAAGAAAAAGAAATAACTAAGTAAAGAAAATAGAATACCGTCGCCTCCCCGGCAACGGTGCCAAAAACTTGATCGCGCCCGGATATACACCCGAAAAACGACTGTAGTTTTATCGCAAACGCACGGTGTAGTGGCGAGCGGGTATCGAACTCAGGGAGGACAATTGACAGTATCTTACTTTGATCTCCTAGCTATCGATGGAATAAGAATAGTTTTGATGGTAATGTCACAATCGTTCAAATAGAAAGTAAATATCAATATAATAAAACGTCTAGGAATAGGAAATCCCCACTACGGACTGTTTCTTATCCTTGTGGATCATGAATATCAATGTTGCAAGGCTTTAATGTAGGTGAACTAGTCGTAACTTAATGTAGAACCAAGCTCACGCTCTCGCGCTATTGCCGGTCTATAGCAACCTAGATTAGGGCCCACTCTCGTGCAAACCCTAACATACGCCACTAGCATGAAGATCGACATCATCGTCCAATCGCACCTCGAGCCCACTCTCGTGCAAACTCGAGCTACGACCTAGGTTATGATAGTTCGTATTCGTCCAATCTCTTGCAAACGAATATTAGTATAGATTTATAATAAAAATCCTAGCTTTGGTCCAATCTCTTGCAAACCAAATCTAGAGAATTTAGATTATAAACCTAAGTTGAATATCTAGGCCTTCCCATCAATTGGGATCCAATACCTTGCAAATCCCAATTGAAGGAAATTCCTAGCCACTCGCAATAAATCAATCAAAACCTAACCTTTCTTCAATCCTAACAACAATTCTATTCATTCATCACAATTCAAAAGATCGGGTCCATAGGGTTCATCCACATGCCCTAGAATAAACTACTCACAAATCATCATGGAAATCTCAGAAATAATGCAATAGATCATAGCATAATTCATTGCAAAGAAGAGACAATTCATAAAAATAAGATTTTTAGCAAGAAAGAACAAACCAAAATTGTCGCCTATGTCTCCAGCTAAGATTTCACAAAAGAATAGCCGTAAAAAAATAATAGAAGTCTCTCCTAAAACTAGGGATAAAACTAGGTTTAAATACAAGCCAAAATCGTCCAAAATCCTGACAGAATTGCCCCTGCGCGGCCCAGAAATCGCAATCTGTGTAGCAGTCGGAATGCGTCACTTGGCCGAGTAACAATGTCACTCGGCCGAGTGACAGACCCAATAATAAAACAGAGAATCTGGGGGTTTCGGGGGTCTGTCTCTCTGACTGACTCGGGCAAGTAGGCTTCTTTACTCGGCCGAGTAAGCAATCGTGCTCGGCCGAGTAGGCTTCTCAAAAATTCCAGTAACTTGGCCTCTTCTCGGAAGAAAATCCCTGTTCTTCTCGGGCGAGTGAGCTTCTCTACTCGGCCGAGTAGACTTTCTTGCTCGGCCGAGGAAACTTTGAAATTTTGTTGTGCGTATCCATTTCACTCGGCCGAACGCAGCTTGTTACTCGGCCGAGTAGACTCTCTGTTCGGCCGAGTAGGCTGCTTCTGGGCTCTTTTCTTCTCCTCCTCGCCTCCTCGTCGATTCTATTGAATTTCTTCCTCTTCCGCTCATCCTCTATGACTGCTAACTTCTCAAATAAGCTGTGGGCGACGCTCCGGGATGCGCGAAAGTCCCTTGATCTCATTTTTGCTTCAGATCGCTCCATATCTCCTGAAATACGACAAAAACAAGAAATAGTGAAAAGCAACGCGATATCGTCGAAAAATTGTGGAAAATGGAATATGGGCAATCGAAATGACATGAAAACATGCAGAAAAAGGTGTAAAATAAGGAGCATTCAGTGTGTGGTCCTTGTCAACTAGGAAAACAAAAGAAGACCAGCCACAGGTAACTTCAGACGATCACCACATCCATGAACTTGGAGCTGTTACACATGGATCTGATCGGACCTACAACAAAAGTTAGCATGGGAGGTAAGAAATACATCTATGTTTGTGTTGATGATTTTTTACGGTTCACTTGGGTAGATTTTCTTTAGGAAAGGTCAGACACATTTGAAGCCTTCAAGAAGCTATGTACTCATCTTCAAATTGAGAAAGGAGATATCATTGGAAAGATTGTCAGGGTTCGAAGTGACCACGACAAGGAGTGTGAGAATCATTCTTTTACTGAAAGCTCAAGGAATTCTTTAGGAAAGGTTAGACACATTTGAAGCCTTCAAGAAGCTATGTACTCATCTTCAAATTGAGAAAGGAGATATCATTGGAAAGATTGTCAGGGTTCGAAGTGACCACGACAAGGAGTGTGAGAATCATTCTTTTACTGACTTTTGTGAAGCTCAAGGAATTGCTCATGAATTTTCAGCTCCTAAGACCCCTCAACCGAATGGAGTGGTTGAAAGGAAAAACTGCACCCTACAAGAAATGGCGCGTGTGATGCTGAATGCCAGGGAGGTCAGTGCCAGATAGTGGGCGGAGGCTGTCAACACTGCATGCTATACTATAAATAGAGTGTATCTCCGACCCAGAAATGAGAAAACTCCCAATAAGATCTAGAAAGGTAGAAAACCTGATGTATCTTACTTCCATATCTTTGGAAGCAAACGTTACATTGTGCAAGACCGCACCCCGAGGGGGAAGTTTGATTCTAAGAGCGACAAATGGATATTTCTTGGATATTCCACAACTAGCCGTGCATTCAGGGTGTTAAACCATCATACCAATGTCATGATGGAGTCAATTAATGTTGTTGTAGATGATTTTGATCAGGGAGAAGCTCCCATAAGTGAAGGGACAACTCCTCAGGAAGAAGGTGCCGATGAAGAAGACAGTGTTGAACAAAATGTTACAACATGCGATACAAACCAAGGTACTGTTGAACATAATGTTGTAACACAGGGTTCAACATCCGTAGAGGAACCACTGTCTGAGGCAGGTGATGCTCACGCCTCTAGAGGGATCACTAAAGTCATACGAAACCATCCCCTTGAACTAGTTATTGGTGATGTTCAAGATGGTCTCCGTACAAGAGGAACAAGCCAAGTCAACTATCGTGATCTTGCCAGGTACGTCTGCTTTCTCTCAGTTGTTGAACCGAAAAATGTGAGGGAATCACTACTTGATGAATTCTGGGTGTTAGCTATGCAAGTAGAGCTAAATCAATTTCAGCGTAATGATATCTGGTGTCTAGTTGAGAGACCTAAAGGGTTAAATGTCATTGGGACAAAGTAGATATTTAAGAATAAAACCGATGAGAAAGGTAATGTCACTCGTAACAAGGCTCGTCTGGTGGCTCAAGGCTACACTCAGGTTGAGGGCATTGATTTTGATGAGACGCTTGCGCCTGTAGCTCGGCTGGAATCTAGTAGACTTCTTCTGGCAGTTGCTTGCAGTTTCAATTTCAAGCTTCACAGATGGATATGAAGCGCGCCTTTCTGAATGGGATATAGAATGAAGAAGTGTACGTCGAAAAACTGAAGGGGTTTGAAGATCCATTGCTTCCAAATCATGTCTACCGGCTGAAGAAGGCTCTCTATGGACTGAAGCAAGCGCTAAGGGCTTGGTACGAGAGGTTGACTAAGTATCTTCTCCAAAAAGGGTATGAACGATGGGGAGACGACAAGACATTATTTGTTCAAAGAACCAGGTCAGCTATTATTGTTGCTTAGATCTACGTGGATGATATAGTATTCGGCTCCACTTCACAACAACTGTTGCGTGAATTCATTGCCCTCATGCAGAAGGAGTTCGAGATGAGCAATGAATTGAACATATTTCTTGGACTTCAGATAAAACAATCTGGTGACGATTTGTTCATCTCTCAAAGTAAATATGCTAAAAATATTGTTAAGAGGTTTGGCCTGGAAATGCTTGACAAGTTCGCTCTCTTATGTCCACGAGTGAAAAGCTCTACAAGGATGATGGTGGAAAATCGGTGGAAGTCACATTATATAGAAGTATGATAGGAAGTTTACTATATCTGACAACTAGGAGGCCAGATATCAGTTTCAGTGTGGGGGTATGTGCACGTTACCAAGCCTGTCCTAAAGGGTCTCATATTACTCCAGTTAAAAGAATAATAAGATATGTCAGTGGGACAGCTGAATATGGTATATGGTATACTAAGGACACTACTACCTTACTCTCAGGCTACAGTGATGCAGATTGGGCATGAAATACAGATGACAGAAAAAGTACCACAGGAAGATGCTTCTATGTGGGAAATAATCTTGTTTCTTGGTACAACAAGAAGCAGAACTCTATCTCTCTATCCACTACCGAGGCCGAATACATTGCTGCAGGAAGTTGTTGTACACAGATCCTATGTATGAAACAGATGCTGACAGATTATGGGGTGGAGCAGAATGTCTAGACTATTTTATGTGACAACCAGAGCGCCATCATTATATCCAAGAATCATGTCCAACATTCTAGAACCAAGTATATAGACATTCGACATCATTTCATCAGAGAACTGGTAGAGAAGAAAGTTCTAGCCATGGAATATGTTGCAACTACCAGCCAATTAGCTGACATCTTTACTAAACCCCTGGACTCCAGCAGATTTGAAGAATTGCGACAGGCTCTTGGGTTTTGTCGTATCTAATGTTGCACATTATGTTGTACATAATGTTGCACGTTATGTTGCAACATAAAGGGGGTATTGAGTAGGTATTTGTGGTAGGTGTTGTTTTTATACTTAGCCCGGCCTTTATTTTTTTTCGTCGTGGGGGGTTTTTCTCTCTCGGAGCTCATTTCTTCCCAAATTTCTTTCAAAAGCTTCGAAGTGTGTCTAGGGTTCTTGATTCTTTTTCGGTGGAGAAATTCGTTGTCTTCGTTCATCAAATGGGTCGTGATCAGAGCAAGAAGTCTTCTCAGAACCCTCACCGTTCCTCTCGACAGGCCTCATCATCTAAGAGAACTGCATCATCGTCTTCATCATCTCAGGTTAAACGAAAGGGGACGGCTCCTCGCTCCACTAGGGTCTCATCGTTCGGTAATTCTCATCTCACATCATCTCCAGTGTCTCTTGATCACATGCATTCTGTTTCTTCATCGGATTCAGCATTAGTAGCTTTTCCCCCAATTATTGATATTCCTCTTCTATCGGTCAAACCCTCATTATCGGATTTTGAAGAAGATGAAAAGTTTCCCAATCTAGTCACTATTCAAGATTAGTTTTGGCATCTCCGAAGGACTGGGCGCAAACTGGATCTCTCGTCGTTGGATCTCTCTGGAGTATGTGTTGGCCCGCTTGAGTTAAAAAGAGTGCGAGGCAAATTGGTTAGTGTGGAAGTGCCTGATGATGATGAGATCATCCTTACAACATGGAATCCAAGAAGATTATCTGTGAATATTTCAGAAATAGTAGTACTGGAGATCTCTGACTCTGAGTCCTCCATGTCTACAGGAAAGTCCAGTACGAATGTTGATGGTGGTGTTGATTCAAGTTATGTAGATGTTGTTGCTGAAGGTTGTGATGCCCATCTTGAACCTACAGATAGTGGAGGCCTAAGTGAAGATCATAATGGTCGTGGTAGTGGTGTCTCTCTTGAAGGTGATCAACCTCAAGTATCTCTTGTTGTTGTTGATGTCCTAGGTAGTACTGATTCGCATATCGAAGCCGGTGTGGAAAAATTGGCTGAAATGGATGTTGATCCTAATATCACTGTTGTGCCTGATGTGTCTGATATGGTGGAAATGCCTACTGCAACATGAGTGAGTGTTGTGCCTGATGTGGGTGTAGTAGCTGAGGTACCTGATGTAATGGTAGAAGGTACTCATATTGGAGGAACCCCAGTGGTGGTAGCTCCAGTTTGTCCATTTGAGTCTCATGAACCTCTAGTTCATGAAGAAGCTGTTCAAGTTGATGATCCAGTGGCCATGCATGGAGATGGTATTGATACTATGCCAGATGTGGAATCCTTGATTGTCTCAGAAACTCCTAGTGATGAGGCTGCTCTCTTTGACACTGTTGGACCCAATGACAATGTTGAATCCTCTGTTGGACCATCTTCTGCCGTCGGGAAGGCTGGTGTGCAAAAAGAAGGAGACTCTGTGGCTGGTTCTCCTGCAGTTGATCTGATCCCACCTCACACACGCAAGTCTAGATCTGTTTCTAGAAAGCATGCAGCTCCATCCAGATTGGTGTCTCCATCTCCATCTAAGAAATCCAAAGTGGCTGGTTCTTCAGTTTCCCCCTCCTCATCTCCTATTACTGCATCTGATGCTATGTCCAAGCTATGTTTTGACAAATCTTGCAAGAAGAGATGGCCCGCATATTCTAAGAGATCTATTCTTGCTGAAAAATCATTATCTCTACCCTCTTTTGGCAAGACGCAGTTCGTATCTTTTCTAAAGGAAATCAATCTCCTTCATGCTGCCAGTTGCTTCAAGACTTTCTATCCTGTATTGGTTAGGGAATTATATTGCAATCTCTCTAAATATGCAGGGGAGTCTATGTTCAGATGGGCCTTCAGAGCCTTTATTCGGGGAAAATTTGTCTCCTTCTCACCATCTGTGCTAAATAAAATTTTGAAGTGGCCTTGCCCTCAGACCCTGCCTGCCTTTGGAAACTCCGTTGGTGATGATTATGATCTGTTCGTGAAGACTGTCACAAGGGGTAAGTACAAGAGTTGGCCAAAGTCGTTCTCTTTTCCATCATCTGCCCGGTCAGCAAAATTCTTTTTGCTCTACAGGATTGCTACAAGGGACTGGCTCCCCACCTCAAATATGTCGGTTGTCACTAAGACTATGTGCAAATTGATCTATTCTACTGGGACTAAGCAGCCGTTTAATCTTGGACGTATCATCTTTGACACCATATTATCTCTTTTGGAGTCCTATGCACTCTCATCATCTCTGCCCCATGCTTCCTTATCTCCATGTTGCTCATCTCCCAGAGGATTGTTCCTTCTTCTACTAATCTTGCTTCGGCATGTGAAGGTATTAGTTTTACTGTCAAGTCTATGACAGGGAAATTAGATGATATATCTGGTGTTCCTTCTCCAACACGGAGGACTGTCCATACCTCTCCATTATCTGCTGGATCTGCATCTCCTTCTGCTAACAGGGCGCCTCCATCTTCTCCTGGTGTTTCTGATCATCCTAGCTCGTTGGACAGTCAGTTATCATGGAGGACATTCAAGTGCTTGAAAAGGCTATGCAGAATGTAGATTATCAACTACTTCTTCTTCACAGCCAAAAGGTATTACTTGAAGCTCATAAGCTTATGCTTCGGGACAGACTGTCTCAGCTAAAGTCCAAGCTTGTTTCTGTCCCATCAGAATCATTGCATGCTGCTTCTGGTAGTGGTACCAAGTGAGGTTCATACTTTGTTATTTCAGTGGCCCAAAGGGGGAGTAGTATTGTTTGTAGTAATACTTTGAACAATATGTGCTTCTGTGATGTGTGCTGGGCGATGTGTGCTGGGTTGTTGTCTATGCGGGTATATGATGATTCAATGCATGACATCTGTATGAAATCTTCATCTTCTACTATGGTTGTGGAATTCTCCAGAATGTCCTTCATCTTGTTCTCATCCTTGGTTATTCCTGATTGTGCCACTAAAAGCCAAAGGGGAGATTGTTAGGTCATACATGTATGGCTATGTTGTCATTAGTGGCACAATAGGTTCATACGACGGATCTCAGCTTGTGTTATGGAGAATGTTGGATAATATGTTGAACATTATGTTGTACATTATGTACAACATGCTGCATCAGGTAGATGGGTTGTATAACGAGCTTGGGTTTATTGAAGATGGGAGGAGCCTCTGATCCAGGTTATTTCCTTCAACGATTGTTATGTTATATTCCGTCAACTGAAGAATCGTTGAAGGTTTTGTTGGTATCTATTATCTCTTGTTTCTATTGTTGAGTCGGTTAGAGAGAGAGAGATTTTCGATATTTGTTGCCAATTTTCGTAGATATGATGGAACCGCTTGCTAGCTTGGTTCCATTAATTGTGGGGCGACCAATCTACTCGGATTTTAACAGGCTAACTTCCTTAACTGTACTGTGATTGAGGGGGAGCGGTATTGAAGAGGAACGTGTGGATTGACGCTACGGTTACGACTTGAACGACGACTTTTGTGAAAGTCGCAAGGAGCTCCGGGAGGAGGCTGACTGCTACCAAGTAGGGGATCAAGAGAGTTGCTCTTTGTCAGTTTTGAAGGTGGATCTTGCACGCAAGGGGAGCTTGCACAAATTACTCCACGGGGTTGATTGAGATCACCCCTAGCGGTTTGTATTGAGGGGGAGGTTGTTCCTCCTAATAATACGTGGTATTGGTGATTGTAATCATTAATATTTAGTGGAGTTATTTGATTTTCTGGGCGAGGCCCTGCAGATGTAGGTATGCGCACCGAACTATGTTACTAAGTTCCTTGTGTCACCTTGGTTTCTCTATTGTATCTTTGTGTTTTATTGATTGTACTTATGTACTAAACTTCAATATTTTAAAGCAATTTTTGAAAATTGATGAAAGTCTACTTATATGCAAGCTAAAGACTAAACCATGTGGTACTTTTGTGAAAGAACACTCAAACATTCGGGTATTTTAGTGCATTTTGCCCATTTATTTAGCATCCTTATAACTAATCTATCAGAGTAGGCTAGATTATCAAGTAGGACCCCTGTGTTATTCTTTGCCTACCCATTATCACAAGCAAACAATTGTTATACATAGAGAACCGAATAATTATGCTTGTTTCAGAGTGTTTTCTCACTACAACGCGTTGACCGTGGAGAACCCGGTCAACGTGGTCAAAGGACCCGCTTTGGGTCCCTCGGGGGCTTCGAATCGGTGCAGAAGGGGCGAGGGGAAGCCTCGGCCCTGGTTGAGACGCTCGGCCTCGGACATACGCGCTCGGCCTCGGCTGGGAGGGGGACGAGGGGTAGCCTCAGTCGCCCGAGTAGATGCACGGCCGTCTGGTGGCGAGGGTGAGTCTCAGACCCGATTAGGACGCTCGGCCTCGGTAGGGCGTGTTCGGCCAAGGAAGGCTGAGGGTGAGGGGAAGCCTCACCGTCCGGTTGATCGAGTGGTCGGGGAGGGGCGAGGGGTAGCCTCGGCCCGTTGGTCTGTTGTTCACCTGCGTAGACGAGAACGCTCGTCAGGGGGCCGGACCTTGGTTCCGGCCAAATCCCCTCCGATGCCTAAGTCAGATAGAGATCTGAGAAAGGAGGCCCGGCGGAGACGGTCCGACTCGTGAGGAGATCGTGACGGCGTCTCTCGGCGCGAGCGGGGGAGGAAGGAGATGAATTGGGGGAACGAGGTCGTTGATGGAGTACCTTAGGTTTTGTTACCTTAGATGCGGTCCCTTTCTTCGTCGTCTTCCTTGCCCTTTTGTAGAGCCCCGGCGTGATCGCCTCTGACCCACGTCCCACGTCCGCCATTGATCGTGCCCCATTAGTCCCCCCTCACCGCCGCTCCCTCCGCCATGCCAGCACCTTCCCATTATCGCTCTTTAGTGGTCGCGCGTTCTGGGGGAGTGGTTTTCGCAGGAGTGGGCGAGCGACTAACGGGTTATTGGGGCTGGGTCGGATCGACGTTCGAGGAGGCCTCTTGTAGGGCCTTTGTCGAATGGGCTTTGAGGACGCAGATGGGCTTTTGACCAGTAGTCGGGCTCCTGGGCTCGTGCTTTACGGGTCTCGGCCAAATAGGCGTAACAATTGCCCCCATCGGTCGGGTTTATCGGCCTCGGCCGGTTCGGCTCGGCCGATGTGACCTCTGCCGATTTTGACGAGCTCGCCAGTCGATGCCGACTCATTTATTAGTCGTCATCATGAGTTGGCCCGTTCGATGTTTTTAGGGCGCGGGTTCCGAAGCGCCGTCGGCCTTCAGATGCTGCCACGTGTAGCGGCAAGCTTATCCCCGCCGCTCGCGTAGTCGCCTTAAGTTCGAGAAGCCGAAGGGTTTGTGAGCCGCCATTGGTGCGGTCGATCAGCCTCGGCTCGCTCAGATCACCTGTTATGTCTCCTGGGATTCCGAGCGGCGCTTCAATCGAGGCGAGGCCATAAATGAAGGTCATGATGAGGCGGATCGATTGGTCTTCAACTGGCGCCAGTTTCGGAACGCCGCCGACTCTTCGAGCCTCGCCACGCATTCTTGTCAGGCGCTTCGAATTCTCCCCTGGCATATAAGATCCCCAGTTGTGTTGATCTCCACTTCTTCTTCGCTCCTCCCGATATTCAGAGCCTTCAGCAACTCGGAGTTCCCCGTCGCCTTCGCTTCTTTGTCCTCTCCAAAATAGTTGAAAATAGGTAATTCCTCTCTTGCTTTCATCTTATGGCTGCTCTTAGGATAGGCGGTTCTGGCCGGAGGACGAGGGGTCCTCCGGAATCCGGGCGGGGCGAACCCCGGCTAAGGGAGTCTGGTTCCCCCGCCGGGAGTCGTTCTCCTCAAGATAAGGGGAATGAGAAACTTTTTCCAGACTACGCCCGTGATGACGTGGCGTTGGCTGCCGTACGGCTTAATGTGCCCCCGGTTGTCCTCCGTACGCCGTCGAGGACCCCTCCTTCGGTGGCCGCGGAGATCCGGGAAAGATATCTCTGCTTTCCATACGAGGTTCGGGTTCCATTTGTCGACGAGCGGATTTGCCTTCCGAGAAGCAATGAGGTCGGTGTCTACGTCGAGATGTTCCACCTGGGTCTTCGCTTCCCGCTCCATCCCTTCTTCATCCAGGTCATGGAACATTTCACAGTGTCCCTGTGTCAGTTCACCCCGTGTTCGATCGCGGTACTGACGGGCTTCGTAACGCTCTGCTGTACCCGTGGTCTGGAGCCGACTCTCCCCCTTCTCTTCTACTTTTACCAGGCCCAGACGATCGGTCCGGGGTCATGGCTGCTACTCCGAGCTCGTTCGAGGAGGGAATGCCTGATCGGGTTACCCCGCTGGTCAGGGGATTGGAACTTGGATTATGTCTTCGTGGTCTTCTTGGGCGAGGCCCAGATTCTGACAAGCTGGGGCAGTTCTGTCCATTCTCGCCCGTCGTTGGTTCTCTCAGACGCCGACCGGGCAGCCGCTGCGCTTCTGTTGGCTCTTCCTTTGGAAACGAAGTCCATTTGGTCTTTGCTGGACGACCTACTCCTGAAGGCCGTCTTGTGGTCTCCGGGTAGGTCGCTTTTTCATCCCCGGATCGCCCTATGACTCATCCTGATTTCGGTCTCCTTTGCAGGGATGGCTGGCCGCGAATTCGTCCGTGACGTTGACGAGCTGATCCGTCGCGGAGCCGCTCGGAGCCGAGGTAGTACCTCTGGAAGGGCGCCTCGGAGGACCATTGAGGAGGAGGTGCGCCGAGCCGAGCCTGCCGTGGGTAAGGTGGTGGCCGCGCCTCCCGCCTCTTCTTCTGGCGATCCCCTTCCGGGGGGTGAGGATGGTGCGAGGCGGAAGCGTTCTCCTCCGGCGCCTTCGGAGCTCCACGGTGGAAAGAAGAGGAAGGAGGACGTGGATCCCTCCGGCCCGGCAGGTTCCGCGCTTCCCGTGGTGACCGCCGGGGATCCTTCGATAGCTCTGCCAGCCACCCCCCTCGCAGCGTCTTCGCCCGTATCACCAGGGGTCGGGGCCTTGTTGGCGAGCGACTTGGCTTCGATTGTCGTCCCTGGGAGTTCGATGTTTGCTGACCGAGCAGTGGCCCAGCAGGTTGCCGAGGTCTCCGTCCCTCCCCGGGACCGCAGCCTCCTCAAGAAGATCCCGGCCGACAAGATGTCGGATTCCTTGGTCTGGATCCTCCAACAGGTTCGGTTATCTTGCTATCCTCTCTTTCTCTTTATCCTCTTCTTAGCACATGTCTCGTCTTTTCAGGGTTCAGCGCTCGCTGTGGAGTTGCAGTGTCGAGCCGTCCGCTTGAGGGAGATGGAGGAGTCTTCCATGAGGGCTCAGGAGCGGGCCGGGGCGGCCGAGGTGGCCATGATGGAGGCCCAGATGGAGTCTCGGCGCCTCGCCCTCTGTGTGGCTGCGTTGGAGGGGCAAGTGGGTGACCTTGAGGGAAAGCTAGGGGATGCTCATCAGTCGGCTGAGGAAGCGGCGGAATCGTTCCGTCTGGAGAGGGAGGAGCTTCAGAGGGAGCTGTCGGACCGGCGTCAGGTAATGCGGCTGGCGGAGGAGGTCGAGAAGGGCGTCGTCGAGACCCTGGGGAAGGAGATCTTCGAGGTTCTCAGGGGGGCCTTCGGTAAGTATATTGACATCATCGCCCCCCGGATCGTCGAAGTCGTCCAGTCTTCCTTCCGGGAATGTGCGGAACGTGTCCGGCAAGCCCCTCCGCCAGTCGAGTCCCCTCGCTACGAGCAGGGCGAAGTGCCCGAGGATGTGTCCTCCCGAGCTCGGGCTTCTTAAGCAGTCCCTCCCAGCCTTATCCTCAAATTTTTAAGCATCCGCTTCGCTCTGGGCCAGTCTACTTGAAATGGATCCCCGGCCCCCGCCATCTCCTTCAGCCCCGCGGCCAACAATTGCTGGTTGCATGGCCGCTAGCTTGGGTCACCTACTCTGGGTCTTTTGTCAACCAATTTTGCTTTGTCGGTGTCGATCTGAACTCTGTCATTTGTCGCGAGTAGACTGTTTGTAGGGTGTTCCCTTCGCCTTGATCCCCTGTAAATAAGACGCATTTTTGTACTCGGGTTAACTATTATGAATGAAATCGACTTACTTGGAATTTTTGTGTACTTGGCGTTGTTGCCTTGTTCTTGGCTTGGGAATGGACGAAACTGGCGTTGGCTGGGGGTATTCTCCCCAGACTTAGGGGCGCAGGAGTCGGTCAGCGAGGGCGAAGCTTCTCGACTTAGGACCGGTTGGCGTCCGTGCCTCCTGGGGAAACTGCCCCCCAGACTTATGAGCACTGGAGTCGGTCGACGAGGGCAAAGCTCCTCGGCTTAGGACCGGTCGGCGTCCGTGCCTGCTGGGGGAATTGCCCCCAGTCTTATGAGCGCTGGAGTCGGTCGGCGAGGGCAAAGCTCCTCGGCTTAGGACCAGTCGACGTCGTGCCTGCTGGGGGAGTCGCCCCCAGACTTATGAGCTCTGGACTCGGTCGGCGAGGGCCAAGCCCTTCGGCTTAGGACCGGTCGGCGTCCGTGCCTGTCGGGGGAATCGCCCCCAGACTTATGGGAACTGGAGTCGGTCGGCGAGGGCAAAGCTCCTCGGCTTAGGACCGGTCGGCGCCCGTGCTTTGCCGGGGGAGTCGCCCCCAGACTTATGTGCACTGGGGTCAGTCGGCAAGGGCCAAGCTCCTTGGCTTAGGACCGGTCGGCGTCCGCGTCTGCTGGGGGAATTGCTCCCAGACTTATGAGTGCCGGAGATGGTCGGTGAGGGCAAAGCTCCTCTTCCTCCTCCAGTGAGACGGCGGTCCCCGGCCTTTTGCGTTACTGGCGACATGTCAACTCCGTCGGAATTTTAAATAAAGACAATAAAAAGAAGGCGTTTGTACTCTCGTGGGTCCAGTCGGACCGGTACATTTGGAGGAAACGGAAAAGGGGAAATGAAGCTAAACAGAGGGATGTAAAACTAGATATCTCCCTCATACTTAGGCCGCCCCCCGGGGGGAAGGACGTTGCCTGCTCACTCTATGATGCGGAGGGGGCCTTGGATGGTGTTGATCTTCTTCCCCTTGTCCGGCTGTGTGGAGGTCCCTTCTCCATGGGCCGGCTCGTCGGCCTGATTCCTGGCGTGCCCTCGGCTCATCAGCTTCTCAATGTCCTTCTTCAAATGCCAGCAATCTTCCGTGTCGTGACCATCGTCCTTATGGTACTTACAGTACTTCTCCCTGTTCTTCCCGCCTCTTTTAGCCTTCGGCGGGGGGCGATCAGCTCGCTCTTCCTTCTGTACTTGGGTGAGAATGGCGTCTGGGGTGGTGTCCCTCGCGCTTTCTCCCCGTTGCCTGTTCCTTTGTCTCTTTTCGGTCCGGTATCCTTCGGGGCTTGCTCGTCCACCGTCGCCACGCTTGGTCCCTCGAGCGGTTTTTCCTGCATCCTCGGCCAAGGCCTCCTCGGTCAGCGTAAAGCGCTCGGCCCTTGCCATGATCCCGGGGAGGTCCTTTGGGGGGTCGTTGTGCAGGGACTTCTTGAGGCCCCTGTGGCGAAGCCCTTTCTTAAGAGCCGTCTGGACCACCAGGTCGGGTGGGTTGTTCACGTTTAGCCTTTCCGCATTGAAGCGGCGCATGAACTGTCGGAGTGGTTCGGCCGGGCCTTGTACTATGTTGAACAGATGTTCAGCACCAGGTTTGATCAGCCTCCCCGCCATGAACTGTTTGCAGAACAACTGGGCGAGTTGTTCGAAGCTGTCGATGGAGCGGCCGGGCAGGCTGTGGTACTAGATCCTCGCCGCTCCCCTGAGAGTAGAATAGAAGCCCCGGCAAAGCAGGTCATCGTCAGCTCCCTGGAAGGCCATGTCCCCCTCGTAGTCCATCACGTGGTGCGCCGGGTCTCCTATTCCATCGTACTTTCCCAGCACCGGGATCCGGAATCGGGAGGGGACCCGTGCGTTGGTTATTCTCCGTGACAAGGGGCATCGATCTCCGTGGATGCCTCCGGGGATGCGGTACTCGCCTGCTTCTGGATCGACCGGGGGTGGGGGTACCACCGGCGCCAGCGGGGCTGGCTCCGCAGCCTTCGCCACACTGGGGGCCGGGCTGTCCCGACGCTCCCGACTCCTCCTGCGGGAGCTCCTGCTCCGCCGCGATCGGTCTCTCGAGTGGTGTCGTTCGCTTCTCCTGCGGCGGGACGACCGCGATCGATGAGACGAGGCCGTCCTTGATTCGCCGTCCGTCCCTTCGGTCTCTCTTCGGCTCCTTTCACGATTGGGTGAGGAGGCGCGTGACCTCGCCTGAGGAGAGCCGGACAGCGTGAACCGACGCTCCATGTTCGGTTTCCGGGTCCCGTGGTCGTCGACCACGGCGGACCGCAAGTGTGGGGGACCCCCCGCCCATCGATGGCTGTCGTCCAACGTGCCTCCGTTGGGTGGCGCAGGGCCGACGAGCTGCTGCACCGTTGCGACCAACGTCTGGAGGCTCGCGTTGGTCTCCTGAGCTAGGGCGCGGAGCTGTCCCTGCGTGGCCAGTTCTGAGCCGCCGGCTTCTTCGGTGGAGAGGGTGGGGTGGCCGCTGACGGGTGTGTCCTCGGGATTGCCGTTTGTTGTGCCATTCCCCTCCTCTGGGATGGGGGGCATGCGCTTCCTCCCATTGCTGGCTCGTGCCATTGTTGGTGTGGTTTGCTTCTTCGTGGGACGGTTTCTCGTTCCCACAGACGGCGCCAGATGTTTCAGAGTGTTTTCTCACTACAACGCGTTGACCGTGGAGAACCCGGTCAACGTGGTCAAAGGACCCGCTTTGGGTCCCTCGGGGGCTTCGAATCGGTGCAGAAGGGGCGAGGGGAAGCCTCGGCCCTGGTTGAGACGCTCGGCCTCGGACATACGCGCTCGGCCTCGGCTGGGAGGGGGACGAGGGGTAGCCTCAGTCGCCCGAGTAGATGCACGGCCGTCTGGTGGCGAGGGTGAGTCTCAGACCCGATTAGGACGCTCGGCCTCGGTAGGGCGTGTTCGGCCAAGGAAGGCTGAGGGTGAGGGGAAGCCTCACCGTCCGGTTGATCGAGTGGTCGGGGAGGGGCGAGGGGTAGCCTCGGCCCGTTGGTCTGTTGTTCACCTGCGTAGACGAGAACGCTCGTCAGGGGGCCGGACCTTGGTTCCGGCCAAATCCCCTCCGATGCCTAAGTCAGATAGAGATCTGAGAAAGGAGGCCCGGCGGAGACGGTCCGACTCGTGAGGAGATCGTGACGGCGTCTCTCGGCGCGAGCGGGGGAGGAAGGAGATGAATTGGGGGAACGAGGTCGTTGATGGAGTACCTTAGGTTTTGTTACCTTAGATGCGGTCCCTTTCTTCGTCGTCTTCCTTGCCCTTTTGTAGAGCCCCGACGTGATCGCCTCTGACCCACGTCCCACGTCCGCCATTGATCGTGCCCCATCAGTCCCCCCTCGCCGCCGCTCCCTCCGCCATGCCAGCACCTTCCCATTATCGCTCTTTAGTGGTCGCGCGTTCTGGGGGAGTGGTTTTCGCAGGAGTGGGCGAGCGACTAACGGGTTATTGGGGCTGGGTCGGATCGACGTTCGAGGAGGCCTCTTGTAGGGCCTTTGTCGAATGGGCTTTGAGGACGCAGATGGGCTTTTGACCAGTAGTCGGGCTCCTGGGCTCGTGCTTTACGGGTCTCGGCCAAATAGGCGTAACAATGCTCATGGTTGTATTATTAATTTTTGGTGTGTCCATGCAGTGTTAGTACTGAAAATTGTAACTAATTATTTTAATGTATATGTGATATCTGATCCTACCTAATCGAGTGAGCTGGCACCCTAAACACTTCAAAGAAAGCAAATGCGTGGCTCAAGTTTTTTACTGCTTATCTTTTACTTCAAAGAAGCCATGTCTCTCTCTCTCTCTCTCTCTCTCTCTCTCTCTCTCTCTCTCTCTCTCATACATTTAAGCAGCAGCTATAGCACAGAGCAAACACTTGCCTCGTCTCTTAGCTATAGCTATAGCGAGCTAAGTATATAGACGCAGCAGCAGTGACTGTCCCAGATGTGCATGAGATGGAGACATGATTGATCGGCTGGCCATTGTCTCGCCACGTCGCATGCATCGATTTCAGGGTGTCGAGAGCGTCGTAGTTATCTGAAATTTTTGGCCTCCGCGTGTTGGGAGTGCTGTTGTTGGTCCCTACACCGCGCGACAGCTCCCAGCTGCACGCAGAGAGGTGCACGCAGATTGTAATCCCCACCCAACGCTCTCTCGTACAGCTTCATCGAATGCTGTGGATACTCTCCAACACTCGATCCACTTTTTGCAAACTTCTGCTAACAATTAAACCTTTTGTAACGGGCGAGTATCAAATTCACCTAGGATTAACCCATATTTAAGGTTTTGAAGTTTTAGAATATGTACAACAATTCAACAGATTTTTTTAAAAAAAACTCGGAAAAGTTGATATTATGCACTATCAGCGAAGGAAATGTCCTATACCTGTAACACATATCTAATTTCCTCAATATAAAAACCACCAATTTTAAGGGATCTCAAAGAGTATGATATTTCATGTCGCTTAAGTCGACCTTGGAACTTTAAAATTTTACAAATAAGGTAAATGTATTTTATTTCTAAAATTAAGGCTAAGTTTTTCTAAACTATTTAAAACTTTTGACATTGAAAATTCCTCAAATCCATCATAAAGCTTTGGTTTTTTCTTTTAACATGCCAAAAACTATTACGGCTAAATTTTTATAAACCATACAAAACTCTTCTTCATTGTATCTAAACTCCCTGAAATTTGAAAATTTCTGAAAACTGTGGACCTATCGTAAATGATTTTAAAGAGAAACCTAATGTATTTAAAGGTCTTGAGAATTTTTTAGAGTTCATGATTGTCTAAAGATAAATGAGGAAAATTTTAGGTAGTTTAGGAATAATTAGACTAAATTAATGTATATGTTGCAACTTTAAAACATATATTGTTGACGGGTGATTTTGTCGAGCAGTAAGGGGTGCCGACGAGGTAACCTTCAATGAGAGGATACTTCATCGGTAGAGGAGTGGGACCCGCGGAAATGAGATTGCCAAATCTGAGCTACTTGGTGGAAGGCCGACCTAGCTCCGTGCTATCTTCGTAGATCTGCAACGTAGGAAAAATCACCACGGGGTCGGGTCTGGGGCCCGACCAAATCCCCTCACATGCTTAAATCAGTGAATGACTCAAAAGGGGCTCGGGATGGCTACGTCCGACCAACGTGGAGGTCTTTCGATCACTGTCATGCCGAGTTATGGTGGAAGAAATTTCATATGGAAGAGTGTTGTGGAGAAGTTTGGCTCGAGTGGCTGCAGGAGAAGCAGTCGTAGTACATACGAGTTATCTTGTGCTGAGATAACTCGACTGTACTTGGATTCGGCATATCTGACTCTGCACAAGTCAGAAACGAGGATGCTAGGCATTTGACTTCTACAGCGCAGTTGGTCGTTCGGTCGTCAGTTCGAGTCTGGGGGTCGAACGCTCAACATTGGGTCGTTGGGTCGTAACGCGGTTAGAGTCCGTGTTCGGTCGAACGGTCGTATGGAGGCTCGTACGTGTGGCTCGGCACTTCAGTCGTTCGATACAGAAGGAATATCGCTCGGTCGAAGGGAGCCCATTGGGATGGGGCCCAAGAGGGTGCGACAGCATTAATTGCGTAGAGCGGTGATTGGATATGATGCTGTAATTGTAGGGATTCATATCTTTAGGAATTCCTAGCCAATGATGAGACCTATTGTAACCTAGGGCTATAAATAGGGGGGTTTAGGTTAGGATTTCGTGTGGAACACATTGTAACCGTTGAGAGAGCCGTCACTGTGAGAGCCAACTTCAAGGAGATTGTATTGTGAGCTTTTGGAGAGATCATTGTGTGTTTCTTTTACATTGGACAGAGAGTGAAGATTTGTATTTGTTCTCTCTTTTCGTAATAAAGTTCACGGATGTCCCCCCTGGCCGGTCCATGGCCTAAAAGCAATCTTATCTGTGCTCTGTTTGCGTTGCTAATCTTTGTTCTCAGTCTTTGATGATCCTTAGCATTCTGTTTTGCGTGTGCCTTGTCCTGCTACGCCTACTTGGTGGGAGGATGTGGTTTCGGGCGCACAACAAGTGTTGAGTATAATGATATACCTCAGTGCTGGGTCTTGCCCCCTTCTCAGATTATCTCCTAGGATTTTATATCATCCATTGTCTTGTAAGCTCCAAGCTAATAACGTGGATTTATTGGAGTAACTGCCACCATGAAAGTAGCCATTAATCACCGAATTAGTGTCTCATCTTCCATCGTCTCATCTTCTTCATTTATGTCTCTTTGCTCTTCTTCATTTATTTACCGATGCTCTTCTTCTTTCATCGGTCTTGATACGTCTATTTTACGGAAGCCCAACAGTATGGGCCCAAAGGCGCAGCCCACCAAACGAAGCCCGAAAGAACATGGAGCTAGAAACCCAACTACCGATCAGAAGCCCGTCTGCGAGATCAGGCCCGCCCGACAAGGCCCCTTCGAGGGCCCCCGAACGGCGATCCTACCCGGCCCCGGAAACGCGCAAGTCCCTGGCCCACTCCAGCGATAACCGCTCCCCCGGGCACGCGACCACTTAATGGCGGTAATGGGGAGGTGCTGGCATGGCACAGGGAACGGCGATAGGGAGGCGGATTGAGGGGGCACGATCGGGGGCGGACGAGGGACGTGAGTCGTGGGAAATTGCGACGGGAGGCCTATAAAAGGGCTAGAAGGACGACTAGACAAAGGACGGCATCTCAGGTAACTAAAACCTAAGGTACTCCATCAACGACCTAGTTCCCCCATTTCTTCTCCCCCCCCCCCCCCCCCCGCTCGCGCCGGTAGACGTCGTTCCGATCTCCTCACGAGTCGAACCGTCTCCGCCGAGTCTCCTCTTTCAGATCATCGTCTGACTTAGGCATCGGAGGGGATTTGGTCGGAACCAAGGTCCGGCCCCCCTGACGAGTGTTCTCGTCTGCGCAGGAGGACGTCAGATCCACGGGCCGAGGCTTCCCCTCCGCCCCACGCCGGCCACGCATCAAGCAGGACGACCGAGGCTACCCCTCGTCGTCCGACCGACCGAGGCCGAGCACGTCCGTCCGAGCCGAGGCTTCCCCTCCGCTCACGAGGTGCCGAGGCTACCCCTCGTCGTCCGACTGTCCGAGGCCGAGCGTCTCACACCGGGCCGAGGCTTCCCCTCGCCCCCCTTGCGGCCAAGGATCCAGATTCGGCCCAGCCGACGCGCTCCACGTCATCCGCAACTCCGATTCGCGCCGTGTCTGCGCTGACTCGATGCACCCGAGGGACCCAAGTCGGCCCCTTGACCACGTTGACCGGGTAGTCCACGGTCAACGCTTTTGTAGTGAGAAAACACTCTGAAACATCTGGCGCCGTCTGTGGGAACGAACTGTCCCACGAAGAAACAAACCGCACCTGCAATGGCACGAGCCTGCAACGGAAAGAGACGCATGCCCCCCATCCCGGAGGAGGGGAATGGCGCACCCAACAACAACCTTGAGGACGCACCCGACGAAAATCACCACGCCCCCTCAACTGAAGAGACTGGCGGGTCGGAACTAGCCACGCATGGGTAGCTCCGCGCCCTGGCCCAAGAGACCAACGCGAGCATCCAGACGTTGGTCGCGACGGTACAGCAGCTCGTCGGCGCTGCGCCAGCCAACGGAGACGCGGTGGGCGACGGCCATCGTTGGGCGGGGGGCCCCCGCTCTTACGGTCCGCTGTGGTCGATGACCACGGGAACCGAAGACCGAACACGGAGCGTCGGTTCACATTGCCCAGCTCCCATCAGGCGAGATCACGCGCCTCCTCCCCTTATCGTGAAAGGAGCCGGAGAGAAACCGAATGCACGGGGGACGAATCGGTGACCGCGTCGTCTCGTCGGCCACGGTCACCCCGCCGCGGAAGAAGCGATCGACACCACTCGAGGGACCGATCACGGCGAAGCGGAAGCTCCCGTCGGAGGAGCCGGGAACGCCGGGTCAGCCCGACCCCCAGTGTGGCGAGGGCCGTGGAGCCGGCCCCGCCGGCGTCGGTGCCCCCTCCACCACCGAACGAGCCGGAGGTGGGCGGGTGTCGGACCCCCGGAGGCATCCACGGAGACCGGTGCCCCCTGTCGCGGAGAATAACCGACGCGCGGGTCCCCTCTCGATTCAAGATCCCGGCGCTGGGGAAGTACGACGGGATAGGAGACCCGGGAAACCACGTAATGGACTACGAGGGGGACATGTCATTCCAAGGAGCCGACGATGACCTGCTCTGCAGGGGCTTCTATTCGACCCTCAGGGGAGCGGCGAGAACCTGGTACCGCAGCCTACCGAGCCGCTCCATCGACAGCTTCGAGGAACTCACCCAGTTGTTCTGCAAACAGTTCATGGCAGGGCGACAGGTAATGCCTGATGCTGAACATTTGTCTAACATAGTGCAGGGCCCGACCGAGCTGCTCCGACAGTTTATGTGCCGCTTCAACGCGGAACGGCTGAACGTAAACAGCCCTCCCGACCTTGTTGTCCAAACGGCCCTAAAGAAAGGTCTACGCCATATAGGCCTGAAGAAATCTCTGCACAACGATCTCCCGAAGGACCTCCCAGGGATCATGGCAAGGGCCGAGCGCTTCATGTTGACCGAAGAGACCTTGGCCATTGAGGCAGGAAAGGCTAGACGAGGGACCAAACGCGACGATAGCGAGCGCCGCAGCCCCGAAGGATACCGAACCGAGAAGAGGACGAGAAACAGGCAGCGGGGAGAGGGTACGAGGGACGCCACCCCGGACGCCGTCCTCGCTCAAGTGCAAAAGGAAGAGCGCACCGATCGCCCCCCACCAAAGACAAAAAGAGGGGGGAAGAATGGGTAAAAGTACTGCAAATACCACAAGGACAATGGCCATGACACTGAAGACTGCTGGCACCTAAAGAAGGACATTGAGAAGCTGATGAGCCGAGGGCACGCAAGGAATTTAGCCGACGAGCCGGCCCACGGAGAAGGAACCTCCATGCAACCGGACAAGGGGAAGAAGGTCAACACCGTCCAAGGACCCCTCCGCATCATATAGTGAGCATGCGAGGCCCCTCCCCCCGATCGCAGCCTAGTCCGGAGGAGATTATCTAGGTTTACATCCCTCCGTCTAGCCTTATTTCCTTTTTCATTTTCCTCCAAATGTACTAGTCCAATAGGACCCTTAAGAGTACACATGCATTCCCTTTTATCTTTTCTTTATCTTCGACGGAATCAACATTTCACTAAGGGTGTATAAGAGTGAAGACCGCCGCCTCACCGGATGGGGGGGTCAGACAAAACCAGACCCAAGACGAGGAGCTTCACCCCCGCCGACCGACTCCTTCGCTCGTAATTCTGGGGGGCAATCCTCCCAGCCAGCACAGACGCCGACCGGTCCTAAGCGGAGGAGCTCCACCCTCGCCGACCGATTCCTTCGCTCGTAAGTCTGGGGGCAATTCCCCCAGCCAGCTCGGACGCCGACCGGTCCTAAGCCGAGGATATACACCCCCGCCGACCGTCTCCTGTGCCCGTAAGTCTGGGGGCAATTCCCCCAGCCAGCGCAGACGCCGACCGGTCCTAATCCGAGGAGCTTCACCTCCGCCGACCGTCTCCTGCGCCCGTAAGTCTGGGGGCAATTCCCCCAGCCAGCACAGACGCCGACCGGTCCTAAGCCGAGGAGCTTTGCCCTCGCCGACCGTCTCCTTCGCTCGTAAGTCTGGGGGCAATTCCCCCAGCCAGCTCGAACGCCGAACGTCCTAAGCCGAGGAGTTACACCCCCGCCGACCGACTTCACTGCTCATAAGACCGGGGGCAGCCCCTAGCCATCAAGGACGCCAACCGACTTGTCCACTCGGGGGGCAAGGGACAACCTCCCGGAGAAAGGAGGCAAGCGACCACCGTCATCAGAGGGGCCGAGGTCGCAGCAACAAAGCAAAATGCGCGAGAAGTTCGAGTAAGTCAATTTCATTTCCAACAATTAACCAAGGTACAAAAGTGTGTCTTATTTACATGAAATCAAAGTGGAGAAACCTCCTTACAAATAATCCGCTCTCGACGGACAAACGCCGGTATAACAACACTTGTCGACCAAGAACACAAAGTTGCTGGCTTAGGCGATCATCCTGGCGATCAGCACTCGTTCGCTCCGAAGCAGAGAACCGGTAAAGAGGCCAATGGAGATTGCAGGGTCGGGGATCCATTTCAAGTAGACCGGCCCAAAGTGAAGCGGATGCTAAAAAATTTGAGGATAAAAACAAGGACGACAGGCCAGGAAGGACAACCTAGGGGGCCCGGGCTCGAGAGGACGCATCCTCGGGCGCCTCGCCCTGCTCGGAGCGAGGGGAACCAACAGGCGGAGGAGCCTGCCGGACTCGCTCCGCACAATCCCGGAAGGAAGACTGGACGACTTCGACGATCCGAGGGCCGATAAGGCCTTCATATGTACCGAAGGCTTCCCTGAGGACCTCGAAGATCCTCTCCCCCAGAGTCCCAACGACGCCCCTCTCCAACTCCTCCGCAAACCGCGCCACCTGACGCCGATCCGATAGTTCCCTCTGAAGCTCCTCCCTCTCCAGGCGGAACGACTCCGTCGCTTCCTCAGCCGACTGCCGAGCGTCCTTCAACTTTCCCTGGAGGTCACCCACTCGTCCCTCTAGCTCGGCCACCCGGAGCTTGAGTTGCCGAGACTCCATCTGGGCCTCCACCATAGCTACCTCCGCCGCCCCGGCCCGCTCGTGGGCCCTCGCATAGGACTCATCCAGCTCCCTCAAATGGACGGCTCGACGCTGCGACTCAACAGCGAGCGTTGAACCCTGAAAGACAAGACATGAGCCAAAGAAGAGAGCGAAGGAAAGGACAGTAGGATAGCCGAACCTGTTGAAGGATCCAGACCAGGGAGTCTGACACCTTGTCGGCGGGGATCCTCTCGAGGAGACTGCGGTCCCGGGGGAGGACAGAACCCTCGGCGAACTGCTGAGCCAGGGCTCGGTCGACAAACACCGAACTCCCCGGGGTGACCTCGAGGGAGGCCGAGCTGCCCGCCAATAGGGCACCGATTCCCGATATTGGGGGCGGAGACGTCGCGACGGGGGTGGTTGTCAGGGCCACCGGAAGATCCCCGGCGAACACCGCCGGGGGCACGGAGCACGCCGGACTGGAGGGAGCCTCACATTCCCTCCTCCTCTTCCCCTCGTGAGGCTCGGCAGGCGTCGAAGGGGAGCGTTTCCGCCTCGTGCCACCTCCACCCTCGGGGACAAGAGGGGGCATGCCAAGCGCAAGGGAAGCTGCATCGGACCCGTCGTTGCCCCCCGCCTCTTGGACTGGCGGGGCGGATCCGGCCCTTGCGACCCCCCGGGGAGGAGATCGCCAGAAGAAGAGGCGGGAGGCGCGGCCACCACCTTGCCCACGGAGGGCTCGGCTCGGCGCACCTCCTCCTCAACGGTCCGCCGAGGCACCCTTCCAGAGGTACTGCCCCGGCTCCGAGCGGCTCCACGACGGATCAGCTCATCGACATCGCGGGTGAACTCACGACCAGCCATTCCTGCAAGGGAAACTGAAATCAGGGTAAGCCACGGGGCAATCCAGGACTGAAAAAGCGACCTACCAGGAGACCACAAGACGGCCTTCAGGAGTAGGTCGTCCAACAAAGACCAGATGGACTTCGCCTCCAAGGGGAGGGTCGACAGCAGCGCGACGGCCGCCTGATCAGCCTCAGAGAGGGCTAGCATTGGGCAAGGCTGGACCGACCCGCCCCAACCTGTCAAAATCTGGGCATCCTCCAGGAAGACCACGAAGACATAATCCGAGCTCCAATCCCCCGACCGACGGGGTAGCCCGATCAGGCATTCCATCCTCGAGCGGGCTCGGAGGTGTAGCCACGACCCTGGACCGACCGTCTGGATCTGGTAAAAGTAGAAGAGAAGGGGGAGAGATGGCTCCAGACCACGAGTACAGCAGAGCGTCACGAAGCCCGTCAGTACCGCAATCGAACAAGGGGTGAACTGGCAAAGGGGCACCGTGAGATACTCCATGACCTGGATGAAGAAGGGATTGAGCGGGAAACGAAGACCCAGGCGGAACATCTCGACATAGACGCCGACTTCATTGCTCCTCGGAAGGCAGATCCGCTCGTCGATGAAGGGGACTCGAACATCGTACGGGTAGCAGATATACCTTTCCCGGATCTCCGCGGCCGCTAGAAGAGGAGTCCTCGACGGCGTTCGGAGGATAACCGGAGGTACATTAAGCCGCACGGCAGCCGACGCCACATCATCGCCGGCATAGTCCGGGAAGAGCTTCCCCTTCCCTTTATCTCGGAAGAGACGGCTCCCAGAGGAGGAACCAGATCCCACAGACCGGGACCCGCCCCGCCTGGACTCAGGAGGGTCCCTCGCCCCTTGGCCGGAACCACCTATCCTAAGAGCAGCCATAACATGAAAATGAGAAAGGAGTTACCTTTTTGTTAATTTGGAGAAGACAAGGAAGCGAAGGTGATCACTCCATATTTTACACCTTTTTCCCGTGGATTTGCATGCCATTTAGATCGCCCAAATCACGTTTTTCACGATATATCGACGATATTGCGATGCTTTTCACGATTTGTTGTTTTTGTCGCATTTCAGGTGATTTGGCGCGATTAGGAGTGATCTCGAGACGCCCTTACTCTACACGGCCACCGACGACCTCCCCGAGGGATATTTTACTATTGGAGATGAGCGGAAGAAGAATGGATGTCGCAGGAGCGACGAGGAGGCCAAAACAATCAGATTGGGCATTTTTTGTGTCCCACTCGGCCGAGTGGAGAAGCCACTCGGCCGACCAGCGAGACACTGCTCGGCCGACCCGTTCAGACACGTTTTCCATGTGTACTCGGCCGAGCGACGGAGACCACATCGGCCGAGTGACGATACCACGTCCGCCCGAGTGGCGCCCAGACGAAGGCCCTCAAAAAGATCGAAGTTACTGTTTTTCGGCCACCTGAGCTTCAGAAGACCCACTCGGCCGAGTGGTAAACCGCGTCCGCCCGAGTGCAGTGAAGCCATCGGCCGAGTGACGACAACTCACTCGGCCGAGCCGCCTCCGAACTGAAGACCCTTGAAGCCCCCGACTTACTGGAAAATGACAGGGTTTTCACTCGGCCGAGCGACTTTTGTCACTCGGCCGAGTGCGATGCGCTGCCTGTAGCGAAATTTGCGGAAAACAGGCTGTGCAGGGGCGTTTTGGTCAGGATTTTTTGACGATTTTTGGGGCTATTTAAGCTCTGTTTTTACCCTAGTTTTAGGAGCCATCTCTTAGATTTTTTGCAGCTTTTTGAGATTACTTTTTAGCTTTATTATTTTGTGATTGGAGAAGAGAAAAACTTGGATTTTTGTTGGATTAATTGAAGAACTACTTTGGTTTGCATCTCTCTTCCCCAAAAACTCTATTTTTATTGTTTATATCATTGTTGTGATGAATTCCATTGTCTATTTCATTGATTATTTTTGTGCTATTGCTATGATTTGTGAGTAGTCTCCACGTCTTGGGGCGTGGGGATGAACCCTACAAGCCCAATTTCGTATTTGTGATAAATTGGTAGAAATTGTGCTAGAATCAATAATTAGGGATTAGATTGGGATCGAATTACTACGGATAGCTAGGTATTCATATCAATTGGGATTTGCAAGAGATTGGATCCCAATTTGATAGGAAGCCCTAGAAATCCGAATTGGGTTGGAGTCGGATTTTCGAAGCATCGGTTTGCAAGAGATTGGACCGATACCAGGATCTCCGGTTGCAATTCCGTGCCGATACCCGTTTGCAAGAGATTGGACGGGTAGGAACTATCCTAATTTAGATTGTGGACCGAGTTTGCAAGAGATTGGGCTCGGTGCGCAATTGGACGATGATGTTGATCCTAATGCTAGCTTTCCTAGGCTAGGGTTTGCAAGAGATTGGACCCGACCCTAGGATAGCTATAGACCAGCAACAGCGCGAGAGCGTGAGCTTGGTTCCACATTCAGTTGCAACTAGTTCATCCAAATTCTCATTCTAGCAATTTTGATACCGACGAACCACATCTATGAAATACGGTGAGTAGCGGGGATTCCCCATTCCCTAGACGTTCTTTATTTGATTTGATATTTCGCACATTTGTCTGACGATTGTGACAGGATCGCCCAAGGCAACTCTTTCTATTCTTGAATAGCCAGGTTGATTAGGAGCAAGCACGGTCATTCGTCCTCCCTGTGTTCGATACCCGCTCGCCGCTATACCGTGCGCTTGCAGTAAAACTACAACCGTTCTTTGGGTGTACGTCCCGGAGCGACCAAGTTTTTGGCGCCGTTGCCGGGGAGGCGATTGCGTTTGATTCTTTTTCACCCTAGCTATTTCTTTCTTTTATTTTTATTTTTTTTTATTACCATTATTATTTCCCCTACTATTCTTACCTAACCCTTCCACGGTACTAATCATCTCTTTGAAACTCTGTTTTCCCTGTGCATGTACACGAGATCTACGGCGGCCCCGAAGCCTTATTATTCGATCCCGAGATCGAACGTACCGCGCGGAGACTTAGAGCGGAAAGGAGACAATATCCGGAAGGGCGGTTTATGACCAACCCGGAAACTCCCGAAGAATTGGCGGCGAGGATGGCGAGAATAATTTCTATTCGTGATAGGCTTCGGCCTAAGACCTCTTCTACTACGTCATCCATTGCCGTGCCGGAGTTGGCGGCCGACAAGAACTTCAAGCTAAAGACGGGATTGGTGGTTTTGATGCAACAAGACCCATTTCATGGGAACGCTCATGAGAACCCCCACTACCACATCCAATCATTCTTGTCGAAGTGCGCCACTTTCCAAATGCCGGGGGTCCCCATCGATGCCATCAGACTGCGCCTCTTCCCCTTCACGCTAAAGGACAAAGCACTCTATTGGCTAAGGACGCAAGCTGACGGAGTTTTCACCTCTTGGGACGGGTTGGCGGATGCATTCATTGACAAATTCTATCCACCATCCAAGACGGTGAAGATCCGGAGCGCTCTCATGTCCTTCAAGCAAGGACCACATGAGACGCTCTATGAAGCTTGGGAGCGATTTAAGGATTTGCAGCACCAATGCCCGCACCACAGTATAGAGGATTGGGAGCTAGTTCATAGCTTCTACAACGGTCTCCAACCGGGGACCAAGCAAATTATTGATGCCGCGGCGAATGGTGCAATCTTGTCAAAGACTCCCGAGGAAGCTACGGCCCTAATTGAGGAGATGGCCTCAAATAACCAACAATGGGGCGATGAACGAGGACACTCCACATCCTCCTTAAAGCCAACTAGCATCTACGAGGCAAAGGCCGTAGCGGAGCTCACGAGCAAATTCGATTCTCTCCACAAGGTGGTGAGAGATTGGAGAAATTCATCACGGAGCCCCAAGGAAGCCCATCCACCTCCGCACCGACCAACCAAATGTGTGATTGGCAAGACCAATCTCAAGTCATGTACTCGGGAGGAGAGCAAGGAGAAGGGTCCTTGGAGCAAGTACAATATGTTGCGGGGAACCAAGGGTATTGGTCCAATCCGGCCGCAAGAAATCATCCGGGATTCTCCTACGCCAACAATGAAGGAGCCTTGAACCCGCCACAACAACCGCCTAATCAAGCTCGACCACCACCACCCCAACAACAATACTATCCGCCGAGGGGGCCTCCGCAACAAAACTTCCAACCAAAGCAACAAGTTCCACCTTATAGGCCTCCCGGATTCAACCAAGGGTGGAGGAATCAAAATCAAAACCCTCCGCAAACTCCACAACGATCCGATTTCGAAACTAGAGTGGAGGCGTTCATGGTCGAGCAAAACAAGGTGAATGCTACTTTGAAGGCGGGGCAAGAGGCTCTTAATACCGTAGTGGCTCAAATATCGGAGCAATTGGCGTTGCTCAATCGGAACACTCAAAGATTGCCGGCGCAACCGGAGCAAAACCCACGGGGCAACACGGGCCACATCAACGCCGTAGTTGCCGTTACTACTAGAGGCGGGAAGGACACCACCCCCGCTATGATTCCTATCGAGGAGGCCGTGGAGGAAAGCTTGGAGCCGGTTGAACCGGTAGTTGAGATTGAAAAGGAGAAGGAGCCACGAGACAAGGAGAAATCTAGGGCGGAGCTATTAATTGAGGAGAGGCGCTTCATGCCACCGGTCCCATTCCCCCAAAGACTAGCGAAAGCGAAAATGGAGAAAAGGCTAGCGAAATTCCTCGAGTATCTAAGAGGAGTTAGCCTCAATATCCCCTTCCTCGACGCCATCGCGGAGATCCCCACGTATGCTAAATTCTTGAAGGACTTGATTTCGGGGAGAAAGAGGAAGGAGAAGATCATGCTAGCCGAGGAGGGCTCTTGGTTCACCAAGAGAGAAAAGGAGCCGGCAAAGTTTAAAGATCCGGGGAGTTTTCGGATTCCTTGCACTTTGGGCGGCGTGCCTCTCCAAAAGGCGTTGGTCGATCTTGGGGCTAGTGTGAGTCTCATGCCCCTCTCCATGTTCTTAAAGCTTAACACCGGGACAAAGTTGAAACCCACCGACATGCGCATTCAATTAGCCGATGGCCGGATAACAAGGCCGGTGGGGATTGCCGAAGACATCCCACTTCAAGTCCCGGGTGGAATATGCTTGCCATGTGACTTCGTCATCATGGACGTTAAGGAAGAGGGAGACACCTCATTGATACTTGGACGCCCATTCCTCGCCACCGCCGGAGTTATCGTCGACGTGCGCGAAGGTACCTTAACCTTAAACGTCGGAAACATCGAGGTGGAGCTCCACATTCCCAAGGCAATGAAGCACATGCCTTACCATGAGGAGCTCGATTATATGGACCTCCTCGATGAGGTGATAGAGGAGACGATTCCTCACTCAATTGGCGCCCTTTTTGATGAAGAATTTGAAGAAGGCCCGGATTTAGGCCATGAAGACAATAATGATGATTCCCCTGACTTCTCCGCTGATGAAGATGAAGGCGACGCTGATGTCGCAAGGATTCGAGAGCTCTGCAAGCTCTCGAAATCAAAGTCTCCAAAGAAAGCCCCGCCGGTACGGAAATCGGCATCGCCGGTTAAGCCGTTGACCGGGGCAAATGCTAGCTTGGGGGAGCCTCCCCCCAACACTATTCGAGACAAGAGACCTCCGAGGGAGCACGCTACGCCGCCACGTCCAAATCCAAGCGCGCTCCCCGGCAAGTTTGACGGGTGCATCTCATATGCACCAAACATCCCGCACTGATTGAAAATTATAGGGGGTCGAGCTCACGACCTAAAACGAGCGCTTGTCGGGAGGCAACCCGACGGTTTTTGCTTTATTTTTACTTTTTTCTTTATTTTCGTTTTAGAGATTTTTAGTGTTTTGAGTCATCCGACCAAAAATTTTGTGATAACGGGTCCTATTTTTCTTGACAGGAGAGGAGATAGGTAGATCATCATGAGGAGGATGAACGAGACAATGAGGAGCGCCCCAAGATGGCGTTCGACGCTTAGGAGGAGCATGAAATCGACTGGAGGAAGAAAGACGGAGTTTAGAGCCTAAACGAAGACAAACAGCAGAATACAAGGCTCACTCGGCCGAGTATACTAGTCACTCGGCCGAGTCCAGAAGTTCGTCCGGCCGAGCCGCTCACGAACGAGGGAAGTCTGCTGTACCCAACTCTCTGTCTATTTTCCTCATTTCATTATAACTGCTACTCGGCCGAGTGAAACGGATACCCTCCTTGGGCGAGTCATGCCGAGTAGCTTGAGTCACTCGGCCGAATGGACTTATTCCACTCGGCCGAGGCTGGCAAAGCCACTCGGCCGATGCGATATCGGGGAGAAAATTTCTATTGCCTCGCTCGGCCGAGTGACCACGTCACTCGGCCGAGTCGTAACTTCTATTATATAAGGACCGAGGGGGGGCGCGTTTTTCGAAACCGCAAAATTCCCAAATCGCCCGACCCCTCGGATTCCCCTCGCCCGATACCGCTCGTTCTCACCCCCACTCGCCCGACCAAGCCCGCGCGCGCCGCCGCTCGGCCTGCCACCGCCGGCCGACCGTCGCCGCGCCCCACCCGAGTCGCCGCCGGCAGCCCCGTCTCCGATCACCTCCGGTTCGCTTATTTTCACCATTTTCTTCTCTTTTTGCGTAGTTTTTGAGGATCCGCGTATTAATCGAACCCCTAACCCGAATCAATTCCCATATCTATCTGTTATACCCCTATTGCTCCATACATTTTGATTATTACTCGCTGATATCGCTTTTCCATGCGCAGGTTGCTTTTTGGAGCTTAGGGGAGCTCAGGGGAGCTTCTACGGGCTGCTCAGGACTTCGTGGAGGCGCGGACTTCGCACGCTTCCACTGCTTAGCACTCGCGGCGTGTTTGGGTAAACTCTTTCCACTCTTTGTGCACACGCCACACTTTTCACTTTTCGACGCGCGCTCGGGGCCGATATGCCGCCCCGGACACGGCCGCGGTCGAAGAGAGCTTCCGCCAAGCGGAAGCGGTCGGATGATGCCGGCCCCTCCCACGAGTTGGAGGACTCTCCTCCACCGTCTCCCACACACCCAGCACAGCCTGCAGGCCCCGCACACCCCGCACAGCCTGCAGTGCACCCACAGCCCGCACAGCCTCTCCCTGCCGATCCACAGCCACCACCACCGGCTCCACTGGTCGGGCCGCTCGGGATTACGTTCCGAGACGACGCACACCGCGCCGTCTTCGAGCGTATCTCCCAGCGCTCGATCGTACCCTCCAGGTTTGCACACCTCGCTGACCTAGGACGCCTGGGGGTACTTGAGGGGATGCTCACGTTGTACGACAACGTGGGCTGGCGAGATTTTTTCCAGGTGTCGGCGGATACTTTTACCCGCCCGACACTTGAGGTTTTGAGTTCGATCGCCCGGACCGATGAGGGATGCTCATTTAGGTTCATGGATCGAGAGTGCCAGGTCACTCTTGATATGATGAGAGCGTTCTTCTCATGGCCCGCAGTCCCCGGAGCCGATCGCGGTTACGGCCCTACCCACATCCCCCCACCTTCTTTCGACGCCGGTGCCTTCTGGGCCCGGATCACATGCCACCACGCCGCCTTTGACCCTAGTAGGGCCAAGGCCTCGGCCATCGTCCACCCCTGCCTACGTATTGCCCAGCGCCTTATGGCGACCACCTTTTTGGCCAGATATGAGCCGGGCACGATGTCTACGCCAGAGCTTTACATGCTCTACGCGATGACACGTCCCAGAGCTCTATCTAGGGATGGAGATGAGCTTGTCCCCGCCGTCGTGATCGACATTGCGGCTTGGTTTTTAGACCGTATCATTGTGTCGGTGGGCGCTCGCTCACCGATATGCTGCGGCGGTCTGATCACCCTGCTTACCATGATGACCGGCGAGGACCTGCCTGACGACCTGCGACGCGTTCCGGGCCCCACTTCCTTGTCGATAGACGTTATGGCCCGGATGAAGATGATGCGTCCGCATGGTGAGCGTCATTGGGTCTGGTTGCACGGCCCTTTCGGTGCCGACTACATGATTCTCCCGAGCCCAGCTCGGACCCAGATTGCACCGGCCCACGTTGACTGGCTCCCAGCGATGGATGTCATCATCCCCGCTGCGTACGTGCTCGAGGCCGAGGAGGCCGAGCAGGCCCACGCTGCCCACGCTGCCCAGGCTGCTCCCGCAGACCCTGCTGCACACCCTGCCGAGCCTGCTGCCGACCCCGTCGACCCTGTGGCCCCTCAGCCTGTTCCTGACGTTTCCTCTGCTCCTGACACTTCTGTCCCCACCACCCCCGCTGCCACCTCCGGCCCTCTGTCCGTGGAGCCTCTTTGCTCCACACTCCCCGAGCGCCCGCCGACCTTTGTCGAGAGTGGAGCGCCCTCGTTTGCCGCGGTCGTGGAGACCATGGCTAGCATGATCTCCGCTGGGATTGCGCCTTTTGGTCCACACAGTTCCGCCCCAGCGGTAGATTCCTCTGTCTCCACAGCCGCCATATTCTCCGAGAGCGTCGTGGCGTCTGTCCACACTTCTGGGCCACTGACCTCTCTTGCCACCTCGTTGCCTCTTTTGCACGCTTCCTTTGCTGCCGCTGCCTTTACTTCTCACCAGCCGGTGCACCGGCCTCACACTGAGGCCAGGCCCACATTTGCTGGCACGGCACCTTTTGTCCCTTTCCCTGCTGAGCCCGTTACATACTCCACTCGCGTACGCCAGCCCCGCCCCGCGCAGCCTAGACCGGTGCGTCCCTCTGCACCACCCCCGCCCGACACTCTACTGTAGAGCATACGTGCTCTTGAGTTGGCGGTGACTGGTCTTAGAGCTGACCTTAGGACCTTGTCCTCCACTGTCTCTACGATGGCTGGACGCTCTGCCCTGATCCCTCAGATCCACTACTGCCTGGCACAGATCTTAGAGCGTCTTCCTCGCGTACCACCACCCACCCAGCAGGTTCCCACTCACACTGCCACACACACTAGACCTGCTTCCACTTCCACGCCCACCCCAGCTCAGCAGCCTACACCACCACCACCACCACCTCCGCCTCAGGACGGAGACGGCGCAGCACCACCTTCCTAGGCACCCTTGATGCCATCGTTTCCTTTTGTCGTTGTGCTGCCCGTTTCTGCTGGGTCCTGATGCCTTTTTGACCACCACCCCCCCCCTCCCCTCACTTTTTTGTGATTCTCATTTGCCGTATCTTTATATATCTTTTTTGGGAGAGAGGGAGAGCTTTTGGTGACCCATTTATACTCGTATCACTCATATCTGTGCATGCATCATATCCGCATCATATTTTCGTTTCTTTATTTTTCGATTTATTATCTTTTTTCTTTCCATCATGCATGCATCCTCACTTGCCCCTCTCATTACTTGTCTCTCTGTGTGCCACACTTTGCACATTGAGGACACTGTGCACTTTAGCTTGGGGGAGTGAGTTCTCACGTTCTTTTTCGATTTGCCACCTTTATTTTTAGTTTTTCACACCGTTTCTTTTCACTTTTGCACTCATTTTTCTTTATTTTCTTTCATTTTGTCATGCATCACGTTTTTCTTATTTCTCTGTGTGCCGCATTGCATAGTTTCATTTTTCTTATCTTTATTTCTTTCCTTCTTCATCTCATGCTAGAGATGAATTTTCTGTGATGATGTCTACGTGGAGTTAGCTTATTCTATATGCATGCTATATTTGTCATGTCTTAGATTTTATTTCTGATATCATATGCTATGACTTGCTTTGCATCTAGAATAGTAACCCACACTTTCTCCGCATGAAAATGGATGAAGTTTTATTATTAACTAAGCCTGAATATTCATATGTATACTATCACAGAAAACACACCAAGATTCACGCATTGAATGCCTATATCTGGAGTACCGATTTCTTTTCCTATATCACTTCTATATGCATGAATTGTACACTTCACTTCGAGATGATTGAATGATGTTAGCTATGATATATCTGGATTAGTTAGCTTTTTTGTGATCGAAACTGAGTAGATTAGATTACCCTGCTGAAGTTGTCGTGCATGTCTTATAGAGTGAACCGAGAGTTATATATATTTCTTTCTCCACAAATCTTGAACATCATTTCTCTACTTTTAAAAAAAATCATTGGTGAATCTCCCCTTAGTGATTCTATTTTATGGCATTTCCCCCGCTATTTATTCCTAGCTCCAAATCCCCTATTCCAAAAAAAAAATAGATGGAAGAGAGAAAAACATACTTGTATATCATTATCTCTCTCTGAGTTGGGATCATTGTGTATATATTGCTTATTGAAGAAAAAAAAGAAAAGAAAAAGAAAAAAAAAGGAGAAAAGAGGAAAAATCCTCAATAAAAGATCCCATCTCACTTTCTTTCTTTCTTCTTTCTCTTCTTTGCTTTTGGAGCTATATAAAATGGGGATGTAAATATTTTTGTGCCACCACGCTTATAGATAAGCTTGGGGGAGGGGATCCATTGATGTGTGAGAGAGTGACTACTTGACATCGCACGACAACCTAGGCTAAGTAATATTCTATACTCGGTGAGATTGTTTCTAGCTTCACGAAATCCAGAAATCTAAGCCTAGCGTTTATTTCATGAAATCCAAACTTTTCCATTCTCTCTATTCTATAGTGTGATACTCTTATACTCCAGATAGAAAGCGTTCAATTGAAAAGTGTGTGATCTGTGATTTGTATACCGCTTTAAATGATTCAGGCAATGTTAATTTTAAAATCATTCCGTTCTTCATGATTATATTAATGTTCGTGGGTTTTCTATTTCTATTTGCACTATTATGCTATGATATCAAAATAAGATTCTTTGACATGTATTTCTCATTCGGTGCATGCTATAAGAGTAAGTGAAACCCACGTCCTGAGAAAATGATCTAGCACCCTACCTCTTCGCTTCTTTCTTTCGTCTTTATTTTCATTTGGTTTTCATTCTTCTTCGTTTTTCATTTTTTTTTCGTGTTTCGTCGTTTTCGTTTTCCGAATCCACCGGGTTCGCCTTTTACTTATCTTCCTCGAGGACGAGTAAGAGGCAAGCTTGGGGGATTTTGATCACTCCATATTTTACACCTTTTTCCCGTGGATTTGCATGCCATTTAGATCGCCCAAATCACGTTTTTCACGATATATCGACGATATTGCGATGCTTTTCACGATTTGTTGTTTTTGTCGCATTTCAGGTGATTTGGCGCGATTAGGAGTGATCTCGAGACGCCCTTACTCTACACGGCCACCGACGACCTCCCCGAGGGATATTTTACTATTGGAGATGAGCGGAAGAAGAATGGATGTCGCAGGAGCGACGAGGAGGCCAAAACAATCAGATTGGGCATTTTTTGTGTCCCACTCGGCCGAGTGGAGAAGCCACTCGGCCGACCAGCGAGACACTGCTCGGCCGACCCGTTCAGACACGTTTTCCATGTGTACTCGGCCGAGCGACGGAGACCACATCGGCCGAGTGACGATACCACGTCCGCCCGAGTGGCGCCCAGACGAAGGCCCTCAAAAAGATCGAAGTTACTGTTTTTCGGCCACCTGAGCTTCAGAAGACCCACTCGGCCGAGTGGTAAACCGCGTCCGCCCGAGTGCAGTGAAGCCATCGGCCGAGTGACGACAACTCACTCGGCCGAGCCGCCTCCGAACTGAAGACCCTTGAAGCCCCCGACTTACTGGAAAATGACAGGGTTTTCACTCGGCCGAGCGACTTTTGTCACTCGGCCGAGTGCGATGCGCTGCCTGTAGCGAAATTTGCGGAAAACAGGCTGTGCAGGGGCGTTTTGGTCAGGATTTTTTGACGATTTTTGGGGCTATTTAAGCTCTGTTTTTATCCTAGTTTTAGGAGCCATCTCTTAGATTTTTTGCAGCTTTTTGAGATTACTTTTTAGCTTTATTATTTTGTGATTGGAGAAGAGAAAAACTTGGATTTTTGTTGGATTAATTGAAGAACTACTTTGGTTTGCATCTCTCTTCCCCAAAAACTCTATTTTTATTGTTTATATCATTGTTGTGATGAATTCCATTGTCTATTTCATTGATTATTTTTGTGCTATTGCTATGATTTGTGAGTAGTCTCCACGTCTTGGGGCGTGGGGATGAACCCTACAAGCCCAATTTCGTATTTGTGATAAATTGGTAGAAATTGTGCTAGAATCAATAATTAGGGATTAGATTGGGATCGAATTACTACGGATAGCTAGGTATTCATATCAATTGGGATTTGCAAGAGATTGGATCCCAATTTGATAGGAAGCCCTAGAAATCCGAATTGGGTTGGAGTCGGATTTTCGAAGCATCGGTTTGCAAGAGATTGGACCGATACCAGGATCTCCGGTTGCAATTCCGTGCCGATACCCGTTTGCAAGAGATTGGACGGGTAGGAACTATCCTAATTTAGATTGTGGACCGAGTTTGCAAGAGATTGGGCTCGGTGCGCAATTGGACGATGATGTTGATCCTAATGCTAGCTTTCCTAGGCTAGGGTTTGCAAGAGATTGGACCCGACCCTAGGATAGCTATAGACCGGCAACAGCGCGAGAGCGTGAGCTTGGTTCCACATTCAGTTGCAACTAGTTCATCCAAATTCTCATTCTAGCAATTTTGATACCGACGAACCACATCTATGAAATACGGTGAGTAGCGGGGATTCCCCATTCCCTAGACGTTCTTTATTTGATTTGATATTTCGCACATTTGTCTGACGATTGTGACAGGATCACCCAAGGCAACTCTTTCTATTCTTGAATAGCTAGGTTGATTAGGAGCAAGCACGGTCATTCGTCCTCCCTGTGTTCGATACCCGCTCGCCGCTATACCGTGCGCTTGCGGTAAAACTACAACCGTTCTTTGGGTGTACGTCCCGGAGCGACCAGAAGGCGGCGGGAGACTCCGAGTTGTGGAAAGCCTAGAACAGAGGGAAGAGCGAGGAAGAAGTTGGTATCAACGCAGCCGGGGATCTTATATACCGGACCCAGGGGGAATTCGAAACGCCTGACAGGAACGCGTGGCACGCCTCAAAGAGCCGACGGCGTTTCGAAATCGGCGCCAAAGGAAGTCCAATCGATCCGCCTCATCATAACCTTCATTTATGACCACGCCTCGACTGACACGCCACTCGGAACCCCAGGAGTCACATCGGTCGAACCGAGCCAGCCAAGGCCGATCGGCCCCACCGATGGGGGCAATTGATACGTCTATTTTACGGAAGCCCAACAGTATGGGCCCAAAGGCGCAGCCCACCAAACGAAGCCCGAAAGAACATGGAGCTAGAAACCCAACTACCGATCAGAAGCCCGTCTGCGAGATCAGGCCCGCCCGACAAGGCCCCTTCGAGGGCCCCCGAACGGCGATCCTACCCGGCCCCGGAAACGCGCAAGTCCCTGGCCCACTCCAGCGATAACCGCTCCCCCGGGCCCGCGACCACTTAATGGCGGTAATGGGGAGGTGCTGGCATGGCGCAGGGAACGGCGATAGGGAGGCGGATTGAGGGGGCACGATCGGGGGCGGACGAGGGACGTGAGTCGTGGGCAATTGCGACGGGAGGCCTATAAAAGGGCTAGAAGGACGACTAGACAAAGGACGGCATCTAAGGTAACTAAAACCTAAGGTACTCTATCAACGACCTAGTTCCCCCATTTCTTCTCCTCCTCCCCCCCCCCCCCCCCCCCCCCCCCGCTCGCGCCGGTAGACGTCGTTCCGATCTCCTCACGAGTCGAACCGTCTCCGCCGAGTCTCCTCTTTCAGATCATCGTCTGACTTAGGCATCGGAGGGGATTTGGCCGGAACCAAGGTCCGGCCCCCCCCCCGACGAGTGTTCTCGTCTGCGCAGGAGGACGTCAGATCCACGGGCCGAGGCTTCCCCTCCGCCCCACGCCGGCCACGCATCAAGCATGACGACCGAGGCTACCCCTCGTCGTCCGACCGATCGAGGCCGAGCACGTCCGTCCGAGCCGAGGCTTCCCCTCCGCTCACGAGGCGCCGAGGCTACCCCTCGTCGTCCGACTGTCCGAGGCCGAGCGTCTCACACCGGGCCGAGGCTTCCCCTCGCCCCCCCTTGCGGCCGAGGATCCAGATTCGGCCCAGCCGACGCGCTCCACGTCATCCGCAACTCCGATTCGCGTCGTGTCTGCGCTGACTCGACGCACCCGAGGGACCCAAGTCGGCCCCTTGACCACGTTGACCGGGTAGTCCACGGTCAACGCTTTTGTAGTGAGAAAACACTCTGAAACAGGTCTTATCGATTTTTTGTAGGGTTCCAAGAAGAGCACTAATAGAATACGAATCACCAACCACGGAATTGTAGTTACGGAATTTTCGATGAAGATAAAACTATTTATAGCTATCGAAATGTAACTGTAAGTACGTTGGTAGAAGATCTACCCCCGTAATAGTGTACGCTGCCCATGGAAATTTTCGTGCGTGGATAAATATTTTTTATAAATATTTTTACTAATTCAGTTTTCAAAAATTTCCGTGAACAGATATCCGTGGAAAGAAGTATTGTTTCTAGTAGTTTAAGTAGAAGAAGAAGAGGAAGAAAGGAAGTAACATTTTGGTTTTTGCTTGTATATCTCCATGTTTATATCTCCATGTTTGAATCTTGATTCTTCCTTATGATTCCACAAAATGAGGAGAAGGAGATGAAGGGAAAGATGGCCGTGGCAAATTCATCTTCAATTTTTGAAAATTGATGAAAGTCTACTTATATGATGTGTTATGTGAAAGAACACCCAAACATTAGGGCGTATACGATGTGTTACTTAGGTGAAAGGACACCCAAACATTAGGGTATTTTAGTACATTTTGCCCATTTACCTAGCATCCTAACTTATCTATCAGAGTAGGCTAGATTATCGGGTAGGACCCATGTGTTATTCTTTGCCTACCCATTATCACAAGCAAACAATTTTTATACATCGAGAGCCGAATAATTATGCTCATGGTTGTATTATTAATTGTTGGTGTATCCAGTGTTAGTCCTGAAAATTGTAATTAATTATTTTAATATATATGTGATATATGATACTGCCTTTTACTCTAAATGAACTCATCTCTTACACATGCGTTATCAAGAATACTAAATACATGCCTCTTTTAAGAAGACAACTCATTTGAAAATTACGTTTGACAAGCTACAATATGACTGAATTTATGGGTTAATTTTGTTGTTTGAACGTCGCTCCGTTGTCATCTTTTGGCACAGCGTAAATCGAGGCCCCAAAACTGCAAAGAAGTCCGTGTCGGATCTCTCTCTCTCTCTCTCATTATTTAAACAGCAGGTAGCACAGAGCAAACACTTGCCTCGTCTCTATCAACAGAGCTACCCCACAGTTAATCTTTCTTGGATATAGCTGCGGAAAAAATCTAGATCTGAGCGGGCTATGTATATACAGTCACAGCAGTGACTGCCCCAGATTTACATGAGATGGAGACATCGGCTGGCCATTGTCTCGCCACGTCGCATGCATCGATTTCAGGGGGTCGAGGTCGTCTCAGTTATCTGAAATTTTTGGCTTCCGCGTGTTTGTAGCGCTGCTGTTGGTCCCTACACCGCGCGACAGCGCGCGGCTGCACGCAGAAAGGAGCACACAGATTGTAATCCCCACCAGCCCCTCCCTCGCACAGCACCCGTGTGATGTCGGCCGTCCGTGGTGCACGAATGCTGTGGATACCCTCAAACAGTCGTCTACACATTATCATATGATATTGCTTACAAGACAAAGATATATAGCCCGGATTATTTTTCACTTTTCTTTTTAGCACGGGTTGCTTTACAATCATGTCTTCGGCCTTGATTAAGGATGATCAACATATCAAAAATCAAATCAATCCAACGTTATTTACTTATTTTACCATCGATCCACTTTTTGCAAATTCAATGGTTTCTTAAATAATGAACTTTTTGTAATGTGCGTATCAACTGTCAAATTCACCTAGGATTCACACATATGTGAGGTTTTGAAGTTTTAGAATATGTATACCATTCCAACATAAATTTTTAAAAAAAACTGGGGAAAGTTGATATAGTGATGTTAGGCGTATTCTATACAGCATTTTCCGTCCCTTTCACCCTTCATTTTCCACGTTTATTCTATACCACTCTCCCCATTTTGCCAGTTTAACCCACTTTTGTATATTTTACGCTTCTAGGGTATGTTTTGTATATTTCAGGAAATTCATGAATAAAACGATGCAATTTGGTGATATGTGGAGCGTGGGAGATAAGGCTGCAAAGAATAACGAAGACCGGAGATCAAAGGGAGGAGAAACGGGCCAAAGAGCGTGTGTGCAACCACCTGGCCATGTCATACTATAAGACCAAGGAGGAAATGTCAGCACCAGTGGTGCTGACACGGCCGTGTGGATTCACCACACGGCCGTGTCCAATTCAAGACAGAGTGCATATTGGCAACACAGCCGTGCGACATAACACGGCCGTGTCGCACGGCCGTGGTGAAATTCAAACTTAACCAAGTTTTCTTACATGGTCGCGTCGCACGGCTGTGTGCCTGAAGCTACTGGCGGGCATGAAGAAGGATTGACACGGCCGTGCTAGATACAACCGCATTTTTGTAGCCCTAGTTTTTAGCGGCGACACAGCCGTGTAGATTTGTTGCACGGCCGTGTGCCCCCAAATTTCTGTAAAATCTATAAATAGAGTGAGTGCGATTGAGAGAGGGGATCCAGCTTTATTTTATCTGCGTTTTAGGGATCCACCCCTTTGGGGGCTGTTCTTCCAGCTTTGTAAGTCTTCTTTATGTCTACTTGTTTTGTATTGAATCTTTATAGTTTCTTTAATTGCATTGCTCTTAAATTCTTCTTTTTGCTTTTGTGTTATTTTCTTCTATGTGTTATTTGTCATTCTTAGTAATGTTAGCCAGTAGATTTTTGTCTCTAAGGCGTAGTTAAAACCTAATGTGTATTATTCATGTGTGCAGATTGTCCCAAATATTGATTCAATTGGGCTATAGTCTAGGAATGGGATCGGATGAGCTTAATTCAATGCACCTCATTATCGAGGAGGGTTCACTATCTAGTGCTAGGCGTCGACGAACCATCGGACACACGCACTAGAACCACCTATATCATAGCGACCGATGACCCATCGGGGATACGATAGGGGTCCAACCCATTCTACGAATTCTCTCTCACAGTTAGACGTCGAGAGGACGAGGATTGAGATTCGACTATCATCTACAACTATAACCCATTTGCTCCAGAAGCTAGATCAACTCGCTTGTTTAAGTTGCACTAGCACCGCTGCTTAGCCCTTGGCACCTTTCTTTTTTTCATATTTTTAGTGTAATTGCCACATCATTGTCACCATTCGCGAAGCAAATTAGATACACAGTTAACCGGTATTCAAACCTTCGCCTCCATGTGTTCGACCTATAAGCTACAACAACGCCATGCGCTGCGCTTGCGGTCAATTTAAAACTCAACAAGTTTTTGGCGACGTTGCCAGGGAGGCGATCGGCTTAAATCGGTTTAGCTGTGTATTTATTAGTCTACACATTCTTTGTGTTCTTTCCTTATTTTATTTTGTTTCTCTCTTTCTTTACTGCCCCATGCTACTGACGATTTTCTTCTAGTCTCTCTCTCTCTCTCTCTCTCTCTCTCTCTCTCTCTCTCTCTCTCTCTCTCTCTCTCTCTCTCTCTCTCTCTCTCTCTCTCGTGTATATGCAGGTGACTCAGAATTCCGGTCATGAGGTAATGGCAGATAAAAGGAGAGTGAATACTAGGAGACGAGAGAAGGTAGAACGAGAAGGCCAGTTGGATGTTATGGACTCCTATTTACACCAGGCGTTTTAGATGGACTCTGGGGCATGTATATCAGATTTTGGAGGTTACAACGTTCAGGGGCAAACATATGACGAATACAAATTCAGTCCCCCGCAGACACATGAGCTGAACATGGCATAACCCGGTGCTGTGTATGAAATTCTAGGGAAGGATCAGAGGCTATGAGCAGTGTAGGATCAGAAAGAGAATTTCACCCATTTCGACAAGGAGACCTACCGTCAAGCTTGGGAGAGATTCAACATCTTAGTGCTTGGGTGCCCAGACCACGGCTTCCTACATGACCATCTACTTCAGATTTTCTACAAAGGGCTATAGCCCCACGATAGAGACTTTGTGCAGAATATGAGCAATGGAGAATTCCTCATATATAAAACTAATGACGCTTGGCGATACTTGCAGAACATGGCAGAGAGTGAGCAGACTGAGCAGAACCCGCCAATGGAATCCAATTCAGAGAATATTATGCAGACCTTCATGGCCACCAACCACATTGCTAGTTACATGCTGAATTTTAAGGATGTGTTCTAGCAAAATATGGACATCACGACGCATTGGCTGCTTGAGTTACAGGACTTACAGTAGCAGGTCTCTCTGATCTTGCTGGACACAGACCAAAAATTTGCAGAATCCCAGCTGGTTTAGAGCATACCTGAGGAGCCATCCATATGCTCATCCCATTGTGACCTTTTGGGAGACCGTGGACATCATGGTGAAGTGGTGTATTTGAACCAAGGGGACGAGACGTCATATACACACCTTAATGCTCATGTCATGACCGGTGGTGGAGTACAAGTTGGCATCGAACAAAGCACGGTACATCCCGATGTCAGTGATGACGAGACGAAGTTACGTGAGAGTGAGATTATTGATATTGAGGAACTCGAGCCTCACTTTCCATCTGAGCTATTCCATCTCTTCACTGCGATTGGATACCTTATGGAGACTGCTGATGAACTATTTTTCGATGATGATGAGAAGTGCGAGGCTGAAGGCGAAGGCACACAGACTATCATAGAGCCCAAGCCTCACACCCCCACTATTTCAGCTCAGCAGCCCATGCCATCCTCACCTTAAGGCATACGCACCACCACCATCTATGATGATCTCCATGAAGCATCACAAGATGTGGATGAAATTGTAGAGTCGATACACATTGAAGAGGCAAGTGATGGCGACCTTCACTCAGATCATATTAAGCCCGCACCACCCTCTTCTCCTGGTCCCACTCTATAGCTACTCCCGCCCCCTCCAGAGTCCATCCATCCATTACAGGGAAGTCCCCATCCATACATTCCCATTTTTTCTGAATGATATTTTACAATTCCTTATCATATAGATTCAGATAGTCGTCCTGAATTTTTATGTTCTATTACAAATTTTGACGACTCTATATGGCAGGCTAACTTGGACAGACTCATATGTCCAATTTGCATTGACACATGGCACTCTCCACGGATTAAAGGACCATATATTGAGTAAATGTGCCTTATCATGATGCCTGTCCACAAAGCTACTGACATAGGGGAGATGCTCACTTAGGAGCGTAATGAACTGTTTGAGCAGCTGCCTGCACCGATGAAAATCATCGATCCACCCTTTGATCAAGTGCATCATAACCCAGCAGTGTAAATATTTTACATGTTTTCTAGTTTAGCTTCTTAATAATCTCGTCTCCTCTCGATAGCGAGAGAAGCGTAGTAGGATTTAGAGTTCTTTAGTAATTAATTTTTTACCTCTCTTATCGCCTCACATGTTATCATAGTATCCATAGAACCCTATATTAGCTCATATCTTGATAATACTTCCCCCACCACATTTATGCCCTTGCATGCACTTCACCATTTTGTTTAGGGCGATGTATCACTCCTAGCTTGGGGGAGATCTCCCATACACTTTATCCATTTCCCTTGAGACTAATGCTATCACGTAGCATCCCCATGTCACACACAACCCCCCCCCCCCCAAATATCTCATAGTTCTCACGCATTGAGGACAATGCGTAGTTTTAGCTTGGGGGAGAAGACCACACTTTTTCAGTTATTTTTCACCTTCATTTTTTCTTTTATTCGTCACCACATTTTTTCCATTTTTCACTTTTCTTTTTTCCTTTCACCATTTTTCTAAAATCTAAGGAGATGATCCCGTGAGGAAAGCCATACTTGAGTGCGATTCCACCTAGGCACACAGCCAAAATATATGTGTGTAATTGCAAGCGCACATTGTAGTTGTAGCGCTAACGGGTTGTCCTTAGGGAGGCAGTTGTTGATTACCGATTTCTTCCTAAGTCAAAAGCTACGCGATCGATAGGAGGTTGAGGTGATAATAAGGGAAAATATTAAGGGATAAAAGCATTAGGGCCTAGGTATCCCCACCATTGAATTGGTGTTAGGATTGAATTAAGTAGACCAATCGTTGGATTCATGGGACTCGGGAAAGGTCGTCTAACCTAAGGGCGTTCTCCTACCCACACTCTCTGGTGCATGATAGGATATTCCCTTATGTTATACATATCCCCTGCTCTCACGATGCTATGATAGGACTATCTAACCTATATCGATGTCGACTCTCGCTGATACATCGATATACGTTAGGTGCTTTACGTCCGATGAATGACCTCGATCTTCCTCCACACCACTCTCATGTGTAAGGACCCTGGCTATGAGGAAAACACTAGAAGGGGGTTGAATAGTAGTGTTTATAAAAATTAACTAAGAAATTACGCCTAATTAAAATCCTAATCTAACAAAGACGCGGAAATAAGAATTAACAACAATGAACAATGCAAACACAAGTATGTTTCAATGGTTCGGATTACCCAAGTGAAACATGACTTGTTCCCGGTAATCCTACGTCCCTTCCACCCGGATACCACCGAATACTCAAGTTAGAACCCTAACTTGAGGTTTTCTTTAAATCCACTCGTAGCAACCCTACAAGTGTAATCGACCAACAATCGATGTCCTTGAATCCCACAACTTGGGATCAAGCAAACCACTCTCAAAATCGAGAGTGAAACAAATATCGAAAGATATAAAATTTGAAATAAACACACTTACAAATCACCTATGCCTTGAAGTAGAACTTGAAGGAGTAAAGTGTGTAGTGTGTTGAGGTCTCTTCCAAGATGAGAGATTAGCCATTGTACTTGTCTTCACCAAAGCTAGAGGATCAGATTTGGTTCTAGTTGGAAGACAAGCTAAGATTGGAAATCTAGGGCTTGAAATGAGGAAGAAAGAAAGCTTTGATCTTTAGAGCTTAGGGATGATTACAAGATTGTCCAAGAGAGGCTTAATGAAACAGTAGCAGCTCCTTATATAGGTTCCCTCAAAGCCCGAAGAGAAATACCCAAAATCCCTCTCAAAATCCGCGGAAGAAAAGCCAACAGATAGAATTTACGATACAGACATTTGACTGGTGAAGAAACCACAATCGACTGCTGCACTGTATCAGAGGGTAGGTGAGAATTCAAACGGTAACTTACCATATAGGACAGTCGACTGATGAAGGTTGGACATGCGCCTGAAAACCATCAGGCGACTGAGAAACCTTCTATAGGTGACTGATATCCTAAGTGCGTAAGTTAGGAAAGCTGAAGAATTCTGGGTATGCTTGGACATGCGGCTGATGTGGAAACCACAGGCGCATGTGCTATGGGCAGGCGACTGGAAAACCAACATCATTCGTCTGTTGCACATGTGCGTAACTTGCCAAAATCAAAGTTCTGGACAACTGTTGGATAGGCGACTGTAGAAGCATATACAGGTGCCTACAAATCCTTCTTACATCGCCTGCATGCGCTAGTACAAAAGTTAACAAAACTTAAGAAGTTTGGGCAGGATGAGACAGACGACTGACTAACAAGTCACAGGTGCCTGGAATTAGACAGGTGCATGTATTTTGTGCAGTAGTCGCCTGATGAAAGTTAAGAATTGAAAGCCCAAAAATCAAGTTAAAAGTGTGTGCATAACATATGACTGGAGAACGATTCTCAGGCGCTTGTATGGAGACATGCACATTTATATTGTTCATCAGTTTCATGTTGAAAGTCCAAAATGCACATTAAATGGAATTAAAGATAAAGCCTTAGGAAACATAATCTAATGGATTCCTAGGCTAGAAATAGAGAAGTGTGTGAGATCCAACAATAATCTACTTCAAAACTACATTCTAATGAGAAAGAAAATAGAATAAAAAGATTACATTTGTTTTTGCTTCTCTTCTTTCTCTTTAATGATCTTGAAGTCTTTGAAGCTCCATTCTTTATCTTTGATCACCCCATCTTCAACTTTGAGCTTTGATTGATCTTCATGATCATTACTCTTTCATCTGATTTATATTTGGATTTTTTTTTACAGGTAATTCATCAAAGAGGGCACCCAACACATCATATTTGGTCGCATTGACATGTTTAATACTATTATGGGCATATTCTGGTATGATCTATTAACACTGACAGCATATCAGGGAATCCCGCAGATGAAACTTTATTTTGAGAGCAATCTTTTTTCTTCTTCTTTTACTGGTTCTTTCAATCTTATATGTTTCTTCATGTCAAAATTTATGTAATTCCAGATGAAACTTTATCAGGGAATCCTGCATAAACCTGTATGTATATATATCTTATATGTATATGATACATGGTAATTCGAATATTTATGGATAGTTTACTTATACTGCTATGACATATCCTAAGAGTTGTGCGATGTTATGTACATATCAATGATGCATAAATATAGATTGATGCATTTATATAGATTGATGCATAAATATTTATGGATAGTATACGAGACTAAGAATTCAAAAATCTAATGTGTAAATATAGATTGATGCATTTATATGCAATTTCATACAATTTGGAATAGTTTATCTTTCTTGTCGTATAAATTTTCTTTAGGGTTAATATGGGTTCAGCTTCTCTAGAAATTCCATCCTTTGCACTCTTTAAAAATTCCACAGTAAATGGAAATGGCAAACTTTATCAGGTCTGCTTTAGATAAATTGCCAAAGAATATCGTTTTTATAATGTACCACACTGGTGTGGACTTCTCTTATGTAAAATTTTTACTAGGATGATTTATTTTAATTTGGACATGCAATCTTGTTTATTTCAGAGTCTTGTTTAATTATGAGTTTGATTCTTTATATAATTAGTGGTAGGATCCTTGCATGATTGAATGAACCATTTGGAAGATGTCAGTCCAACATCCAGATATATCATTATCAATTCCAAACACAGTAGGGAAGCCAATTTAACACCTTAACATTCTTTCATTAGAGTCCAGGCTTCCTTGAAGCAGCCCAGAACCCTTTGTATCTATTTTTTTTCTTTGCCTTTTTCCACAATGCATGAACTCCATCGTGTTTTATGCTTCAACAGATCAAGCCACAACGGGCATTTCAGGCCACTTGTTTGGCTTTTTCTTGCTTTTGCAGATGTTAATATCTTTTACAGTTTTATCTTCTCATTTTAATTGCTTCTTGTTTTAGTTGTCATTGTTCCTTGGTATTTTATTCTAATGTTTCCTTGTTTATGCAGGCTCTTTTGGGGTTTGTAAAGTTCAAGCTTTATCATTCTATAAATGTGAAGTATCCACCCATTCTGGATCCTAGGCTCGAAGCTTTAGCTGCTGGTAATTTTGATTAAAATAATTTTAGTCTAAAATTTTTTCGTGCTTTACCCTAGGAAGATTATAGTGTGCGAGTGTCTATTATGATGGATTGTATTTTATTTTTGTTTATGTATCTATTACTTTTTATTGTTAACTTGGACTATCTAACCCAGGTCCCACGAGAATCGTTGCGGTTTAATATCCCTGCTTTTGGAGGTGTTGTTTCTTGGGAAGGTGATGGTTCACCCTTCAATGAATCAGATGAGAGCATCACTCATCAGGTAGTTATTGTCTCTTTAAATGTGAGCTGGATGCAATGTTGTTGCCTGATAAAATATTGTGTCAAATAGATATAATAAGACTATCAAAGTTCAATATATGCATGAGGTGATGCACTTGAATTACTTTTTTCTCCATAGAGTTTGAATTTTTTTATTGTTTCTGTAAAATTTTCCTTTTGTAAAACATTATAGTCCATTGTTTAAGCTGCTAATATATGAAACATGACAAACACTATACTCCTATCACATATTTCTGTATCATGTTAAGGTTTAGATTAAATCATGGCATGCCCCGAGCCGAATTTCTGATATTTCTGTAGTAATATAGATTTTTACAATGATTAGATCAAATCTTTGGCGTAGTGAAGTTTTAGAATATGAGATTAGAATGAATGGTACTGATCATCTGAAAATATAGTAGTGAAGAGGAGATTTTTTATAAGTATATGTGAGAAGATTCCTCTTTGGATAGTTGACACCAATATATCTCTTTCTTCATTCATATATAAATACTTCCTTTTTGTTTGAGAGAAGTATTGGGGCCATGCCTGCCCCAGAACTTGAACTCTCAACCTCCTCATTGGGAGGTAGATCTTCAACCACTGAGCTAATTGGCTCCCTCCATTTATATATAAATGCAAGTTTACAGTTTCATCTGCAGATAAAGTTTCATCTGGAATTATTTTGAGAGCAATCAGTTCGGCATGACCAACTTTCCTAAAATTTGCCAAGAATGTATTTTCTGGAATTATATGCGTTCTTATGGTTTCAACATGCTTAATCTCTGAGTTTGTAAGAGTAGCTTCGTGATTATCATTTGATCAAAATTTGCAACTTGGTGTTAAAACTCTCTTTTTTTCTGATATTTTTAAGCAAAGATTTGTCGAACTGATCGATCAACTTGACGGCGGCATGATCAGTGAGAGAGAGTTTGAAGAGAAGGTGAAGCAACACCATGAGGATAGGGTTGGAAGCTCTTACGGAAGGACGAGGGGAGAGGTGCCAAAGGAGGAAGAGTACTTCTACGGGAATCCTTTGCCGGGCTGCATTTGTAATAAAAATGGTCCCTTGTAAATTTTGCATTTTGCATTCCTTTTACAAAAGTTTGTATTTGTTTTCAAATTTCTGTACATAATTTTAATTGCTTGATTGCAAGTTTGTATTGGCTGATGCCACTGATTTTAGATTATGGTTAATAGTTTGTCGCCTGCAATTTGATGCATATATCTAAATCCCTTTGGTCTCATTTAATTGTTACCATCCTTTGAAGTGAACTCCAGCAACATGGATAAGTTTCATCATGATCGTAGTCGTCTATTAGGGATATCTTTGATGGGTCTCTTACATGATCCGAATCCGTGCATAGATATCGTTACAATCCATCGATAAACAGTTCAATCGTTACAAGCGCTGTCTAAGATCCGAGATAGACAGCGCTTGTTTAGTACAAACGCTGTCTATGGAGGACATTTAACAGCGCTTGTACTAAAGAAGCGATGTTAAAGGTCCACCTAGACAGCGCTTGTACTAAACAAGCGATGTCTAAGGTCCCAGATAGATACCGCTTGTTTAGTAGAAGCGATATCTATGATGGACCTTTAACAGCGCTTGTACTAAAGAAGCGCTGTCTATTGGGACCTTTGACAACGCTTCTACTAAACAACCGCTGTTAAAGGTTCCAATAGACAGCACTTCTTTAGTACAAGCGATGTCTATGGTGGACCTTTAACAGCGCTTGTACTAAAGAAGCACTGTCTATTAGGACCTTTGAAAGGCTTCTACTAAACAAGCACTGTTAAAGGTTCCAATAGACAGTGCTTCTTTAGTACAAGTGATGTCTTTGGTGGACCTTTAACACCTCTTGTACTAAAGAAGCGTTGTCTATTAGGACCTTTAACAGCGCTTGTAAAGCACTATTAAAATCAGCCCCCCCTTAAGCAGCGGCGAGATAGACAGCGCTTGTAAAGCGCAATTAAAGACCTTATTTAAGCGCCGTTAAAGGTCCATTACAACTGAATAAGGGGTTTTATACCCTCTAGGAGATACATCATATCCATCCAAAGCCGCATCCAAGGGCACACATCAACCAACTCAAAATCGGGTCAAGAATAAACACAAATCGCAACCCAGATTCGGCTGGAAAAACCTTGCACATGCGTCTGCCAACCAAAGGCCAGGTGCTTGACGACAGTCGCCTGGTGTTGGTCAGGCAGGTGCCGGTGTGGCAAGTGCGAAACTTGCAAAAGCTAGAGATCGCCATGCAGACAAACCCAGATCAGGCTCCTGCCGAACAACGGTTAGGCGCTTGGAGTCAGGCGCAAGTTGTTGGTCAGGCAGGCGCCTGAATGCAAATTGCAAAAAATTACAAAATTTGGGGATCCCCAAGCAGGTGACTGCCTTGAAATTCATATGCACCTGTGAGGTGCACATGCACCTGTCTTTTGTGCTTCAGGCGCCTCATGTCCTTGTAGCTAAATCCAACAGTAAGTTGGTTTTGCCAACTCTTTGAAGTGGGGGAAATCAGGCGCCTGTACAATCGTCCAGGTGCCTGCCAATCCTTCTGCAGACGCCTGTGATGCACACCCTTTTGCTCAAGGTTGGTCTTCGAAGAGCATGCACATGTCGTTGTACGGACATGCGCTTGTCCTAGCTCCCGCTCCACTTCTCCCTTTAGTTGATTTTGTCTCCATTGGGACTCCTGAAAAATCCAGAAAATCTATAAAAATATGATATACATTTATATATCTCTGGGGAATTGTGCCGAAATAAAATCATATGCTCAAAAGTGATGAGTTACTACAAACATGGTTAAGAGAGCATGATTCAATGGATCATATGCACAAGAGGGAATGATTATGGGGCTAAAATATGCAATATTCAGTCGTAATCACCTTGATTCCAGGGCATCAAAAAATTTCTTCCGAAGACCATGTTTAATCAGGACCCCAATGTTCTTTTTCAACTGCCAGCAGTCTTCAGTGTCATGGTCGTTGTCTTGATTGTATCTGTAAAAATTGGATGTTATCCCTCTTCCCGTACTTGCTCTTCAGCTTGGGAGGAGGTTAGTTGAAGTATCACTCGCCCTTTGCATATGCCAGCACTTCAGCCTTGGAGGCATTTAGTTGGTGAATGCCTCGTCGGCTACTCGCAAACGACATCTTGGGCTCCTTTCTCATCACTGTCGGTCTTTGGACTTTCGACGAGATCTGTCTTGAGGCCGAGCTTCCCTTCTCTCGTCAGCAAGGGTTTTAGAGGTGCTTTTGTTCCGGGCGGCCAATGCTTCTTCTACCATCATATCTCTTTCCGTTCTGGCGAGGAGATGATCTAAGGTACGAGGAGGCTTGTGGTGTAGTGATTTCATCAAATCCTAGTAGCTGATTCCTTTCTTCAGTGCATCAATGGTGATGTCATCATTACAACTTTCCACATTCAGCCATTCAAGGTTAAAACGCTCAAGGAAGGCATGCAGTGTTTCCCCATCTCTCTGTTCCAAGGTGAACATATGATCCGAGCTCCACTTTCTCCTTCTTCATGCCATAAACTATTGGGAGAATGCTTGGGACGAACTCGTGAAAGACCCAATGCTGTGATTGGGGAGCCCATTGTACTATTCCTTTGCATCTTTGCGTAGTGTTGTCTGAAAGGCTCGGCAAAGGAATGCATCATCTGCCCCATGTATTTCCATCATGCCCTTGTAATCCTGAACGTGTTCTCAAGGGTTACCCAAGCCATTATATTTATCCAGGTAAGGCATCCTGAATTTGGGCAGTCGTGGAGTTGAGGTGATATTCTTCTTCAGCAGATTGTGTTCGTCGTATGAGCTTGTAAATGGAGAATGAGGACGTCACATACTAGTTCGATGTCTAGGCATTTGACTGGTACATGCGGTCGAGGAATCGCCTTCCCCGGTCGAAATGTTAGGGGGATATGGTGTAGGAGTTTTGGTTCCCTGACTCTTCTGTTTATGGCCTAATTTAGATAGCCGAGGGGGCTGCGGATATGGACTCTATTGCGAACATCCCTTCCATGTTCATCGTTGTGCTGAATAGGATGGCGGGATCTGGCTTTGGGCCTAGTGGAATAGACATTGCCTTCTTTTTTTGACATCCTGACCTCCTTCAGAATGACCACGAGATTAGGACGTGGGGTCAGTTGCTCCGAGTTTGGCACTTCAGGCCTCCATATTATCTGTATGGATGGTAGCTTCTTGGGGGCCAGGCCCCACATCGACGTGTTGTGGCCCTCCAGTCAAATGGGGCTGCTGGTTCATCAGTCGTTCCATGAAGGAAATCAATGTCTGAATGTTGACATTGACCACATGAGAGAATGCTTGGAATTTCTCTAATGTGACCAGTTGTGGTTTGGATCCCCGTGGAAAGAGGAGCTAGGGTCTTCATGGAGTATGGAAGCTTCTGTCTCACCACCAGTGATCAGCCCTGCAGGCCCTTGGTTAGTTGGTTGAGTTGACATTGTTGATAATGGGTATGTTGACTTTGTGTTCCCACACATGCTGCCAACTATTGACATATAAGTCCGTCACACAGTGAGATGGGTACTGAGGAGGACACCTCCAGAGACGAGACGCTCCGTTGGCAGAAGAGTGGGACCCGAGGAGAGGCGATCTCAGGTCGGGATGAGCTAAGTCCGAGCTATTGAGTTGAAGCTTGACCTAACTCCGAGCTATCTTCATAGGTCTGCAACACAAAGAAGTCGTCAGGTGGGTTTGATCTGGGTTTTGACCCAAATCACCTCCGATACATAAATTAGTGGATGGTTAAAATGGAGCTTGTGGCAGATGGGTCTGACCAATTGAGAGGTCATCCGATCACTGTCACGATGGGCTATGGAGGAAGAAATATAGAGAGGAAGCATATATTTAGAGTGTTAAAGTACCTGAGTGTTTAGTATCTCTAAAGCTTCATCCATGTATTTTCGTCACTGAGACTGTTTATAAGTAAGGGTTCCCCCTGAGTGCCGTTAGTGGATAACGAGCGTGCCCTTATGACGGCATGATTGTCACTGAAAACGAGCATAACGTTCGACCATTTACTCTGCCATTACTAGCTGACCAGTTATTAACCGATCCCCTGATATTCGCGCATGCGGGGGGGGCGCTCAACTGGCGGATGTGCTTATGATTGGGTAAACGACCAACTGCATGTGCGGGTCTCGGGGCTTGTTGGGCTAAGGTGATGCATTACTTTTGGGTTCTTTTATTCAGAGAGAGCGTCTTTCTCCGCTGCGTGAGCCGGTCCAATGTAGTGACACGGCCGCTCCACTACCCAGTGAATGGCACCATAGGGGCCCACAAACAGCTTATTTTTGTTTGAGCCATCATCTATGTACATCTTTTATTTTGTCATTAATTTATTTTAACGTTACTCCCTCAATTTTACTTATAAGTTACACCAAATGTATATATAGGTGGAGCAACTTTCTTTTTTCTTTTTGCCAAAGAAGCTATACCCAAGAGATGGTGTGAAAAGAAACAGAATCTTAAGCCAATCATAAATATGATCTCAACTGCAACCATGAAAAGCTACAAAGAAGCCAATGGCAAGAAGCAAAACACAAAAGCAAGATATGTTTTCATCCTTTAGATCTAAAAAGGATCTCGTGTTTGTCACCAAAAAGAAATAAAAAAGAATACTAATGTTGATATGAAATGCTCTTGCATGTGATGATGGCAGGAGATGGCGAGTGTCTTTTTCACTCAAAAGGGAAAATGAGGGAATCCAGCAGAGAAAGCAAAGCATACAACAAAGAAAATAACAAACCAAAGAGAAATGTAGGGTTTAGTGGTAAGTTCATTATTGGAGTTGTGTACCAAAAGTATCAAGTTGCCAACTCATCCATCCTCAAATCGTCCAAAAGACAGACTGTCATCGAAAAAGAGGAGAGTATTGCTAGCCTGGTGCATGTACCATATTATTTTTTTGTTTTTGTCGTCTACTAATTCCTAATACAGCAAGTGAAACGTGCAAAGATGGAACTGTAACAAAATGGTCACCACCAAAACTGAAGACCATGTGCTCGGGTCTGAGCAAAGACTTTCGCTTTCACTCTGTATTTCTTTTTTGTCCCTTGATGGTCCACAAAATTGCCCAATGATTTGACCAACAAAAAACAAAGTGAAGGGGCTCAAAAAAGGCTTAAAATGCCCAACGATTGCGAATTATGAGTTGGCCCCCCTTTCTCTATCTAGCAATCTTAGCTTTGCAATTGAGTTTGAATGTTTACTTTACACAGTTCACTCTGGTTAATAGCAGAGCCTGGCTATGAATCTCTTCTTTTCATGTGCTGGTCTTAAATAAGAGGAAGAGGGCAACGAGGCAGTAACACGATAGCTACATGATTGAATCTTGAATGAAGCTATGTGATTGGTCATAGGTGGGTTGGAGCATTTCTGTTGGCAATGTGTACGCAAGAGGGTTATTTTCACCTTTGTACAAGGATAGAAATTGGCTACTTTTGTTCTTTTCCATCACTTTAACAAGTTCGGGCAATGTTCTCCTCTCATCTGGCTTTTTCACTTCTTATACTGTTGTGCTTTTGTTGCGTTTGTTTAGTTTCATCTTCCAAAATAGCAGCACTAGATTCGTTGCATCTTCATTGTCATCATCCCACTAGCTGTTTTTGCATGGGAGCAACGTCCTCTTTCTTTCTGATTGTACCCTTCGCCGTTGGCATAGAATTTCAAGTGCAAAAATCGCTTCCAAACCAGCAGAACTTTGCGTTTGGCCTAACGGATGAAGTCTTATGATCACTCCATATTTTACACCTTTTATCTGCATGTTTGCATGCCGTTTTGATCGCCCATATCGCGTTTTTCATGATTTTTCGACAATATTGCGATGCTTTTCACTATTTCTTGTTTTTGTCGTATTTCAGGAAATATGGAGCGATTTGGAGCGATTTTAAGATCAAGAGGTTTGTAAGGGCTATGGAGTGTCACCCACAGCTCGTTTGAGGGCCATTCAGCGATGGAGGATGAGTGGAAGAAGAAGGAACTTCGTAAGAGCGATGAGGAGGAGAGACGAAGAAGATTGGACATTTACAGCATGCCACGCGTCCGAGTGGAGCACTCACTCGGCCGAGCAAGAAAGCCCACTCGACCGACCAAAGCGGACACGCACAAAGAGAGAATCAGCGTGTACTCGACCGAGTAACGACAGCCCACTCGGCCGAGTAGGAATGTTCACTCGCCCGAGTGGCACGGGAAATTCGTCCAGAGAGAGGCAAGAGTTACTGGAATCTGTCAGACATTCTGAGAGGTCCCACTCGGCCGAGTATAAAATGCCACTCGGCCGAGTGAATAAAGACCCTCGGCCGAGTCACTTCCGAAGGCAGACCCTGAGACCCCCTGACTTACTGTTTTCTTACAGGGTTTATCACTCGGCCGAGTGACAATGCCACTCGGCCGAGTGAACCGCTCCGCCTGCTGCTAGGGTTGCGATTTCTGGGCTGCGCAGGGGCATTTTTGGCACGATTTTTTGGACGATTTTAGAGTGTATTTAAACCCAGTTTTTGCCCTAGTTTGGAGAGCTTTTTGAACAATTAAATTTTAGACTTTCTTTTAGGGATTTGAGGGCTACTCTTTGGTGAATTCTCAGCTGGAAATCATTGGCATTTACATTGGTTTGTCAATTTCTATTGAAAACTCTATTTTATGCATTATTTCTCTTTTGCAATGAATTGTGCCGATGTTATTATTGATTTTTCTGATATTTGCATGATGAATAGTGAGTAGTGTCGTCGTCTTAGGGCGTAGGGATGAACCCTACGGACCCTATTTCTAAATTGTGATGAATTTGTGGAATTGTTCCTAGAATTGATTAGGGTTAGGTTGAGATTGATTAATTACGGATAGCTAGGGATTCATATCGATCGGGATTTGCAAGAGATTGGATCCCAATTGATAGGAAGGCCTAGATATTCGATTTAGATTGACAATTGGATCTCTCTAGACTTAGTTTGCAAGAGATTGGACCAAAGCTGGGATTTTTAATTGCGATTCTATACCCATATCCATTTGCAAGAGATTGGACGGATATGAACTATCACAACCTAGGTCGTAGTGCGAGTTTGCACGAGAGTGGACTCGAGATACGATTGAACAATGATGTCGTTCTTCACGCTAGCGGCTTAGGCTAGGGTTTGCACGAGAGTGGACTCGAGATACGATTGAACAATGATGTCGTTGTTCACGCTAGCGGCTTAGGCTAGGGTTTGCACGAGAGTGGGCCCTATCCTAGGTTTGCTATAAACCGGCAATAACACGAGAGCGTGAGCTTGGTTCTACATTTAGTTGCGACTAGTTCACCTATATTCAAGTTTAGCACCAATGAAACTTATGAATCATAATGATGAGAGAAGGTCCGTAGTGGGGATTCCCTATCCCTAGACGTTTAATTAAATTGATATTTCTCTTGATATTTGAACGATTGTAACTATTACACACAACTATTCTCGACTCTCTTGATAGCTAGGTGATTGGAAAGAGACACGGTCATTTGTTCCTCCTTGAGTTCGATACTTGCTCGCCGCTACACCGTGCGCTTGCGGTAAAACTACAAGTCGTTTTTTCGGGTGTACACTCGGACGCGATCAAGTTTTTGGCGCCTTTGTCAGGGAGGAGACAGTGTTTTATTCTCTTTACTTAGCTATTTCTTTTTGTTTTATTATTTTTATCTTTTTACTCCTCTATCGTGCTAACATTTCCATCGAACTCTGTTTTTCTTTGCATGTACACAAGATCAACGGTGAATCCAGAGGACATCATATTTGATCCGGAGATCGAGCGTACTGAGAGGAGGATCAGAGCCGAGAAAAGGCTCAATATAGAGGATAATTGTATGAACCGCACGGAGACACCGGAGGAACTATCGGCACGTATGGCGAGTATTATATCCATCAGAGATAGGCTTCAGCCTAAGACTTCCTCCACTACCTCTTCCATCGCTATGCCGGAGTTGGCGGCGGATAAGAATTTTGAGCTCAAGACGGGATTAGTGGTCTTAATGTAACAAGACCCATTACATGGGAACACCCATGAGAATCCACATTATCATATCCAGCTATTCTTGTCCAAGTGCGCCACCTTTCAAATGCTGGGTGTCTCCGCCGATGCGATCCGTTTGAGACTCTTCCCCTTCACCCTCAGAGACAAAGCTCTATATTGGCTGAGGACGCATGCGGAAGGTATATTCACTACTTGGGATGAGTTGGCTAGTGCTTTTGTTGACAAATTCTACCCGCCATCTAAGACGGTGAAGATTAGAGTGCACTCATGTCCTTCAAGCAAGGACCGCAAGAGACCCTATACGAGGCTTGGGAGCGCTTCAAGGATCTACAGCATCAGTGCCCCCATCACAGTATAGAAGCATGGGAGCTTGTTCACAGATTTTATAATGGACTCCAACCGAGCACGAAGCAAATCATAGATGCAACCGCCAACGGAGCCATTCTTTCCAAGACCCCAGAGGAAGCTACGGCCTTATTAGAGGAGATGGCCTCTAATAATTAACAATGAGGTGATGAGCAAGGTCAATCTTCTACCTCTTTGAAGCCCACAAGTATATATGAGGCCAAGGCCGTGGCAGAGCTTTCGAACAAATTTGACTCTCTCCACAAAGTAGTGGAGAGATTAGAGAAGTACATCACCGAGCCACATGGAGCTCCCTCCACACCTACGACGGGAAGCAATATGAGTGATTGGCAAGACCAATCTCAAGTCATGTTCGTATGAGGAGAGTAAGGAGAGGGAGCCTTGGAGCAAGTGCAATATGTTGCGGGGAACTCCGGTTATTGGGCCAACCCGGCCGCAAGGAACCATCCGGGATTTTCGTATGCAAACAATGAAGGGGCTTTAAACCCACCACCGCTGCAACAAATTCAAGCTAGGCCTCCACCTCCACAACCTCAATACCAACCAAGGGCACCACCGCAACAAAATTACCCGCCTAGGCAACAAGCGGGACCATATAGGCTGCCCGATTATAACCAAGGATGGAGAGCTCCCAAACCACCACAAGTTCAACCACGATCGGATCATGAAGCTAGGGTGGAGAAATTCATGGTGGAGCAAAGAAAAATCAATGCTAGGTTGACGGCGCAACATGATTCGCTAAATACCGTCGTTGCGCAACCTGGAGAGCAACTTGCGTTGCTAAACAAGCACACTCAACAATTGCCGGTTCAACCGAAGCCTAATCCACGGAGCAATACCGACCACATAAATGCGGTAGTGGCGGTTACTACTAGGGGCTGGAAGGATACTACTCCCGCCATGGTCCAAACCAAGTAGCCCGTGGAAGAGATTTTGAACGAGAAAGAGCCGGCAATTGAAGAGGAGACCACAAAAGAGCCGCAAGAAGTAGGAGATTCTGAAATAAAGAAGCCTAATGAGGAGCGCTCCTACATGCCGCTGGTGCCCTTTCCACAACGTTTGACGAGAGCCAAAATTGAGAAGAGGCTCGCCAAGTTCCTTGAATATTTGAGAGGAGTAAGCCTCAACATACCCTTCTTGGATGCTATAGTGGAGATCCCGTCATATGCGAAGTTCTTGAAGGACTTAATATCGAGAAAGAAGAAGAAGGAGAAAATAATGCTCGCCGAACAAGGAACTTGGTTCACCCGAAAGGAAAAGGAGCCCGTTAAATTCAAGGATCCCGGAAGCTTTCGCATCCCATGCACACTTGGAGGAGTCCCATTGCAAAAAGCCTTAGTTGACTTGGGAGTAAGTGTAAGCCTAATGCCCCTTAGCATGTTCCGAAAATTAAATACGGGGACCGACTTGAAGCTAATCGACATGAGAATACAACTTACGGATGGTCTGGTTACTAGGCCAGTGGGGATCACGGAGGACATCCCGCTCCAAGTTCCGGGAGGGATATGCTTGCCTTGCGACTTTGTCGTCATGGACATCAAGGAGGAGGGCGACACTTCACTTATACTTGGACGCCCGTTCTTAGCCACCGCCGGCGTTATAGTCGACGTGAGAGAAGGCACATTATCCTTGAATGTCGGGACATCGAGGTTGAGTTCCACATACCCAAAGCCATGAAGCATATGCCCTACCAAGAGGAGTTGGACTATGTGGACCTCCTTGATGAGGTAATCGACGAAGCCATTCCGCACTCCATCGGCGCTCTCCATGATGATGGCCTTGAAGAAGGCCAAATTTCTAGCATTGAAGAAAAGTTGGAGGACCCTCCGGATAGCTCTAAGGCAGATGATGAAGACGACGCTAATGTCGCGAGGATAAGGGAGCTTTGCAAGCTCTCAATGGCCGACAAGTCAAAGAAAGCCCCACCGAATAGAAGATCGGTGTCACCGGTGAGGAAGAAGATTGGTTCTAGCTCAAGCTTGGGGGACTTATCCCCCAACTCTACCCATGATGAGGAGACGCTGAGGAAGGCCGACGAGCACCAACAACCAAATCCAAGTGGCCTTCCCGGTAAATTTGACGGGCGTATCTCGTATGCGCCCAACATCACGCGCTAATCGAATATCATAAGGGGTCGAGCTCATGACCTTAAACGAGCGCTTGTCGGGAGGCAACCCGACGGTTTCATACTGTTTTAGTTTGACCTTTGTTTTTTTTTTAGACTTTTCTTAGTGTTTAGAGTCTAGTGTCTATAAAAATCGTGACAACGGGTCCTAATTTTCATGACATGAGATGGAGAACGAGGGATTATTCATATGGAGGATGACCGAGGCAAGAGAGAGCGCCCCAGGAACACGCTCAGGCCCCAGGAGGAGGAAGGGACTGACTGGAGGAAGAAAAACAGTGAATAGAGCGAAAACAGAGAACCGTTGCAGAAAACAGGAGGCCACTCGGCCGAGTAACATATGTCACTCGGCCGAGCAAAGACTCCACTCGGCCGAGTGGAGTATCAATCAGGGAAGTTTCTGCAGACCGACTCTCTGTCATTTTCTGTGAATTTTACTCTTAATTGCCACTCGACCGAGTGCCTTGTCACTCGGCCGAGTGAATCAGATACCCTCCAGTGCTCAAAAATTGCTGAGTGGCTGAGCCACTCGGCCGAGAGAGACATTTTTACTCGGCCGAGTGAATCAAAGCCACTCGGCCGAGTCGTAAGTTACGTATTTTAATTCGATATCGACTTCATTCGGTCGAGTGAACTCTTCACTCGGTCGAGTCGTAACTATCCTATATATACGGTCTGCGGCTGCGCGAATTTCGAAACGTTTTTTCCCCAAATCGCCCGAGCCGCTGCCGCCCCTTCGCCTCCTTCGACCGAATCGCACCCCTCCGACACCCGAGCCGCCGCCTCCACCGCCGACTGACGTTCGTCGTCAGTCACCACCGCCACGCCGCCGCTCCTCCTCGCCGGCGCCGCCTCCCAGTCGCCGGCCGACCGCCAGTCAACCCTATTTCGCCCAAATTCCTCATTTCTCCTCATTTCTCCCGATTTGTACACCCCTTGCGCCCCAAATTCAAATCAACTCCTATATATATCTGTTACCCCTTATCTTCCCCATATATATTGATTATTATTGGCTGATTTTATCATTTGTGTTTCAGGCTAGCTTGGGGGAGCTTTGGGGAGTTTTTTTGACGCATACGGAGCCTTGCGGAGGAGGCGTATCTTTGCACACATTGCTGATTGCTCTCGCAGCATGCTTAGGTATACTTGTTTCATTATTTAGCGTCTCGCATTTCATTTTTTAGGGGGCACGTATCACGACACATATGCCGCCTCGCCTTAGGCCACGCACTCGGGATCCCGCTTCCAAGCGGAAGAGACCAGATGATCCTGGTCCCTCTTCTGCTAGGGCACAGTCCCCGCCACCTAGTCCACCCCCACCTACACAGTCGCTTCCTACCGATCCCATCTCCACACAGGCACCACCCGCTCCCGTCGTCGGGCCGATGTGGATTACGTTTCGAGATGACCCACACCGCGCCAGATTCGATCGTATCTGCCATCGCTCGATAGTACCCTCTAGGTTTGCACACCTACCCGACCTAGACCGCCTAGGGGTACTTGAGGGGCTTCTCACGTTGTACGACAACGTGGGATGGCGCGACTTTCTGTTGGTGTCGGTGGATACTTACATCCGTCCGACACTAGAGGTCCTTGGTTCCATTGACCGGACCCCTGGAGGATGCTCCTTTCGTTTGATGGATCGAGAGTGCGAGATCACTCTCGACATGCTTATAGAATTCGTCCAGTGGCCCACCGTCCCGGTCCCAGACCGCGCCTTAGCCCCCACGCACATCCCACCACCGTCGTTCGACACTCACGCCTTCTGGACACGGATCACGGGATCCCTACTCACCTTTGACCCTAATAGGGCCAAGGCATCAGCTATTGTCCACCCCTGCCTCCGCATTGCACAGCGCCTTATGGCGACTACTTTTCTTGCGAGGTACGATCCCAGGACGCTATCTACGCCAGAGCTCTACATGCACTATGCGATGACACGCCCTAGGGTTCTAGATAGGGGTAGTGACGTTTTGGTCCCTGCCGTCGAAATCGACATTGCCAGTTGGTTTTTGGACCGCATCATTATTTCTGTGAGTGCTTGCTCACCTATCTGTTGCGGCGGTCTGATCAACCTCTTGGCCCTTATGACCGGCTTTGACCTTCCTGATGACCTGCGCGACCTCCGAGCCCCACTACACTTTCTATAGATGTTATGGCCCGGATGAAGATGCTTCGTCCCCATGGTCATCAGCACTGTGTGTGGCTACACGGTCCCTTCAGCGTGGATTACATGGTTCTCCCGAGCCCTGCTCGGACACATATTGGACCAGACGGCGGAGACAGGATTCCAGCGATTGATCTCCTTATCCCCATCGCCTATGTGCTTGAGCCCGAGGGTGCTCAGCAGAAGCCCCTCGTTCCACCCGTCGACCCCGTAATCCCTCAGCCTGCTCCTGCCCTGTCTGCACCTCCTGACACCTCTGTCCACATGTCTGTTAGTGTCGGGAGCACTTTAGCTAAGCCGTCCTCCACCACCACCACTGTGCCTATTTCTGTCGAGCCCATTACCACTCTGAGTCCCGAGCGTCCCCTACCATTATTGAGAGCGGCGAGTCCTCTTTCACCTCCGCAGTAGAGACCCTATCCCGATTGTTGTCCTCGACTCCTGGGGAGTCATCTTTTGTGCCCTTCACGGCCTCCCCAGCCGTCGACTTCTCGGTCTCCACTGCCACTGTCTTTTCTGAGAGTGTCGTGACATCTGTCCCCACGTCTGCGTCACTGACCTCTCGCGCTGCCTCGTCGTCTGTTTTCACTTCCACTTCCGCTGCTGCTTCCACTTCGACCTTTCCTGCGTCCCAGCCTCTCACAGAGGCTGGGCATCACTTAGTGAGCACAGCACCACTAACCCCACTTCCCTGTTGGACCCATCCACTACACTGCCTGTGTGAGACAGCCCCGCACTTCACCAGTTAGACCTGTGCGTCCCTCTGCTCCACCACCCCCCGACACTCTTGTTCAGAGCATTCGTGCTCTTGAGGGGGCTGTTAGTGGACTTAGAGGGGATTTCAGGGCTCTCTCCGCCACAGTTAGTGCTGTGCAGACCTGCGTCGCCATTCTTCCCAGTATTCAGGCTTGCAGAACTAGATTCTAGCGCGTCTGCCTCCACCACCGATACCCACCCAGCAGCTACCACGCCCACCACCACCACCACCACCACCTCTGCCACAGGATGGTGCTGGTGCACCACCACCAGCCTAGGCACACACTGGATGCCTTCTATATTTCTGTTGTTTTGCTGGTTGTTTTTTAGCCTGGTGATTTTTGCGCCCCTCCTCCACACTCTATTTTGGTACCTTTTGGTCATATCTGTGTATATCTTTTTGGGAGAGAGGGAGTACTTTTTGGGGACACTCATATATGCCTTATTTTGATCTCTGCATGCATCACCTGCATTATCATATCATTTCCTTTTCTTTTATTTTCATCATGCATGAATCCTCACCCTCCCCACCCATTTCACGTCTCTCGGTGTGCCACACTTCGCACATTAAGGACACTGTGCACTTTAGCTTGGGGGAGTGAGTTCTCACGCTTTTGCTTTTTGTCACCCTCTTATTTTTTCTTTTCTCACATTTTCCGCTTTTGCACTCATTTTCACCCACTTTTTCGTTTTTTATCATGCATCACGTTTTCTTACCTTTTTGAGTGTGCTGCATTTCGTAGTAGTTTCTATTTTCTTTTATCCTTATTTCTTTCATCTTTTGCTAGAGATGACTTTTCTATGATGATGATGACGTGGTGATTAGCTTATCTCTGTTTGCATGCTATTTTGTCATGCCGTAGTTTTTATTTCAGATATCATATGCTGTGTCTTGCTAAGCATTTGAGATAGTAACCCACCTTTTCCTGTATGGATATGGATGAAATTCTGTTATTAGCTGAAGTCTGATAATTCATATGTATGCTCTTCGTAGAAAACACACCAAGCTTCACGCATTGATTGCTTATATCTGGAGTACTGCTTTCCTTTCTTATATCACTTCTTATTGCATGAAAATTGTATGCCTCACTTTCAGGTTGAATGAATGTATGTTAGGGTGATATAACTGGACTAGTTTACTTCCTGAGATTAAACTGAGTAGATTACATTACTCTGCTGAAAGTTGTTGTGCACGTCTTATAGAGTGAACCGAGTGTTACATTTATTTCTTTCTCCACATATCTTGAGCATTAATTCTCTACTTATATTCATTGGTGAATCTCCCTTTAGCGGATCCTATATTGGCAATTCCCCCGCTTTATAAAGTCCATGCTCCACTACCCCCAAAATCAAAAAAAGAAAAAAATACATGTATATCTTTCTATCTTTTGATTTGGGATCACAGTTGTATATATGAAAAAAAATGAGAAAAAGAAAAGAAAAGAGAAAAGAAGTTTATACGTGATCCCATCTCATACTCTCTCTCTTTCTTCCCTCTTTTGTTTTTATTCTATCATGGAGCTTCAAAAATGGGGAATATATTTATTGATTTATCTTATGCCACCACGCTTATAGATAAGCTTGGGGGAGAGGAACCAATGATGTGTGTGTGAGTGACTACCTGACAGTGCATGACAACCTAAGCTAGGTAATTTTCTATACTTGGTGAGATCACTAAAAGTTTTACGAAATCCAGGAATTGACACTTAGCATACATTTCATGAAAACCATACTTTTCTATTCTTACTACTCCATATTGTGTGATATCTCTTATACTCCAGGTAGAAAGCATTCAATTGAAAAGTGTGGGATCTATGATTATGTATACCGCTTTAGATGCTTCAGACGATGTTAGTTCTAGAATGACTCCATATTTCATACTATTTGATATTCTTAGGTTTTCTATTTTGAATGCATCCATATACTATGGTATCGAGATAAAAATCTTTGGCGTGAGTTTTACATTCGTCGTGTGCTACATGAGTAAGCAAACCCCACGTCCTGAGAAAAATGATCTAGCATCTCCTTCTTCGCTTTCTATTCTATTTTTCATTTCCCTTTCTTTTTATTACTTTTCCCGTCGGGTTCGCCTTTTACTTATCTTCCTCGAGGACGAGTAAGAGGTAAGCTTGGGGGATTTTGATCACTCCATATTTTACGCCTTTTTTCTGCATGTTTGCATGCCGTTTTGAACGCTCATATAGTGTTTTTCATGATTTTTCGACAATATTGCGATGCTTTTCACTATTTCTTGTTTTTGTCGTATTTCAGGAAATATGGAGCGATTTGGAGCGATTTTGAGATCAAGGGGGTTGCAAGCGCTAAGGAGTGTCACCCACGGCTCGTTTGAGGGCCATTCAGCGATGGAGAATGAGTGGAAGAAGAAGGAACTTCGTAAGAGCGACGAGGAGGAGAAACGGAGAAGATTGGGCATTTACAGCATGCCACTCGGCCGAGCTTTCACTCGGCCGAGCAAGAAAGCCCACTCGGCCGAGCAAGAAAGCCCACTCGGCTGACCAAAGCGTACACACACAAAGAGAGAATCAGCGTGTACTCTGCCGAGTAACGACAGCCCACTCGGCCAAGTAGGAATGTTCACTCGCCCGAGTGGCACGGGAAATTCATCCAGAGAGAGGCAAGAGTTACTGGAATCTGTCAGACATTCTGAGAGGTCCCACTCGGCCGAGCATGAAATGCCACTCGGCTGAGTGAATAAAGCCCCTCGGTCGAGTCACTTCCGAAGGCAGACCCTGAGACCCCCTGACTTACTGTTTTCTTACAGGGTTTATCACTCGGCCGAGTGACAATGCCACTCGGCCGAGTGAACCGCTCCGCCTGCTGCTAGGGTTGCGATTTCTGGGCTGCGCAGGGGCATTTTTGGCACGATTTTTTGGACGATTTTAGAGTGTATTTAAACCCAGTTTTTGCCCTAGTTTGGAGAGCTTTTTGAACAATTAAATTTTAGACTTTCTTTTAGGGATTTGAGGGCTACTCTTTGGTGAATTCTCAGCTGAAAATCATTGTTATCTACATTGGTTTGTCAATTTCTATTGAAAACTCTATTTTTATGCATTATTTCTCTTTTGCAATGAATTGTGCCGATGTTATTATTGATTTTTATGAGATTTGCATGATGAATAGTGAGTAGTGTCGTCGTCTTATGGCGTAGGGATGAACCCTACGGACCCTATTTCTAAATTGTGATGAATTTGCGGAATTGTTCCTACAATTGATTAGGGTTAGGTTGAGATTGATTAATTACGGATAGCTAAGGATTCATATCGATTGGGATTTGCAAGAAATTGGATCCTAATTGATAGGAAGGCTTAGATATTCGATTTAGATTGACAATTGGATCTCTCTAAACTTGGTTTGTAAGAGATTGGACCAAAGCTGGGATTTTTAATTGCGATTCTATACACATATCCGTTTGCAAGAGATTGAACGGATAGGAACTATCACAACCTAGGTCGTAGCGCGAGTTTGCACGAGTGGACTCGAGATACGATTGAACAATGATGTCGTTCTTCACGCTAGCGGCTTAGGCTAGGGTTTACACGAGAGTGGGCCCTATCCTAGGTTTGCTATAGACCGGCAATAGCGCGAGAGCGTGAGCTTGGTTCTACATTTAGTTGCGACTAGTTCACCTATATTCAAGTTTAGCAACAATGAAACGTATGATTCACAATGATGAGAGAAGGTCCGTAGTGGGGATTCCCTATCCCTAGACGTTTTATTAAATTGATATTTCTCTTGATATTTGAACGATTGTGACTATTACACACAACTATTCTCGACTCTCTTGATAGCTAGGTGATTGGAAAGAGACACGGTCATTTGTTCCTCCCTGAGTTCGATACCCGCTCGTCGCTACACCGTGCGCTTGCGGTAAAACTACAAGTCATTTTTTCAGGGGTACACTCGGACGCGATCAGCTTAAAGGCTGACACGTTGAAGGGTGCGCCTGCGATGAGCGAGCTGTGGATGGGTGTGGGGGTAAATATCCAAAGCAAAATGTAGAAATGTATGCACTGTAAAGACATGTGTATAGTTTTACTCGACTAATAGTTGAAAGACTCTGCACGAATGAAATACAAGTGTATCCGTGAAGGTCCTAATATTGCTTTGGGAAATTAAACTTGCAATTGCATCAACAAGGCACCAAAGGGAGAGAATAGATGCCAAAGTGTAGTGGCCTGCAGCTAGCCCCCACCCTAGTGTCACTCAAAAAGTAGTTGGTAGTTGAGATCAAGTGGAGATTAGACCCCCACTTGCCCTCAAATCTTGATCATCAAAGCCACAGGGAAATGGGACCTACAACTTTTATGTTTTGCAGGTGCCTGTGGCTTTCCCACTATTAGCAAACTGGTCATATCCCTCAAAAACCCCCCCAACCTTGCATGCCAATCCTCTCACCATGGTGCAAAGCCATCTAGTTTTATGCATGTGCAAAGGACCCAAGATTGGCTAGGGCAGTCGAATTCAAGATTTTTGGACCCCATCTTCCTCTTTCTCCTTGCAAGAGTCAGTGTTGCATGCATGGATTGAGAGGTTTAAGGGAAAGAGAAACAGTGACCTATTGATGTTGTGCTCTTCTTTAGGTCTGCTCAGATGGGATGGTCATGCTTTTCTTGCCCTCCCTCCACCACACACAAGAAAAGGAAAACGTACCAGCAAAGCTTATTAATAAAACCAAGAAACAAAACATAAAAGCATCCACTTCAGTTTGTGTGCAAAGCTTCCTTTGTTTCTCCAATGAGAGCCGAAAGCTGTCAGGCAGGCTCAGGGCCCAATAAAGGCATGTTGAATGGTCCCTGACTAGCCCAGATTGAGGGATGTGGTCCAAAGTTGGTGCCTGGCCTGATGCTACTCTGAGTGAGGTCCATTCCAGTCTGTACTTTGTATAACTCGAACACCACGCTCTGCCCAAATTTTTAATAAAAATGAAATTAGTGTTGAACTGATTGGGTTTAGCATATCTGGTGCACATCAGTATAGGATTATTCATACCACCCTGAAATAGTCTGCAAAGGAATGGTACCATCAAAAACCCTGGTCAATACACGTTGTCACCTGGCTATCATGAGAATTGGTCCACCATTTTTACTGAACGTGAAAAATTAATGAAGATCACAGCGCTAAGTGAAAGAAGCATGCAAAGGAAGCAGCGAAAGCTTTTAAGAAGGCACAGTGAAGGCTCGAGCCAAGGTAGACATTTGCCATGTAGATTTTGGCAGGGTACACCCACTCACTATGTGACTGGGTTTGGTCTTTATGAAGGTAGGAAAACGTTGGTTACTTAAAAGATGCCTCCCAAGATCATGGGTGCCCCTTCTAAAAGAAACATGATCAAGTATTGTGGCTACAATAGCAATCATGGTCATTGATGAGTGTTTATTTTATATACTTTTCATGTAGTTTTCATACTCATTTCCCACCACTCCACCACATATATATTCCATGTCATTCTTCCATCTTTTGTTTCTTTTTTACTTTTGGGTTTCTTTGATCCATTTCAGATGAAAACATGGAGTTTTGGCACCCTGGAACGAGGCTGGAGGCTTGGAAAGAATTCGAGAAGCAACGTAAGCCAAAATCATCAAATGAGTGAAGATGAATAGAAGATTCACATGGCCATGTTTTCCATCTCACCAACTCTCCGAGTAATTTCAAATCCGCATTATGCCATTCTATGTTGGCATTTGGGGTTGATGATCTAGTCATCGTGTCACGCCCCGTTCTCCAGAATACCCGACATTTAAAATTTTTTTCCCCAAGTATCCTGAAGAGTGAGAGTGAAGAGAGAGGAGAGAAGTAACTGAATAAGCAGGCCACTACGCACATGCTGGGATAGTACAAATGCATCTTCATTAGAATATTAACAACTGATAATTAGTATAGAACAACACCAACTAATTTATACAACAACTTTCATTTACGTACATAGTCCAAGTGCACTACACATACACCGTCATTCTCTACCTCCCAAGACAACCATATCACACCACAAGACAGCCCACACCAAGTGCTACCCTGAACCAAACTCCAAGTCACCTCCAACCAAGCTGACACTGCTACCTAAAAAATGGGGAGGAGCACGTCAATGCGTGCCCCAGTAGGAACCAACTTGGATTTGGAACGCCATTCTAAGGTTATCAATCCACAAGGCAAGCCAAGAGAAATAGAGCATGTAACTAAATGATATAATGAAAGTTAACTAGCTAAAACAAGGGAATCATACCTGCGGTCCAATGTCGAGTTACTGCAAGAAAGGGTTAGCACGAATAATAATAATAATAATAATACAAGTGTTCAAGCAACCAAAATCTAATAAGATAAGTGCAAGTGCCTGAGGCATGACACAGAGTCACCAAGAAACATGCAAGGGAAGGGGAAGTGCTGCCAGCAGAAGAAGTAACACGCAATTCTTATTTCATTATTTCATAATTGAGTTAATTGGAACTTGGGTAAACTGTGTGATACCAGGATCTGGACTTCACCCCAAATTTGGGGTGAAAATAGCACACGACGCAGTGGACACGGGCACTGTACACCGGGCCTCTCAGCTCCCCCGTCCCTGGCAGGAGTGAGGCTCATATCACAACCTCCGTATGCCCTCTTCCCCTCAACTCCCGATAAAGGAGAGTGGGTAGAAAAATCCCCTCCACTCCCGGTAAAGGCGAGTGGGTATAAACTCCACACATCACATAATCATTCCCCCAACTTCTCAGTCCAGGCCTCATATCCACAATCTACTCAATCCCACCTAAAACCCGGGTTTTGCTAACTTACCCTCCTTCGAGAGGATTAAAACATTCAAAAACTTCATTCAACATTATATATAGCACTAAAGGGGACACGTTGCATGGTTTCACATTCCACACTCATATCAACACGGATCATGCACCCAAGTGGCATGCCCTTCAACATAGCCATTTCAATTCATCACTCATAACATATGATACCATGCTTCACATGACCCCATCATTACTATTTCACAACATATTTCATACCACAAAGTTTGCAAGCTCATTCTCATATTATTCAACTTTCACTTCATTGTGTCATTTTCACTAACACGTGGTGAACGTGACGTATATGTCCGTAAAAACATTAGCAAATCCATTGGAAAAATATATCATGAATCTAACTTCCATGCAACAACAATAATCATGCACCATAGGGGATGAAATAGCAATAGAGCATAATTTATAACATCAATTTAATATTTCAGCTTGCTGGAATTGTAGGAACAGCCATAAAGATCAACACATTTCATTCATTTATCTTGAGAATTTGACACAACTATACAAATGAAAGTTGAAGATATGGAAGTTTTGGATTCACTGATAAAATTTCATATACAAATATGAAATATATTATTTATGGTGAATTAATTGGTAAAGTGTGTCAAATCTGTTTTTCAGACAGATTTCTGGGTCTGTATTGGAAGCCAATTTTGGGCATGTTGGAGCCAGAAATTCGACATATAAGCACTCTGGTGAATTTTTAGAAAACCTTGTTAAATTTCCAACAAGACCAAGATCATAAAATTCCATGATGTGTGCATGTGTCTAGGCCAATTTTACTAAACTGTGTCAACACTGAAAATCAAACAGACATGTTGTAAAGATGGATTTATTTCTCCTAATTTCTGAATTGAAACTATGTCAAAATTTATATGATTTTGGGGTAGAACTTCAAGATCTACAAGCCCATATTTTTTTCGAACCCTAATTCGAGCTACACAATCAAGGCAAAATCAGACATCAAGATTTCTGAATTTCAAAAGGAGATGACTTTGCTAAGGATTTCAAAGAGAAATTGTGAAATTGAGATATAGCATGTAAGAATTGACTATCCTCATCACATATTGGATAAAACATGCTATAAAAACATATTAACAAAAATTAATTTGATGGAATTCCAAACCAAGAGAGTTCCTACCTCAAAAGCTTAATTTCCTCTTCTCTTCCTCTTTCTTTCTTCTCCATCTTCTTCCCACTTGTAACCACGTGTGTTTCATGGTCTTTGGAGGTAGGAATTAGGGTTTTCATTAGGAAAATAAGGGGGAAATTAGAGGGGAGGGCCGGCCATGTGGTTGGAAATTAGAGGGGAGGGCCGGCCCTGTTCGATTCTGGAGCTTCTATGTGCATTCTATCTCGGAATTTCGTAGTCGAACACTCGATACCCACCTATACACTTCCCAAGTGTTGGAATATCACAACTGGGAATGGTGTAGTGAAGGTTGCACTGGGATGTAGACCATGCCCGTTGGTGGTTAGTGGACACGAACTATATGCTAATTTCATTGTCCACGACCTATCCAATTTCGATGCTATACTCGGCATTGACTGGTTAGGAACTTTTTATGCCACGATCGACTGTCACCGGAAGAAAGTGGTATTCGAAATTCCCGACCACCCAGTGTTCGAGTGTGTCAGCAGAGGACGTTCGCTTGGACCTGTCAAGTTCCGGGCCCAGCCATACAGTTTGACTATTGCATCCATGATAGCCGAGCCAGAGAAGCCTGCAGTAGTGAGAGACTTCGAAGACGTCTTCCCTGAAGACATTTCTGGACTGCCGCCCGATCGAGCATTGGAGTTCGGCATCGATCTTATGCCAGGAGCTCAACCAATTTCGAAGGCGCCGTACCGTATGGCCCCTGCAGAGTTGGAAGAGCTGAGGAAGCAGTTGGACGAGCTACTACAGAAGGGTTTTATTCATCCCAGCGTGTCTCCCTGGGGTGCACCTGTACTGCTGGTCAAAAAGAAGGATGGATCGAGAAGAATGTGTGTGGATTATCGGGAGCTAAACAATATTACTGTGAAGAATAAGTACACGTTACCACGCATAGATGATATCTTCGATCAACTTGATGGATCGAGGGTATTTTCGAAGTTAGATCTCCGGAGCGGATACCATCAAGTCAGAGTCAAGAAGGAAGATGTACTCAAGACCGCTTTTCGGACAAAATACGGGCATTATGAGTTCGTTGTCATGCCGTTCGGTGTGACCAACGCTCCTGCTGTGTTCATGAATCTCATGAACCTTATCTTTTACGACTTCCTCGACAAGTTCGTAGTGATCTTCATAGACGACATACTGGTGTACTCGAAGAGCGAGGAAGAGCATGCAGAACATTTGAAGATAGTGTTGGAGACTCTCCGTCATCATAGACTATATGCCAAGTACAGCAAATGCGAATTCTGGCTGGATAGAATTGCATTCCTTGGTCATGTAGTATCAAGAGCCGGTATCTCAGTGGACCCGGAGAAGTTCAAAGCAGTCAGTGAATGGCCTGCACCTCGATCAGCATCGGACATCAGGAGTTTCCTTGGATTGGCTGGATACTACCGCAGATTTATCAAGGATAGCTGAGCCGATGACGAGATTGACAAGAAAGGATGTTAAGTTCAGTTGGTTAGACTCTTATGAGCAAGCTTTTTTTACTTTGAAGGAGAGACTGACTACTGCACCAGTTTTAGCTATTCCAGACAGAAGCGGGGGCTTCGAGATTTTCTGCGACGCATCGGGCAAGGGACTTGGATGCGTTCTACACCAGCACAGTCATGTGGTCGCATATGCTTCACGACAGTTGAAGGTCCATGAGAAGAATTATCCGACCCACGATTTGGAACTAGCCGTGGTCATCTTTGCACTGAAGATTTGGCGACATTTCTTACTGAGTGAGAAGGTGAAAATTTTCACTGATCACAAAAGTTTGAAATATATATTCACTCAGAAGGAGCTGAATATGAGACAGCGCAGATGGTTGGAATTGATGGCAGACTACGACATCGATCTTCAGTATCATCCAGGGAAGGTGAATGTCGTACCGGATGCCTTGAGTCGACTGCCCGAAGTGATGATTCTCACAGCTCAGTGGAGATTGCGGCAGGATTTACGAAGGATGGAAGATGAAGCTGTTCTATCGGGAGTCACATCGTCTTTGATGAACATGCAGATTCAATCGACGATCGTGGATCGAATCAAGACTGCTCAAGCTGGAGATGATAAATTGAAGAAGATCAGAGAGCAAGTCGAAGCAGGACTTCGGACAGATTTTCTGATTCACGCGGATGGATCTTTGAGATATGGTAGTAGGATCTGTGTGCCTGCAGGAGATATCAGAGAGGAGTTAATGAATGAGGCTCACAGTTCACCTTATTCTATTCATCCTGGGGGTACTAAGATGTACAAGGATCTTCGACAGAATTTCTGGTGGCATGGGATGAAGAGAAGTATGGCACGTAGCGTTGCCAAGTGCCTCGTGTGTCAGCAAGTGAAGGCTGAACATCATCGCACTGATGGACTACTACAACCTCTGCCGATTCCCGAGTGGAAGTGGTAGCACATCACGATGGACTTCGTGACCGGCTTACCTCGAAGCACCAAGCAGAACGACGCGATCTGGGTCATCGTTGATCAATTGACCAAATCCGCGCACTTTATACCCTTCCGAGTTGGGCAACCCACGGAGATATTAGCAAGGAAGTACATGGAGGAGATCGTACGCTTGCATGGAGTCCCTGTGAGCATCGTATCAGATCGTGATACGCGATTCACATCTCAATTCTGGAAAAGTCTGCAGACCAATCTGGGTACCAGTCTGAAGTTCAGTACTGCGTATCACCCGCAGACGGATGGACAGTCAGAGCGTACCATTCAGATCTTGGAGGATATGTTGAGAGCCTGTATGTTGGATCTCAAGGGTTTGTGGGAGGATCATCTGCACCTGGTGGAGTTTTCTTACAACAACAGCTATCAGGCGAGCATTAGCATGGCGCCTTTTGCTGCTCTCTACGGAAGGAAATATTGATCACCACTGAGTTGGGATGACGCAGGTGATAGAGAGATCTTGGGGCCAGAGATGATAGTGGAAGCAGTTGATGTCGTGCGAGATATCAGAGACAAGATTCGGATCGCCCAGGACCGTTATAAGCATTGGGCAGATACTAAACGGCGTCCTTTGGAGTTTCAGCCGGGAGATCATGTGTTTCTGAAGATTTCACCAAATCGAGGAGTGATTCGATTTGGGAAGAGAGGCAAGCTTAGTCCGAGATATATTGGACCATTCAATGTGCTAGCGCGAGTTGGAGAAGTAGCTTACCGCTTAGCTTTGCCACCATCCTTGGAGGGAGTTCATGATGTCTTTCATGTGTCCCAACTCCGTCGATATATCAGCGACCCTTCTCATGCTGTGGACTACTCGAAAATTACAGTTCGACCAGATCTGACGTATGAACAGCAACCCGTGGAGATCCTAGATCGACGCCAGAAATTCTTCATGAACAAGACTGTTGATCTAGTCAGAGTGATGTGGCGTCGTGACTCGCCAAGAGAGTCTACCTGGGAGCGGGAAGATGAGATACGAGAACATTATTCATATTTGTTTTCTGCTCCTTAGTTTGTAAGAATTCCGAGGACGGAATTTTTCCTAAGGTGGGTAGAATGTAACTGCCAGTATTTTTAGGCGTGTTTTCAATTTTCCGTACCGGTATTTTTCTTCAGTCATCGGGTTCACTTTTCGTCCGTACGAGTTGACGCAAGCACGTCACTGCTTTCATTTTACCGTGTCGTCAATATTTACCGTCAAGTTTAACTAAATTATCCCGCTAATTACTTTCACTAATTACCTTATTAATTACATCTAAAATTTACTAATCACAAATTCCTAAATCGCTTTAATTACGTTCACAAATTACCTTTTATTACTATTAAAACTTACTTAATTACGTTAATTACGTTTTTATCTTAACCCTACCTAAAACGACAACACACACGTTGCCGATCAAATCTTTAGTTAGTCAAGTCAGGCTTTCTTTTTTTCGTTTAAGCAAAGCTATACGTCTCTCTTTCTCTCGTTAGTCTAAAACGATAATAACTTCTATCCTAATCGAATTAAATCGGGTTTGACAAATCGTAGAGGTTGTCTCCCTGCTCCTCTTCTTAAGCCAAACGTCTCCTCCCTGCAAACTCTCCAAGCCAAACACAAAATCAAACCAGAAACAATTTCCAAAACCCAAATCTGTTTTTCATCAGCCTAAACCCATTCATCCATCAAACACAAAATCAAACCAGATCTGAAATCTGTTTTTCATCAGCCTAAACCCATTCATCCATCAAACACAAAATCAAACCAGATCTGAAATTAGGATTTCAGATTTCAAAAACCCAATACAAACCAAACTGAAATTATAATTTCAGATACAAAATCAAAACCCCAATCTGAAATTTCAACTTCAGATTCAAAATTCTTCCCCAAAACCCTAAACAACCCAAAACCCAAATTCCATTCAGATCAAGAGAAGGAATCAAATCAGATCTGAAAATATTTCAGATTCTTACAAATCAAACCAAAATCTGAGATCCAACTTCAGAAATCAAACTAACATCAATCTCTCCTTCCTTCACTCCCCCCTCCCTCATCCCCTCACCTGCGCATCGCCGGAGGCCGTCCACGCGCGCGCGCCTACAGCAGTCAGCGCTGCCCGCCGCCTGGGAAGCACGCCGCCGCCGCCGGAGCAGCCTAGCCCACCGTCGACCGTTCCCCTCCTCCTCCGCGCGGTAAGCCCTCCCCTTTGCCCTTTTGCGTGAGCTCCTCTGTGCCTGCAAACGTTTGAAAACCAAAAAATATATATATATATAAGAGAAAGAACAGAAGTGAAGAAGACCTGGGAGATGAGAAAGATAGTCTTGTGTTAATAAATAGAGGTAGAGTGTGACAGAGGGTATTGAAAGAGAGTGTCAGCCTTGGAATATTAAAAAGAGGGATGATGGCCTTAGCTTTATTAATAAAGAAAGTGATGTGTTAAGAAGATAAATATTAGATAGGTTTTATAATGTAAGTTGTAGTGGGTAAAGTTTTCATGTAAACGTGCCCTTATGTTGACATGGAAATTAGTTTAGTTATGTTAACTAGAAGTTTAATATTATTCGGTTAATTGTTAGTATAAATCAGAGTGTTAACCTGTTACGTATTATTTAAATCAACTTTTTATTAATTGTTTAATACTGATAGGGTGATGATAGTAGCATATAATAAGGCCTACCCTGTTAGTATTACCCTATATAAACACCACCCTAGCCAGAGAACCCAATAAAATTAGACAAACCCAATTTAGGGATTAACTCAATTGTTTACGTAACTCGTAATAGATCTAATTTATTAATATGTTTTACCAAAACAGAGAACCGGAAGTACCGTAACGAAGTACCCGTCGGGACGAACCCAACGGCACCAAAATCACCGAAAACAGGCAAGTATACAATTTATAGTGTATTTTTGAAGTTGGATGTTCTTTTGGTCTTTTAAGAAAAATTAACTTTCTGTTCGTTTTCGTTAAAATCGCATGTTCACCCTTTCTGCTAAATTATTGTAAATGTTGTTTTGATACTCTTGTAACGTGAAAATTGCTACATGTAAGTAAATGATCATGTTATTTAATTGTTGCATGCCTTGAAATAATTAATTAGCGTGTTACATCGTGAGATCGTGCGCCTCGAAGGCGAAATCGTGACTTTCGTGATGTCATTGAGTTGACAAATTCGTGCTTGTAATTTGTGAATTAGGCTGGCTCGTGTTCCAGCATAAATCTTGGGTGGGGTTGGATTGGGCGGCCACTAGCCGTATGAAAGAGTACTCTCTTCAAGGGCACCACCCATAGGCGGTGGGTTAGCGCCAATCACGGTAAGCCCCCGTGAGAAGGACGACTCGCTCATCATGACCTAAAGGCGTGAATCCTTTTTAGACATGAAATGCTAACAGACATGAAATGCTAACATACGTGAAATGCTAACATGAAACTTACAAACTTGGAATTGTTATCTCTGTTAAATTGCCATGCTAACGAATCAAAGAAAGGATTACTTCAATTATTAAACTGCTTAGAATTGCATGATAGGATGTCTTTTACTTTATTCCATGTTATATTTCAGCATGTTTAAATCTTGTTGTCGCCGTCTCTTTTAAAAGATTAATGCCTCTTAAATTCAGTATAAATTTGTATATATCTTGCCTCGGGTTCTAACACATACTTGCAGACCCTTGCTGACATGCATTCATGTTTTTGGATGTATGTCAGATTCTGAGTTTGAGTACCAGGAGGTTCCTTACGAGACACCTGACTTGGAGAGTCAGGAGTTCGCTGTAGATGCCGAGTCTCTCCCTACGGAGGACTAGTGGACTTTGTCGTTGCTGCTTATCTATAGGTTGCTTTCAGTTGTTGTTGAGTGTACGTTTTTACTTTGGCCCGGCTGTGGCTTGTTGTTGTATTTCGTGTACGGACGCTTATTATTCTGGATGTGGCTTGTAATGTATGAATAATTCTGGTTGTTCTGAAAAGCATGCAAAGGTCCTGCGCTTGCGTTTTACCACAGACGCTTAATGAACCTGAGTTTCAGCGCTGCGGTTCAAGCGGACCCAGTAATGCTCTCGGTTCCGTCGTGTTTTGGGAAGCGGGGCGTTACAGGTTTTAATGGTGGCCCATGCAGGTCCGTCTCTTTCCATTTGCGAATTCAGAACAATGAGAATATTTTCATCGACCAAACATCTAGAAGATCACATACGCGGTGTTAACTCGGGTTTTTCCTATCTCTGAATGGCTGAGGGACGAAACACCTAAAATGGACCCAGAGCTGCTAGAGGCGGAAGTGACGACATCCGCCAGATGCTTGGAGTTATGAAGGAAATGCTTGAAGTTCAGCATCACTTGGTCCAGCAGGGACGTCAGGCTGCACCAGTTGCTCCACCGCCTCGCTATGAGCCTGGAGCCAAGCAGTTCCGAGAGATGCACCCGACGAACTTCTCGGGACGAGAGGGTCCACTAGCGGCTGAGGAATGGCTTCGCAACACTACGGATAACTTGGGTCTTGCCCGGGTCAATCCGAACGATTGGGTGGATCTCGCCAAGAAGCAGTTGACAGATAATGCACGTCACTGGTGGGATGCTGAAGAGGCTAGGCTGACCAAGCCGATTCCTTGGGCTACCTTCCATCAGAGGTTTGACGCCCAGTACTTTCCAAAGGCTGCAAAGAGGATGATGCAGCAGCGTTTCATTAACCTGGAGCAGGGCACCAAGACAGTCGACGAGTATGAGGCTGAATTTACCATGCTGAGTCGATTCGCCCCTACTATGATTGCAGACGAGGAGGACTGTGCACACCGCTTTCTACAGGGCTTAGACCTGGACATACAGAGTGTGTTGTCCGGGCACACCTTTACCACTCATGAGCAAGTACTGGTAGCTGCGAAAACGCACGAGCAGATAGCTCAATAGAAGAAAGCACGCCAGGCAGGCAAGCGCCCGATAGAGATGCCGAGGAATGCACCTAGGCCCGGTTTTCGTCCCGTTCAGACCACACAGTTCAAAAGGCCAGCTGCACCTGTCCCCAACCGAGCGGAGCTGACTTGCCACTTCTGCGGCAAGCTTGGTCATATGAAGAAAGACTGTAGGAAGATGCTGAATCAGTGTTTGATCTGTGGATCACCTACTCATGCTGCAAAAGACTGCCTCCACAGTTCTCGACCCGTACCTGCTGGAGCACCTGGACCTGCACAGCGGACCGTACCGGCACCTGGACAACGTGGACCACCTCTGGTTCCACAGGAACGAGCTTTCCAGCAGGTCAATCCGCCTAAGCGCCGTGCATTCAATATGACAGCCGTTGAGGCTGAAACTAAGGACGACGTGATTGCAGGTAACCTCTATACTAGTCTTCCTTATTTTACATTTATATTTGATTAGTTAGATCCATGTTTAATCTAGTTGCATGTTACCCTTAGGTGTCATCTTAGTTTCATCTCACTCAGCCTTGACCCTATTCGATTCTGGAGCTTCCATGTGCATTCTATCTCGGAATTTCGTAGTCGAACACTCGATACCCACCTATACACTTCCCAAGTGTTGGAATATCACAACTGGGAATGGTGTAGTGAAGGTTGCACTGGGATGTAGACCATGCCCGTTGGTGGTTAGTGGACACGAACTATATGCTAATTTCATTGTCCACGACCTATCCAATTTCGATGCTATACTCGGCATTGACTGGTTAGGAACTTTTTATGCCACGATCGACTGTCACCGGAAGAAAGTGGTATTCGAAATTCCCGACCACCCAATGTTCGAGTGTGTCAGCAGAGGACGTTCGCTTGGACCTGTCAAGTTCCGGGCCCAGCCATACAGTTTGACTATTGCATCCATGATAGCCGAGCCAGAGAAGCCTGCAGTAGTGAGAGACTTCGAAGACGTCTTCCCTGAAGACATTTCTGGACTGCCGCCCGATCGAGCATTGGAGTTCGACATCGATCTTATGCCAGGAGCTCAACCAATTTCGAAGGCGTCGTACCGTATGGCCCCTGCAGAGTTGGATGAGCTGAGGAAGAAGTTGGACGAGCTACTACAGAAGGGTTTTATTCATCCCAGCGTGTCTTCCTGGGGTGCACCTGTACTGCTGGTCAAAAAGAAGGATGGATCGAGAAGAATGTGCGTGGATTATCGGGAGCTAAACAATATTACTTTGAAGAATAAGTACCTGTTACCTCGCATAGATGATATCTTCGATCAACTTGATGGATCGAGGGTATTTTCGAAGTTAGATCTCCGGAGCGGATACCATCAAGTCAGAGTCAAGAAGGAAGATGTACTCAAGACCGCTTTTCGGACTAAATACAGGCATTATGAGTTCGTTGTCATGCCGTTCGGTGTGACCAACGCTCCTGCTGTGTTCATGAATCTCATGAACCTTATCTTTTACGACTTCCTCGACAAGTTCGTAGTGATCTTCATAGACGACATACTGGTGTACTCGAAGAGCGAGGAAGAGCATGCAGAACATTTGAAGATAGTGTTGGAGACTCTCCGTCATCATAGACTATATGCCAAGTACATCAAATGCGAATTCTGGCTGGATAGAATTGCATTCCTTGGTCATGTAGTATCAGGAGCGGGTATCTCAGTGGACCCGGAGATGGTCAAAGCAGTCAGTGAATGGCCTACACCTCGATCGGCATCGGACATCAGGAGTTTCCTTGGATTGGCTGGATACTACCGCAGATTTATCAAGGATAGCTGAGCCGATGACGAGATTGACAAGAAAGGATGTTAAGTTCAGTTGGTCAGACTCTTGTGAGCAAGCTTTTTCTACTTTGAAGGAGAGACTGACTACTGCACCAGTTTTAGCTATTCCAGACAGAAGCGGGGGCTTCGAGATTTTCTGCGACGCATCGGGCAAGGGACTTGGATGCGTTCTACACCAGCACAATCATGTGGTCGCATATGCTTCGCGACAGTTGAAGGTCCATGAGAAGAATTATCCGACCCACGATTTGGAACTAGCCGCTGTCATCTTTGCACTGAAGATTTGGCGACATTTCTTACTGAGTGAGAAGGTGAAAATTTTCACTGATCACAAAAGTTTGAAATATATATTCACTCAGAAGGAGCTGAATATGAGACAGCGCAGATGGTTGGAATTGATGGCAGACTACGACATCGATCTTCAGTATCATCCAGGGAAGGTGAATGTCGTACCGGATGCCTTGAGTCGACTGCCCGAAGTGATGATTCTCACAGCTCAGTGGAGATTGCAGCAGGATCTACGAAGGATGGATGTTGAAGCTGTTCTACCGGGAGTCACATCGTCTTTGATGAACATGCAGATTCAATCGACGATCGTGGATCGAATCAAGACTGCTCAAGCTGGAGATGATAAATTGAAGAAGATCAGAGAGCAAGTCGAAGCAGGACTTCGGACAGATTTTCTGATTCACGCGGATGGATCTTTGAGATATGGTAGTAGGATCTGCGTGCCTGCAGGAGATATCAGAGAGGAGTTAATGAATGAGGCTCACAGTTCACCTTATTCTATTCATCCTGGGGGTACTAAGATGTACAAGGATCTTCGACAGAATTTCTGGTGGCATGGGATGAAGAGAAGTGTGGCACGTAGCGTTGCCAAGTGCCTCGTGTGTCAGCAAGTGAAGGCTGAACATCATCGCACTGCTGGACTACTACAACCTCTGCTGATTCCAGAGTGGAAGTGGTAGCACATCACGATGGACTTCGTGACCAGCTTACCTCGGAGCACCAAGCAGAACGACGCGATCTGGGTCATCGTTGATCGATTGACCAAATCCGCGCACTTTATACCCTTCCGAGTTGGGCAACCCACGGAGATATTAGCAAGGAAGTACATGGAGGAGATCGTACGCTTGCATGGAGTCCCTGTGAGCATCGTATCAGATCGTGATACGCGATTCACATCTCAATTCTGGAAAAGTCTGCAGACCAATCTGGGTACCAGTCTGAAGTTCAGTACTGCGTATCACCCGCAGACGGATGGACAGTCAGAGCGTACCATTCAGATCTTGGAGGATATGTTGAGAGCCTGCATGTTGGATCTCAAGGGTTCGTGGGAGGATCATCTGCACCTGGTGGAGTTTTCTTACAACAACAGCTATCAGGCAAGCATTAGCATGGCGCCTTTTGCTGCTCTCTACGGAAGGAAATATCGATCACCACTGAGTTTGGATGACGCAGGTGATAGAGAGCTCTTGGGGCCAGAGATGATAGTGGAAGCAGTTGATGTCGTGCGAGATATCAGAGACAAGATTCGGATCGCCCAGGACCGTTATAAGCATTGGGCAGATACTAAACGACATCCTTTGGAGTTTCAGCCGGGAGATCATGTGTGTCTGAAGATTTCACCAAATCGAGGAGTGATTCGATTTGGGAAGAGAGGCAAGCTTAGTCCGAGATATATTGGACCATTCAATTGCTAGAGCGAGTTGGAGAAGTAGCTTACCGCTTAGCTTTGCCACCATCCTTGGAGGGAGTTCATGATGTCTTTCATGTGTCCCAACTCCGTCGATATATCAGCGACCCTTCTCATGCTGTGGACTACTCGAAAATTACAGTTCGACCAGATCTGACGTATGAACAGCAACCCGTGGAGATCCTAGATCGACGTCAGAAAGTCTTCAGGAACAAGACTGTTGATCTAGTAAGAGTGATGTGGCGTCGTGACTCGCCAAGAGAGTCTACCTGGGAGCGGGAAGATGAGATACGAGAACGTTATTCATATTTGTTTTCTGCTCCTTAGTTGGTAAGAATTTCGATTACGGAATTTTTCCTAAGGTGGGTAGAATGTAACGGCCAGTATTTTTAGGCGTGTTTTCAATTTTCCGTACCGGTATTTTTCTTCAGTCATCGGGTTCACTTTTCGTCCGTACGAGTTGACGCAAGCACGTCACTGCTTTCATTTTACCGTGTTGTCAATATTTACCGTCAAGTTTAACTAAATTATCCCCCTAATTACTTTCACTAATTACCTTATTAATTACATCTAAAATTTACTAATCACAAATTCCTAAATCGCTTTAATTACGTTCACAAATTACCTTTTATTACTATTAAAACTTACTTAATTACGTTAATTACGTTTTTATCTTAACCCTACCTAAAACGACAACACGCACGTTGCCGATCAAATCTTTAGTTAGTCAAGTCAGGCTTTCTTTTTTCGTTTAAGCAAAGCTATACGTCTCTCTTTCTCTCGTTAGTCTAAAACGATAATAACTTTTATCCTAATCGAATTAAATCGGGTTTGACAAATCGTAGAGGTTGTCTCCCTGCAAACTCTCCAAGCCAAAAACAAAATCAAACCAGAAACAATTTCCAAAACACAAATCTGTTTTTCATCAGCCTAAACCCATTCATCCATCAAACACAAAATCAAACCAGAAACAATTTCCAAAACCCAAATCTGTTTTTCATCAGCCTAAACCCATTCATCCATCAAACACCAAATCAAACCAGATCTGAAATTAGGATTTCAGATTTCAAAAACCCAATACAAACCAAACTGAAATTATAATTTCAGATACAAAATCAAAACCCCAATCTGAAATTTCAACTTCAGATTCAAAATTCTTCCCCAAAACCCTAAACAACCCAAAACCAAATTCCATTCAGATCAAGAGAAGGAATCAAATCAGATCTGAAAATATTTCAGATTCTTACAAATCAAACCAAAATCTGAGATCCAACTTCAGAAATCAAACTAACATCAATCTCTCCTTCCTTCACTTCCCCCTCCCTCATCCCCTCACCTGCACATCGCCGGAGGCCGTCCACGCGCGCGCGCCTACATCAGTCTGCGCCGCCCGTCGCCTGGGAAGCACGCCGCCGCCGCCGCCGGAGCAGCCTAGCCTGCCGTCGACCGTTCCCCTCCTCCTCCGCACGGTAAGCCCTCCCCTTTGCCCTTTTGCGTGAGCTCCTCTGTGCCTGCAAACATTTGAAAACCAAAAAAATATATATAAAAGAGAAAGAACAGAAGTGAAGAAGACCTGGGAGATGAGAAAGATAGTCTTGTGTTAATAAATAGAGGTAGAGTGTGACAGAGGGTATTGAAAGAGAGTGTCAGCCTTGGAATATTAAAAAGAGGGATGATGGCCTTAGCTTTATTAATAAAGAAAGGGATGTGTTAAGAAGATAAATATTAGATAGGTTTTATAATGTAAGTTGTAGTGGGTAAAGTTTTCATGTAAACGTACCCTTATGTTGACATGGAAATTAGTTAAGTTATGTTAACTCGAAGTTTAATATTATTCGGTTAATTGTTAGTATAAATCCGAGTGTTAACCTGTTACGTATTATTTAAATCAACTTTTTATTAATTGTTTAATACTGATAGGGTGATGATACTAGCATATAATAAGGCCTACCCTGTTAGTATTACCATATATAAACACCACCCTAGCCAGAGAACCCAATAAAATTAGACAAACCCAATTTAGGGATTAACTCAATTGTTTACGTAACTCGTAATAGATCTAATTTATTAATATGTTTTACCAAAACAGAGAACCGGAAGTACCGTAACGAAGTACCCGTCGGGACGAACCCAACGGCACCAAAATCACCGAAAACAGGCAAGTATACAATTTATAGTGTATTTTTGAAGTTGGATGTTCTTTTGGTCTTTTAAGAAAAATTAACTTTCTGTTCGTTTTCGTTAAAATCGCATGTTCACCCTTTCTGCTAAATTATTGTAAATGTTGTTTCGATACTCTTGTAACGTGAAAATTGCTACATGTAAGTAAATGATCATGTTATTTAATTGCTGCATGCCTTGAAATAATTAATTAGCGTGTTACATCGTGAGATCGTGCGCATCGAAGGCGAAATCGTGACTTTCGTGATGTCATTGAGTTGACAAATTCGTGCTTGTAATTCGTGAATTAGGCTGGCTCGTGTTCCAGCACAAATCTTGGGTGGGGTTGGATTGGGCGGCCACTAGGCGTATGAAAGAGTACTCTCTTCAAGGGCACCACCCATAGGCGGTGGGTTAGCGCCAATCACGATAAGCCCCCGTGAGAAGGACGACTCGCTCATCACGACCTAAAGGCGTGAATCCTTTTTAGACATGAAATGCTAACAGACATGAAATGCTAACATACGTGAAATGCTAACATGAAACTTACAAACTTGGAATTGTTATCTCTGTTAAATTGCCATGCTAACGAATCAAAGAAAGGATTACTTCAATTATTAAACTGCTTAGAATTGCATGATAGGATGTCTTTTACTTTATTCCATTTTATATTTCAGCATGTTTAAATCTTGTTGTCGTTGTCTCTTTTAAATGATTAATGCCTCTTAAATTCAGTATAAATTTGTATATATCTTGCCTCGGGTTCTAACACCTACTTGCAGACCCTTGCTGACATACATTCATGTTTTTGGATGTATGTCAGATTCTGAGTTTGAGTACCAGGAGGTTCCTTACGAGACACCTGACTTGGAGAGTCAAGAGTTCACTGTAGACGCCGAGTCTCTCCCTGCGGAGGACTAGTGGACTTTGTCGTTGCTGCTTATCTATAGTTTGCTTTCAGTTATTGTTGCGTGTACGTTTTTACTTTGGCCCGGCTGTGGCTTGTTGTTGTATTTCGTGTACGGACGCTTATTATTCTGGATGTGGCTTGTAATGTATGAATAATTCTGGTTGTTCTGAAAAGCATGCAAAGGACCTGCCCTTGCGTTTTACCACAGACGCTTAATGAACCTGAGTTTCAGCGCTCCGGTTCAAGCGGACCCAGTAATGCTCTCGCTTCCGTCGTGTTTTGGGAAGCGGGACGTTACATGCACACACAACTTTAGGATGTACACTCAGCAGCTTTAGTCCAAATGACCGTTTCCCTAGCCTTTCTAAAAATTTACGGGTGTTACCATTGACCCCTAACCCCTTTCGCACTTGCATGGCTTCCCTACACACACCCATGCATGCCTACACTTGCGTACATGCACCACACACACACGTTCAACACATTCCTGTTGGTTTGCACCCACGACGTCTTTCATACTTCTTTCGTACTCAATCTCGCTTTCTCTTCTCCTAGCCACGCATTACGGCCTAATCCCCCTTTTCATACGTTACGTACATCAATATTCATGCTTATTTCATGTCTACGTATGCCTCATAGGTAGAAATACCACGTGTGTTCAGTATAATACACGTATAGGTCAAAACAGGGCATTACACATCGTGTTAGATACATGATGATGAATGTTGCAGGGGCCTCTATCTACGTGTTTTGGTATATCGGATTGGTCACTACGTAAGAGTTTTGATTGCTTGGAGGGGTATAATATGAAGGTACCTCCTGTTTGAGGTTGTTCGTTGTTGCTGTTGCGCATTGGGTTTGTTGTTGTGCGGGTTGATATAGCACTGGGGTAAGTTGCACATGTACCAAGATCATGTGTCCTTGTAAGATGTTGAATGCCTCCACTGTCAATCAGTTTGGTGGCAGGAGAGGCGAAAGATATGATGCTGGTGCATAACATGCACCATAGTTCAGTTGATACATAAAATTATGACCGGAATGTTCTCATACGTTTGCTTCAACTATACCATGAGAGTTTTGGGTGTTATACGTGATTGTGTTCGTTCCCACAGATGACACCAATAATGTCTAGTGGGCATGCTGACCGGTATGTCATTCTGTGTGATTGAACGGTTACGCGATCTACACATCACAACAGCAAAGCGCATTACTGAGTCGAATCTGTATGGGACATTCCGACTTTGGTTAATTCGATTCTCAAATTAGAACATCTAAGCGATAATATAAAAACCTCAAACAAAAAGAGAAAATTAGGACGAGAATAAAGTTACATCCTCCCTCAAAGAGAGGGCTTTCTATATATGATATCGCAAAGTACTTTGATACTTGCATGTGTGTGTTGTGCTTCATTTTGAGTGGGCCGATTTATTAGGCCACATATATGATTTAGACATTTGGGCCTATCATCTTCTTAGGCTTATGAGCCTATGGTATGCTGCCATTCAATAGTAACCCATCAAATTACAATCCTTGGTAAAGAAATTGGCCTCATTGACAAAACCATTGGAAGCATTGAGTAAAAGCCGAAAGTGTACCAATCACTGATCAAAATTCTTCCTTCACCAATAAAGGCACCTTTTTTTGGTGACCCGGACTCCCGCACCGCCGCACAAGTGGGGCGGTCAGGGGCTCAGGCACCAAACCAGGGTATGCAAGGTTGACCCACACACTGCATATCAGGTTAGTCGAAAGAATTAAGCGAAGTAGCCATCGGTCCTCGATCCCTCACCATTTGGAGGGGAGGCACGACCACTCCACTATCCAACGAATGACACCATAGGGGCTCGAGAACAGCTTATGTCGTAAGAACAAATTACAGTGGCAACAATGTTCCAGATGAAGATATTGTAGGACCACAAAATTGGATGCCTATAAGGAGCTCCCTTTCCAAAAGTGGAAAAGATGTACCAAAAATATTAAGTCGCCAACTCATCCATTCTCAAATCATCCAAAAGACTGTCATCGAAAAAGAGGAGAGTATTGCTAGTATGGTACATGTGCACGTGACCAATAAAAAATGCCATATTATATTTTTATTTTTGTCGTCTACTAAATCATCCCCACCAAAACTGAAAGCCAATGTGCTCGGATCTGAGCAAAGACGTTCGCTTTCGAATGAGAAAAAAAGCGAAGGGGCCAAAAAAAGCTTTAAAATGCCCAACGATTGCGACTCTCAAAAAATTATGCTCTCCCCTGTGATTTTGAGCAGCTCTCTCTCTCTCTTGAAGAAAAATCCCTCTAGATCCTAATGCAACGGTGGCTCCGTGATCACCCCTAGCCTCTGGGACCGCCCTCGAGGCCTCGATATACGGCGAGCATGCCTACATGGTGCCGGTGGCGAGGTTCTCGCCGAACGGCGAGTTGGTGGCGTCTGCCGACGCCTCCTGGACTGTGCGGATCTGGGGGAGGCACGGTGATCGGGTGCTCAAGGATGAGTTTAGGGTTCTCAATGGGAGGATCAACGATCTGCAATGGTCCTACGATGTGATGAGGATCGTCACTTGCGGGAGACGGGAAGGGGAAATCGTTTGTTCGAGCGTTCATGTGAGTTTCTTGCATTTTTCATTTTTAAAACTTTTTTCTTATAAATTTGTTTGGCTGATTTTTAAGAAACTTAGAGGTTGATTATGGTTATTTTGATACTGATCGATTACTTCTATAATTTAAATTAGGAAAGAATGCTTTTTTAAATAAAAAAGGGTAATTTTTAGATTTAGGAAAAGTTTTAAAAATAATATCAATTTTCGACCAAAAAAAAATAATATCAAAAATCGACCAACTTTGACCACGTCAGCGGCGCTCCGCCGCTGGCGGTTATAATTCGATCTGGCCGCACTTGGCAAGTGCGTTTTTTTGGCCGCACTTGCCAAGTGCGGCCAGTTTTAGAGGCCCGTGACTTAAGTTTAAGTCACGGGCCTCTTCGTGCCGTGTTTACTGGCCGCACTTGGCAAGTGCGGCCAAAAAAACGCACTTGCCAAGTGCGGCCAGATCGAATTATAACCGCCAGCGGCGAAGCGCCGCTGACGTGGCCAAAGTTGGTCGATTTTTGATATTATTTTTTTGTTGGTCGAAAATTGATATTATTTTTAAAACTTTTCCTAAAACTAAAAATTACCCAATAAAAAACTTAATTCAATTTAAGCATTGCTCCGCTAAAAGCTCCGGTGACAAATAATTTCATCCTTCCAAATGTTTGCATTAGGGTAATTACACTACATTGGGAAAAATATTTCTTCTTCTAAAAAAATGTGTCTTCTTCTAAAAAAGTTGAAGCTTACCATACAAAATTATGGGTTGTTTAGTTTTTTTTTGCAGGATCAGTACATTTTGCACACCGCGGAGTCCCAAAACACAAACCCACCCCTTGCTTGCAGGCGCAGTATCATTTTCAAACTTCGATGCAAATTTTGAATTTTCTCAATGCTGGAATCAATATTTAGTCTGAAAACTAAACACCCATTTGGAGTTAAAACTTATATGCTAGGTTTGTTGTGAGATGCTTTGCAATTTGTGCTAGGATGATTTATTGCAGTGGTTGCAATAAATATTTAGGATGAAGTTCGCCTATATTAATTGATGAGTTTTGTTGGTGTAATTGTCCGGTTTATTTGACTGTATGTTGAGTTAAGTGGTGATGTAATGAAAGATATTTTTTAGGTTTTTTTATTTGTGGGTTTGGGTATCAATTTTTGGCATGCAAAATTTTCGTTAGACCAACCCGTTACATGCATCCATACCTAGAATTGCTTTCGTGTCTGACCAGTCTGTCACAGTGTCCTCCACATGTCCACAGTGAATCCGATGCCCCGGTTTGGGGGTACCTGTGCTTTATAGACATTATCTAGTAATTCCATGTACTGATAGTAGTGTATCAGGGACCATGAAGTTTTGACTACAAATTACCATTTTAGAATGTTATTTTATCAATAAATGTAATATAATCTGGCTCTTTTGAGATATGTCTAATTCTTTGGGTGTGACCAGTGTATGTTTCTTTTCCCCATGTTGCTTTGAACTTCATTGAACTTCAGGCACTATAGTTACATTATGTCAATTTTAGTTTTTTTTTAAAAGATTTAATCTGGCCTATGATGAATATCAAAGTCTCATAGACGGCTTTATTTAAATTATCTCTCATTTTTTCTGGTATACTCCCATATCAGATCCTGATTCTAAGGTTACCTTGATTTATTGATCAAGGTATGAAAATGATAGTTAGTATTTCTTTTATTGAGATATACCATGTTACATAAAACATCTTTCAGTTGACAGACTACTTTGATTACAGTTTATAATAATCACACCAGATATGTTTCTAGGTTCAGACGGTGTCACATTTTACATTTGATTTAAAATTCACATGCTTTTGATGTTAAATGTCTCTTTTCTAGGTTTATCCTGAAAGGAAAAATGAGTCGGCATTTTACAAGTTTGAAGCCAGGCAATGTAGTTGAAATTAAAGGGTAACATCGTTTGAAGTTTTGAACTATGAACTATGAACTATGAATAAGTTATTGCAACAGGAACGATTATCCTGTCTTGTTAATCCATGTTTTCATCCTCTATCACATGCCAATTGAAAAGCTCAGATATAAGCCGAAATATGAAGAAGAAAATTGGCATGGTAAGACATTCATGTAGCTATACTCCAGAATTTTATACTCATAACCCTTTGCTAATTTTTGGTATTATTATAATTTTATACTCATAACCTTAAGCTGGCATGTATGAAAGCTTTTATGCAGCTTCTCACAAGGTTATTTAGAACCTTTTTCCAGATGGACACAGAGAGAAGTGTATTTCCACTTCTCTTCACTCATACTCTCTCATTTCCATTGTTCATGTGCCAAATCTAATTGTTGCAAACTGCTACTTGATGAATACTTCGGGCCTTCATTAATCATCTGAACAAAGTTGAAATCATTCTTACATTATCATAAAGACTTGAAATATATGCGATTCAATATAACCATATATAATCTAAAAAAATTCTCATTCTTTCGTGCTCGCCTGATAAACTTATTGTCCTGAGTTGTGCCTTCCAGAGAATTCTCGTTCTAAATCATCCGGTCACATATATAATGGTGGGGGTTCTTTCTCTTCCAAAACTCTCTTTCTGTTCCAAGACATGTGTCTGTTCTTTCAAATTTTCACACGTAGTTAGATATGAATATCATACATTAGGGTAATTTTTGGAAGCCAAGGGCAAACATGTGTGGCATAAGCATATCCTGGAAGACCACTAAGCTCAGTCTTCTGTACTTCTAACAGAACACTAAAGAGTATTCTATGGGTTACATGTGTGTTAGAATTAGAGTAGGAATTGGAGGGTCTCATGATTGTTATGTTTGGAATAATAGTCCTATGTTGGATTCAATAGACAAAAGTAGTCCAGATTTTAGCAGTTGGGGTTTTATCCATTGACTTAGGCTTATGGGTTAGACATGGTTTCAACTACCGATTGTAGTTTCACCAATATAAAATAATTACGATCTCCATTCCTATTCTAATTATAACATGGAATCACAACCATGAAAAGAAAAAAACTATCTTGCTATAGTAAATGCTTTTGGTACTACTGTATTAAGAATAATAATCTCACATTGGATAAAATAGAAAAAAATATTATGTGTAGAAATTAGTAGTTGATCCTCTATCCATAAGCTTAAGTTTTTTAGTGGTATATATATATATATATATATGGTTTCAAAAAAACTACCGATTTATCATTTCACTAATGTAAAATAATTGTGGGTCTCCGTTCCTATTCAATTTCTCATAAGTTAAATAGGTAAAAAAACAATCTTGGCTAGGACACTTTAACACCAAAACTTAACCGGATAGGTAGAGCCATAGCTTTTGATTTACGTTCTCCATTTTTTCATTTTTTCCATTGTGGGATTATTTTTCATCATTCTCACTCACCCGTAGTGATCTCTTTGTGATACCCTGTGAACACTAGCGCCTCTTCAAGAAAAATAAGTTTGAGTGCCGCTCAAACTTTGCTGCCGACTATCTCTCATCGGATTCTCATTCTTGTGAATTTTCTTGGGACACGCTAATATGTCAACATCTCTCTTAGCACACCGCCACCCTGAGTTTGCGTCTAAACTCAATGCATCCATCATAAACCTATCTGCCGAAGGATCTCCCTTGTTTATGCAAATGCATAAACCAAATTCACGTAATTCCCATAGCGAGTTGAGGCCTTCATTGTGACTCGCCCCATTCTTCTAGCAATCGAGTCATCCACAGTAGCTCCAGGATCTCCACATCGACTAGACTCCTATTACCATCGATGCTTGCAGTAGTATCATCATGTGGACTCTCTCCATCAACCGCCACTCCTTTACCTACATCTTTGTCGATCCTGTGCTTTGGAAAAATACCTCCACCTTGTTCGGCACCTCCTTGCCTCCATCTATTTGGATACACCCTACTATAACCCTCGACACCATCTATGTATCCCAACATGACACACTTCTTTCCCTTAGAGCTGAACTTGTCACCTTCCACGTGAACATAAAATGGACATCAAAACACCCAAAGATCTAAATCCACTGGCTTTCTTGTCCAAATCTCCACTGGAATTTTTCCACCGATAGCTGAAGATGGAATTCTGATGTAGATGGAATTTTGTTCACCAAATAAGTTGGGGTCGATATAGCTTCGGACCAAAATTCCTTCGACAAACACGATGTAAATCTGAGACACCTCCTCGCCTTCTCAAGAAGTATCATATTCTCAAAAACTTTATTCGACTGGATCTTCTAGTGTAGTGAAGTGCCTCTTTACTCCCTGCTCCTGACGGAATTCCATGAACTTAGCCGAAGTAAGCTTGCCAATATTGTTGGACCTCAGCACTTTCAGCTTCTTACTCGTTTGACTGTCCACAAGGTTCTTTCACGCATTAAACTTCTTAACTGCCTACGAGTTTTCCTTCATCACATACGCTCATATTTTCTTGGAGAAATCATCGATGAACGATATGAAGTAACAATTTCCACCTAGAATGTGAACTGGTACAGTGTCCTAAACGTCGATGTGAACTTACTCAAGAATCCCTCTTGTCATGTTTCACCTCACCGAAACTAACATTTGTCTGCTTGTCATAGACATATCCTCACAAAACTCCATCTCCTTGAAGTTCACCCCCTTGATTAGACCACACATCTTCAAAGCTATTAACTTTTTCTCTCCGAACTAACTCCTCCGTGAGTGAGCACTAGATCTTCGTTTAATTCCCAATATAATAGATTGATTGTCTATTCAACCCTTGGATCACCTAAGCATATGTTTTGCCAATTGGGTAGAGTAGGCCTTAGCTTGATACAAATACTATTGTCGATGGATTCGTCAGAGTATATTGTTATATCATTGAAAGGTCTGTTTGTGATATTGCAGATATCTCTGACGGTTACCGTCAGTGTTAAAGCAACTATCTCTGACGGCAACCATTCACAGTCAATGAGTTTTCACCGACGGTCGCCGTCAGTAAGTATTTTTGCTGACGACAATTTAACTTTTACTGACGGCTTTTGTCGTAAGTATTGTTTTCCTGTAGATGGCAATTTAACATTTATTGACGGCTTTTGCCGTCAGTAAGTCTTTTCCTGTAGTGTTTGGTCTCGCTGGCATACTCTTGTCCTTAATCTTTTCTCTTGAGATTTCCCACTTGCAAACTCACGAGATTATATAGCCGATATGTTGTAGAATGCTGGGTGGAAATTCGATTGTGACTCCATCACCCCAACATTGTTTGACCCCTCAACGTCGCCTCAAAGTTGTCAAAAAAATTGCATTCGGCTGAAAAAACACAGCCGTCAAAGTGCATGATTAACCTTAGCAGGTGGGGCCCACCAGTGGGCCCCACCCGCCCAGATCGGGGCGCATGTGGGCTGGGAGCCCATGGAACAGGTGCCCCAGCTTACAGGCTGCCCGCTTGCATTAGCGGGCGGGTCCTAGCCCGCATGGGTGGGTCAGGTCCAGCCCGCTGGGCTGGGGCACCCAAGCCCAAACCCCAGCTGGGCTGGTTTCCAAAACCAGCCTTTTGGGCTGGGTTCCCTTTGCAATCTTGGGCCTATTTTTTTTGAATTTTCTATTATTTAAAACTCCTTTTAAATAGGTTTTCTGGATCCGTTTGGACTCCGATTTGAGCGTGGTTTTCTCCTCGACGTTCGTGGAAAAATCCTCTTCATTTTTATGCATTTATTATACGCTCGCAAACAATTTACGACATATTTATTTATTTATTTCGGTTATGTATGCATCCTATGCAACATAAATAATTCACATCCTTTTGCATCAAATACCAATGAACTGAGGGAATTCATCCATCAACATCAACTCGTCTAATTGATCCTTCACCGTTGATCCGGGCTTCATTCTTAGAGTGTACATCTACTGTAATAAGTAGAGGCGGCTTGTAAAAGATTTCTTCATGTACAAGCTCTCTAGCTTCTTCCACATATACTTGGCCGTAGCCTCGTCCAACTCATCTTTCAAGACGGTGTCGACTAACGACAACTGGATGGCGCCATACGCCTTTCTCTCCATCTCGGCCCTCTGTGATGCCGTCACATCCTTATCAATGTTTTTCTCATCGTACACAATCTGAAAACATTCCGTCTGCCTCAAATAATTTTTCACCCTCGACTGCCATAACCTAAAATCATTACGGCCGGTGAACCTCTCAATGTTGAGCCACGCCACACTAACCATCTTCGCTACTCAATTTCTCCACAAACAACTAAGAGCACTGATACCACTTGTTGATAAAAATCGTTGCCACCCTACGGAACAACAAGCCCTAACAGCTAGCTAGGGAGCCAAGGCTTGGAAAATTGGGTCACACAACAAACCAAACATCCAATCCATCTTCGGATCTTGTTAGAGCAAATTAGTAAACGAAATGACGACAATACTCAATAATCTGAAAGTAAATGAGGCAGAGGATTTTATCCTGGTTCGGTTGCGAACAACCTACTCCAGCATTCCGAGACAGACGATCCACTATAATCAAGAAGAACCCACGAGCTTACATCAACTCCTTCTTCACACTATTGTGAGTAATAATTTGACAATTCCAAGCCCCCACATATCTCACAAAAAAAGAAGAAGTGAAAGAGAAACCCTAGAAGACCTAAGAATCAAATGAACCATATTAGCCTATAGCTCGGGGTGTTGGAGATTGGTTCAGTTGTATAAGGAAGTAGGGAACGGGCCTGGGAGATAGTTAAGGAAGAGGGAGTGGGATGTAATGTTCTTGAGACTGCAGACGGCGACATGGATCGCTTCTGTTATGCTGTAGTTGTCGAGGTTGATCATGGTGACCGAGCCGTCGTCGGCGCATTGGACTTTGGTCCAGTTGCAATGTGAGACGGAGTTGATCCAGTCTTGGAGAGGAGGATGATTTCCTAACCCTCTCTTGACCTGAAGAAGGATTTGTACCTCGGTTTGTGGTGGGGTTTGAGAATTGGATACTGGCAACGAGGGGAGGAGTGACGAGAACGCGAGTAGGAGGGCAATGTCGTAAATTGTTTTTTCGGCTCTCCGAAAAACACAACCGCACTCTTAATTTTCCCCCTTTTCACAAGCTATCGATAACCCAAGGGAAGGCTACATCAGCCATTAAGGCCCCAACAAAAACAATGATGAATGGGGCCAACCAAGGTGCTGTGATGCATAGACTTTTGCAGAAAAAACAACATCAACAACTAAAGGAATCGTTCGATGTTGACACACGATGGCCTATCTCTTGCCTCACAGCAAGAAAAACGTGTTCATATGAATTTCAGTGCTTCAAATCATTGATACATGTTAATCTACTTTCTGTCCATTGATTTCTGCGTCATCTGGCACAATTGGCTTCGATTTTACTCCTACTCGCGTTCTCGTCTCTCCTCCCCTCGCTGCCCGTATCCAATTCTCAAATCCCACCACAAACCGAGGTACAAATCATTCTTCAGGTCAAGAGAGGGTTCGGAAATCCTCCTCTCGAAGCCTGGATCAACTCCGTCCCCCATTGCAACTGGATCGGAGTCCAATGCACCGACGATGGCTCGGTCACCGGGATCAACCTCGACAACTACAACATAACAGAAGCGATCCATGCCGCCGTCTGCATTCTCAAGAACCTTACATCCCTCTCCCTCTTCCTTAAGTATCTCCCAGGCCCGTTCCCTACTTCCTTATACAACTGCACCAATCTCTGACACCTCGACCTATCTCAAAACAACCTCGTCGGCCCAATCACTTCGTCGATCAGTCGACTTTAGACCAAACTCTCCTCTCTAAGCCTCTCTGCCAACTATTTCACGGGTGACATCCCATCTTCCATCGGTCAACTCTCCGCGTTGCAATCTCTTTAGGTCGACAATAACCAATTCAACGACAGCTTCCCTCTTGAATTGGGCAACTTGTCGAGGTTGGAGTGCTTTTGGCTCGTAAACAACCCCTTTGCCCCTTCGCGAATTCCTTATGAATTCAGCAACTTGACGAGTTTGAGCTTCTTGTGGAGGACTTCAATGAATCTCTACGGGGAGATCCCGCGGTCGTTTGAGAAGCCGTCGAGTTTGGTGCACTTGAATTTAGGAATGAACTCGCTGAGTGGGAGCATGCCTGCGGGCATCTGGACGCTGGAAAAGCTTGAACTAGTCTACTTGTTTCACAAGTTGACCAGAGACATCAACAAGACGACCGGGCTCGGTGTTTGGTCGTGATCGATTTGTCCAAGAACGAGCTGACGAGGCCGATTTCGGCGGTCTTCAGAGAGCTGCGGAATCTGACAAAGCTGTTCTTGTACTTCAACGATTGACAGGCGAGATTCCAGCAGAGATCAGATGGCTCCCATCTCTTGCCGACATCAGGCTCTTCAACTAAAACTTGACAGGTTGCCTTCCTCCTGAGCTGGGCAAGCATTCGATGCTATGGAACCTCGAAGTCGACGATAACTCGCTCTCCGGCAAGCTTCCACGGTTTCTTTGCACATGAGGCAGCTTTACTTTTCTGGTCGTGTTTGATAACAATTTCCCTGCAAGTCTGCCGTCGTCTCTCGGAAATTGCCGCACGCTCAACACCCTGATGGTACACAATAACAATTTTCACGGCAAGGTGCCACGTGGGCTCTGGTCGATGGTGATCAATCTGACGACCGTGATGCTACACAACAATTCCTTCTCCGGCTCGAACTGTCACCATGATCGTCATCATTCTCAACTTCGGATTGCCTCTTCCAACGGCTCGCCAACTTTGTACGAATAAGCGGAGCTGCATCGTACTATCCTACTCCTGATGGTTTATTTCATCCATGCCCAAAGGTCAGATTACAGTGCTAGCAAGTGTTGCGTCACCTCCTTCATCGAAGGTCGACGTTCAGGCGATCTCCCCGTGCAGATAATGCCTAATGTAAAGACATCCACGATTTTGTCTAAATAAGAAGGGTCTCTGATCTCATGGGCTATTGTGTCGGCGACAATGCCCCCCTTGGAATTGCCTCCAGGCCCAGTCTGCCAGAGAACTGTCCTCGTCGCCGTGTCTTGCTTCTCTCCATGTGGTGAGCTCCAGCATGACTACACTGAAGCTATACACATCCATCTTCTCATTCACTTGTCCACATTAACACTCTGTAGTTCAGATTATATAGCAACTTCACGATGATGTTTGAGATCCAAAAGTAAAGCTTTAAAGATCTCACCTGGAGGCATGTACCCGAAAGAACCAGTTAGAGCGGATACGGATTCGGGCTCTCCAGCGCCGAGTAGCATTCGGGCTAGCTCGAAATCAGCTATCTTCGCATTGAACTCAGAATCCAACAGAATGTTGCTAGACTTGACATCCATGTGCATGATCGGAGGAGAGCAATCATGGTGCATGTAGCACAACCCCTTCGTAGCTCCAAGTGCAACTGCCAGCCTCTTCAGCCAATCCAAGGTCGTCATAGACCGGCCCGACCCACGTCGGATCATGGGCGGTCCCCTCGCTCGACGACTCGAATGTAGCCATTGATCAAGGCTCACATTCTTCATGTACTCGTACACCAAAATCTTAGAGTCCGAACTCGATATGCAACAGTACAATTTCACAATATTCGCATGCTTGATCGAGCCCAGGATCTGGACTTCCACTTTGAACTCCTTTTCTAGATTGGAATCCAGTTTTCGACTGTTACATAGCTTTTTCACGGCCAACGTCTCTCCGGCATGGCCACCAAGGACGACTCAATACACCAAACCCGCCCCTCCTCTACCGATCAAGTTGTCGTCGGTCAGCCTTTTCACCACGTTGGTCTCATTGAACTCGATAGAGTGAAAAGATGCGAGCTTTCATGCGCTAAGATCATCGACACACTCTCTCTCCTCCGCTCTCTCCTCCGCTCTTTCCTCCTCCGCTCTCCCAACATGAAGACGCCCAACATTACCACAGCCAAAAAGAAAATCGCCTGGGCACTATAAGAACAACCAGCAGGCCGTATAGATATTACTCGAACCGGAGGTCTTTCGACTACAGACACAAAGTTTTGCTAGAGACGTCAACGAGCAAAGATTTGGATTAGAGAGAAAGCTATAACTGTAACCGAAATCTGCAATGAGACCGGAATCTCGCCAGAGAGATCGTTAGAAGAGAGATTGAGAAAGGTGAGCATAAGGTTGTTGATTTCAGCTTGAATTGGACCGGTTAACTGGTTATCAGCTAGATCAATCGTAATGAGCACCGGCAAAGATCCAACTGAGCCCGGTATCTCACCGAACAGACGATTTCTGCTCAAATTCAACGCAGTGAGAAACCTCAACGAAGGTACAAAGTTCGGAATCACGCTAGTCAACTGATTAGTAGCAAACGACAAGACCTGAGAACTGGCAATCTGGCGAGATTCGCCGGTATGGCCCCTGAGAACAGGTTGTCGCTGGCCTTAAAAATGGCCAGGTTCTGGGCGACGACGGTAGATTCCTCGAGAATCGGTTGGATTAAATCTAAAGGCAGGTGAGATTCCATGGTAGCTCATCAGGGAGATTGCCAGAGAAGGAATTATTGTGTAGCATCACTGTCGTCAGATTGACCGTCATCGACCAGAGCCCACGTGGCACCTCACCGTAGAAATTGTTATTGTGTACCATCAGGGTGTTGAGTATGCGGCAATTTTCGAGAGACGACGGCAGATTTGCTGTGGATTTGTTATCAAACACGACTAGAGAAGTGAGGCTGCCTCCGGTGCAAAGAAACCGTGGAAGCTCGCCGGAGAGCGAGTTATAGTTGACTTCGAGGTTCCATAGCATCGAATGCTTGCCCAGCTCTCTGACAGGAGGCATGCAACCTGTCAAGTTTTTGTTGAAGAGCCTGATGTCGACAAGAGAAGGGAGCAATCCGATCTCTGCTAGAATCTCGCCTATCAATCGGTTGAAGTACAAGAACAGCTTTTTTAGATTCCGCAGCTCTCTGACAAATCGATCTCGACCAAACTCCGAGCCCCGATCGTTTTGTTGATGTCTCTGGTCAACTTGTTGTGAAACAAGTTGACTAGTTTGAGCTTTTCTAGTGTCCAGATGGCTGCAGGTATGCTCCCGCTCAGCGAGTTCATTGCCAAATCCATGCACTTGGACCATTATCTTTACAAAATAAAACAATAACAGAAAGATTCCTCTCAAATTGGGTGGGCATCGGACAACACCCTCTCAAATTGGGTGGGCATCGGACAAAACCCGATTTTTTGAGACGAACCCGAATCCGATTTTATTCGGACGGTGAACTTATATCCGAAATCCGAATCCGATAAATCGGATCTAATCCGAATAGTGCCGAATTAATAATCGGACCATCCCCGACAAATAAACATCCGATTGGGCCTTTCGGAATATATCACTCCCGCAATCCCAAGGTATATGGCCCAACCAGATTTTGCGTGCTCAAATTCAACTCAGTGAGAAACCTCAACGAAGATACAGAGTTTGGAATCACGCAAGTTAGCTGATTAGCAACAAGCGACAAGACCTGAAGATGGGCGAATCTGGCGAGATTCGCCGGTATGGCCCTTGAGAACATGTTATCACTGGCCTTAAAACGGCTAGGTTCTGGGCCGACGACGGTAGATTCCCCTTAGAATCGGTTGGATTTAATCTCAAGGCAAGTGAGATTCCATGGCAGCTCATCAGGGAGATTGCCGGAGAAGGAATTGTTGTGTAGCAACACGGTCGTCAGATTGACCGCCGTCGAACAGAGCCCACATGGCACCTCGCCATGGAAATTGTTATTGTGAACCATTAGGTGTTGAGCGTGCAATAATTTCCAAAAGGCGACGGCAGACTTGCAGTGAAATTGTTATCAAACACGACTAAAGGGGTAAGGCTGCCTCCGGCGCAAAGAAACCGTGGAAGCTCGCCGGAGAGCGAGTTATCGTCAACTTTGAAGTTCTATAGCATCGAATGCTTGCCCAGCTTAGGGGACATGCAACCGGTCAAGTTGTTAATGTCAGCAATAGAATGGAGCAATCCGATCTCTGATGGAATCTCGCCTGTCAATCGGTTGAAGTACAAGAACAGCTTTGTCAGATTCCGCAGCTCTTCGAAGCCCGTCGAAATCGGCCATGTCAGCTCGTTCTTTAACAAATCGATCTCGACCGAACTCCGAGCCCCGATCGTCTTGTTGATGTCTCCGGTCAACTTGTTGTGAAACAAGTAGACTAATTCGAGCATTTCCAGCGTCCAGATGCCCGCAGGCATGCTCTCGCTCAGCGAGGTCATTATTGCAAAATCCATGCATTTGGACCATAATCTTTATAAAATAAAACAATAACAGATAGATTCCTCTCAAATTGGGTGGGCATCGGACAAAACCCCATTTTTTGAGACGAACCCGAATCCAATTTTATTCGGACAGTGAACTAAAATCCTGAATCCGAATCCGATAAATAGGATCCAATCCAAATAGTGCCGAATTAATAATCGGACCATCCCCGACAGATAAACATCCGATTGGGCCTTTCAGAATATATCACCCCCGCAATCCCAAGGTACATGACCCAACTGGATTTCACGTGCTCAAATTCAACTCAGTGAGAAACCTCAACGAAGCTACAGAGTTCGGAATCACGCCAGTCAGCTGAGTAGCAACTAGCGACAAGACCTGAAGACGTGTGAATTTAGTGAGATTTGCCGATATGGCCCCTGAGAACATGTTGTCGCTGACCTTAAAAACGGCCAGGTTCTGGGCCGACGACGGTAGATTTCCCTTAGAATCGGTTGGATTGCATCTCAAGGCAGGTGAGATTCCATGGCAGCTCATCAGGGAGATTGCCGGAGAAGGAATTGTTGTGTAGCAACACGGTCGTCAGATTGACCGTCGTCGACCAGAGCCCACATGGCACCTCGCCATGGAAATTGTTATTGTGAACCATTAGGTGTTGAGCGTGCAATAATTTCCAAGAGGCAACGGCAGACTTGCAGTGAAATTGTTATCAAACACGACTAAAGGGGTAAGGCTGCCTATGGCACAAAGAAACCGTGGAAGCTCGCCGGAGAGCGAGTTATCGTCAACTTTGAAGTTCCATAGCATCGAATGCTTGCCCAGCTTAGGGGACATGAAACCTATCAAGTTGTTGTTGATGTCGACAATAGAAGGGAGCAATCCGATTTCTGTTGGAATCTCGACTGTCAATCGGTTGAAGTACAAGAACAGCTTTGCTAGATTCCCCAGCTCTCCGAAGCCCTCTAGGATTGGCCCCGTCAGCTCGTTCTTTGACAAGTCGATCTCGACCGAACTCCGAGCCCTGATCGTCTTGTTGATGTCTCCGGTCAACTTGTTGTGAAACAAGTAGACTAATTCGAGCTTTTCCAGCGTCCAGATGCCCGCAGGCATGCTCTCGCTCAGCAAGTTCATTGTCAAATCCATGCACTTGGACCATAATCTTTACAAAATAAAACAATAACATATAGATTCCTCTCAAATTGGGTGGGAATCGGACAAAACCCTCTCAAATTGGGTGGGCATCGGACAAAACCCGATTTTTTGAGATGAAATCCGAATCCGATAAATCGGATCCAATCCGAATAATACCGAATTAATAATCGGACCATCACAAATAAACATCCGATTGGGCCTTTCGGAATATATCACTCCAGCAATCCCAAGGTACAGGGCCTAACCGGATTTCGCATGTTGGTCACTCACCCTCTAACTTATACAACACTTCTCAACCAAATTTGCCCGATGTGGGACTAAGAATACTGCATTCATGTGCGAAATGTGCTCCTGCGAGCGCGAGACCCATCCATTTTATAGTCCCACATCGGTGGGGGAATAATGACTCTTAATGTTTAAAATTGGTTATTGGGCTAAGCTCCACGTGGTAAATTAACCAACAGTCCATGCAAGCCTGAGTCACTTGCGAGTTTGAGGGCCATTGCTCAATGGCGACAATTGGTCACCCACGCTTCGACTTACTGTACACATCTCTACATTGTTTGCCCGATGTGGGACTAATCTTGCCACGCCACGTAACTCTCTTCGCAGAAAGCGATCTCTGCCCATCTTCTGTGTTATTTAGTCCCACATCGGTGGGGACAGAGAATTACCTTGTGTAAATAGGTTATCTGGGCGATGCACTGTGAGCTTAATAATCGAAATCGGGTCGGACTTGTGTTTCGAGACTAAGGTCCGATTTTCGATTCCGAATGAATTCGGATGTCCAATCTTTACCCGATTCCGATTATAATTTTACCGAATATTCGGAATCGGATTCGGGTTTTCTGCCCACCCCAAGTCTCAATACAGGAAGGACTTAAAAGCGCTATATATATTCGTCAGTGAGAGTTAAAAAGTAAAAAAAAAGTTTAAAGTGGGCCATTAATAGGAAGAGTATACGATTCCTGTCAAGATGGGTAGATCGACAAAAAAGGTTAATTTGCTTATTCCATTGAAATAATAAACCAAAGGACCTTTTTTTATTGATATGCTTTAAAAAGACGAAGCTGATGATAAGGACCAAGCACAAAAGCCAACACTTTTGACTTGCATATGAATACATGATGCATTTTTTCAAGTTCAGACTAAAAATTGTATAGTTTTAATTAGTTTTTAAGCCACAAGAAAGGCAAGCATGCAACCTTTATCTCAATTGGTGGGTTTTTGGAATTTTATTTAGTTTATTTTTATTTTTATTTTTATTGCACTCTTCATCACTGATGAAAGTTTCGATATGAAATCAAAAGATTTACCTGGGGCTTGCAGAAAAGGTGCAACCGTTTGAGCCAGAAAATTAACAATGTTAATTAGCATAGTTGCATGATTTGTATGTTAACGTGTGTACTTGGGTCTTGGGGAGAGAGGGTAGCAGCTCCAGATGGGACTGGCCTTTTCTCTGGAAGTAGCTGTTAGCAGCATAAGAGTAATGAGCTCGCACAGTGTTTGGGTTGTAACAGGCTCCCCCTTGCTGAACTGAAGTGATGTGCAGTCAGCCTCAGCTCTGCACGCATAGTCCAATGCCTTCTGCAGGGAGCCGTCTTCCTCATCTGGCCTGCAAACACACCAAGCACCATCTACCCACCATACGGAGCTCCCTTTCCAAAAGTGGAAAAGATGTACCAAAAATATCAAGTTGTCAGCTTATCCATCCTCAAATCGTCCAAAAGACTGTCATCAAAAAAGAGGAGAGTATTGCTAGCCTGGTGCATGTGAAACGTTAGTAGATTAAGCAGTAATTAGTAGATTAAGCAAGCATTAGTAGATTAGCAATATTCTATGAATTACCCACACCACACAGGAGTGAGGAGTGAGTGGTCGAAGAGCTTTGTACGAGACTATTGTCATATTCATCATTATTGCTGAAGGAGAGTCACGGGTTTTGTACTGATCAAAGCCTCATCTTACACACATCACTCCTTTGCTAAAGCCAGGCGATACATTGCATGTGACATCGCAGGGGTTCGGGTACCAAGGCGACCCGAAGAGTACAACTCAGCTATCATTTATAAATTAATCAAGAGGAAAGTGATGGTGGCAGTGGTCCACGTCTTAAAAGAACCTCATGAAGTCATGTCCCAATCGAAAACACTCTGTGCCACAAAAGTTAAAATGCATGAAAAATGCATGGGGATTTGTCTCGCACGCGGGCCTAACTGTCGAACACACATTATCGTTTATTTACATGTTTGCCCTTCTTGCTTCACTGGCTTCCTCCGTTGATCCTGATGACGTGAGGAACAAGTTTTGATATAACAACGCAGCTGACAAAAACACGCCCAAAAATTGAAAGTGCGTCTCATTGTCATTGCATTAAAGTTTGGCAGCCAGAAAATCCGAGACATGGCTGCTGCAACGACCAGTTGTTATTTTTAGCATTATTACTATAGCTGTATATGGTTACTAATTGTGATGGTTTGCTTGGGAGAATGCTGAGGAGTGACGCCAGGAATCGGTGCCAGATGTAGAAATGCGAGCAGCAGCTTCATCGGGTACATGTCATCCCCCAATAAATCATGTGGCCAATAAAACTCCCCAACAATTTGACCAACAAATGCGAGCCTTCACTTTCCGTTGAGCAGATGGGGAGTCGCAATCATTGGGCAGTTTTAAGACGTGGACCACACTACTCTGTTGGCCGTTAACCAAATATCGGAAGATTCTGGTGCCTTCACTTTCCTCTTGATTGTTTTATAAATGCGAGCTGAGCTGTACTCTTCGGGTCGCCTTGGTACCCGGATCCCTGCGCTGTCACATGCAATGTATCGTCTGGCTTTAGCAAAGGAGTGACGTGTGTAAGACGAGGCTTTGATCAGTCCAAAACCCCGTGACTCTCCATCAGCAATAATGATGAACAGGACAATAGTCTTTGTACAAAGCTCTTCACCACTCACTCCTCACACCTGTGTGGTGTGGGTAATTCATAGAATACTTCTTAACCTACTAATGCTTCCTTAATCTACTAATTACTGCTTAATCTACTAATGTTTCACATGCACCAGTCTAGCAATACTCTCCTCTTTTCGATGACAGTCTTTTGGACGATTTGAGGATGGATGAGTTGGCAACTTGATATTTTTGGTACATCTTTTCCACTTTTGGAAGGGGAGCTCCGTGTAGGCATCTGATTTTGTGGTCCTACAATATCTTCGTCTGGTACATTGGTGCGAGAGTCGCAATCGGTGGGCATTTTGAAGCCTTTTTGTTTGCTTCCCTTTGCTTTGTTTTTTGTTGGTCAAATCGTTTGGGTAGTTTTATGGACCATCAAGGGACAAAAAAGAAATACTGAGTGAAAGCGAGAGTCTTTGCGCAGACCCGAGCACATGGTTTTCAGTTTTGGGGGTGATCATTTTGTTACAGTTCCATCTTTGCATGTTTCACTTGCCGCATTAGGAATTAGTGGACGACAAAAATAGAAATAGAATATGGTAAAATAATATGGTATTTCTTGTTGGTCACGTGCATATGCACCAGGCTGGCTAGCACTACTCTCCTCTTTTGGAATTAGTGGACGACAGTCTATTGGATGATTTGCATTTTAGTTTCCAATTCATTTTGTTTGCAGAAACTCCTCAAGTGATTTTTTACGAATTCAGTATGCGTCGGTGTGACATTAGGCTTAAATTAATGGGCAATCGTTGGGCATTTTAAGCCTTTTTGGGCCCCATTCGCTTTGTTTTTTGTTGGTCAAGTCGCCTTTGTGGGACATTAAGGGACAAAGAAGAAATATTGAGTGAAAGCGAAAGTCTTTGCTCAGACCCGAGCACATAGTTTTCACTTTTGGTGGGGATCATTTTGCAATTTGGTCGGTTAGCAATGCACCCTTCTAGCACGCCCACCAGTAGAAAATGGCCATGTAGGCGTTTGAGATTCGTGCCGACATGAGGCCGGCGAATAGATAATATAAAATAATGCAAATATTCCCCTTTGCCAAAAAGGGTAAGTTTCCAGAAGGAGTCCACCACAGCATGGTCAGTAATGTTGGGTGCCAGCTGTAGATTCAAAATGGATGGACAAGATTGAAAGTCAAGGATGCAAAGGATCATGTAGAATTGGATTTATTCATTGTATTTTACTTTTGCTTTAAATAAATTTTAAATTGTCAAGTTAATGTGTAAATTTGGGCACCATGCTGGCTGGCACCATGCTGGCTGGAAAATCACGTTACCGATCATCTTTCAAAGCTAACGGTGAGCATGGAGCCGACAACCATCCCATTGAAGGATGCCTTCCCCGACGAGCATCTTTTTGCGGTCTCCCACACACTACCATGGTATGGTGACAGTGTAAACTATTTGGTCACCGGTAAGACTCCCTACACTTGGTCTCGCTAAGATTACTAAAGGTTCACCTTTGAGGTAAAATCGTTCTTTTTCGATTATAGAGGTCAGCTGGTAAATGAAGAATTTCCTCCTTAGCTAGCGACAAGAAGAAGGACCTGTTACATGCATCCATACCTAGAACGTGACTGCTTTCGTGTCTGACCAGTCTGGCACAGTGTCCTCCACATGTCCACAGTGAATCCGCGTCGAAAACGTGTCGGACACGATGCCCCGGTTTGGGGGTACCTGTGCTTTATAGACATTATCTAGTAATTCCATGTACTGATAGTAGTGAATCAGGGACCATGAACTTTTGACTACTAATTACCATTTTAGAATGTTATTTTATCAGTAAATGTAATATAATCTGGCTCTTTTGAGATATGTCTAATTCTTTGGGTATGACCAGTGTATGTTTCTTTTCCCCATGTTGTTTTGAACTTCATTGAACTTCAGGCACTATAGTTACATTATGTCAATTTTAGTTTTTTTTTACGATTTAATCTGGCCTATGATGAATATCAAAGTCTCATAGACGGCTTTAGTTAAATTGTCTCTTATTTTTTCAGGTATACTCCCATATCAGATCCTGATTCTAAGGTTACCTTGATTTATTGATCAAGGTATGATAATGATATTTAGTATTTCTTTTATTGAGATATACCATGTTACATAAAACATCTCTCAGTTGACAGACTACTTTGATTACAGTTTATAATTATCACACCAGATATGTTTCTATGTTCAGACGGTGTCACATTTTACATTTGATTTAAAATTCACATGCTTTTGATGTTAAATGTCTCTTTTCCATGTTTATCCTGAAGGAAAAATGAATCGGCATTTTACAAGTTTGAAGCCAGGCGATGTAGTTGAAATTAAAGGGTAACATCGTTTGAAGTTTTGAACTATGAACTATGAATAACTTATTGCAACATGAACTATTATCCTGTCTTGTTAGTCCATCTTTTCATCATCTATCACATGCCAACTGAAAAGCTCAGATATAAGCCGAAATATGAAGAAGAAAATTGGCATGGTAAGCCATTCATGTAGCTATACTCCAGAATTTTCTACTCATAACCTTTTGCTAATTTTGGTATTATTATAATTTTATACTCATAACCTTAAGCTGGCATGTATGAAAGCTTTTATGCAACTTCTCACAAGGTTATTTAGAACCTTTTTCCTAATGGACACAGAGAGAAGTGTATTTCCACTTCTCTTCACTCATACTCTCCCATTTCCATTGTTCATGTGCCTAATCTAATTGTTGCAAACTGCTACTTGATGAATACTGAGGGCCTTCATTAATCATCTGAACAAAGTTGAAATCATTCTTATATTATAATAAAGACTTGAAATATATGCGATTCAATATAACCATATATAATCTAAAAAAATTCTCATTCTTTCGTGCTCGCCTGATTAAACTTATCGTCCTGAGTTGTGCCTTCCAGAGAATTCTCGTTCTAAATCATCTGGTCACATATATAATGGTGGGGGTTCTTTCTCTTCCAAAACTCTCTTTCTGTTCCAAGACATGTGTCTGTTCTTTCAAATTTTCACACGTAGTTAGATATGAATATCATACATTAGGGTAATTTTTGGAACCCAAGGGCAAATATGTGTGGCATAAGCATATCCTGGAAGACAACTCAGCTCAGTCTTCTGAACTTCTAACAGAACACTAAAGAGTATTCTCTGGGTTACATGTGTGTTAGAATTAGAGTAGGAATTGGATGGTCTCATGATTGTTATGTTTGGAATAATAGTCCTATGTTGGATACAATAGAAAAAAGTAGTCCAGATTTTAGCAGTTGGGTTTTTATCCATTGGCTTAGGCTTATCGGTTAGACATGGTTTCAACTACCGATTGTAGTTTCACCAATATAAAATAATTACGGATCTCCATTCCTATTCTAATTATAACATGGAATCACAACCATGAAACGAAAAAAACTATCTTGCTATAGTAAATGCTTTTGGTACTATTGTTTTAAGAATAATAATCTCACATTGGATAAAATAGAAAAAAATATTATGTGTAGAAATTAGTAGTTGAGCCTCTATCCATAAGCTTAAATTTTTTAGTGGTATACATATGGTTTCAACTACCGATTTATCGTTTCACCAATGTAAAATAATCGTGGGTCTCCGTTCCTATTCAATTTCTCACAAGTTAAATAGGTGAAAACACAATCTTGGCTAGGACACTTTAACACCAAAAACTTAACCGGTTAGGTAGAGCCATAGCTTTTGATTTACGTTCTCCATTTTTTTCATTTTTTCCAATGTGGGATTATTTTTCATCATTCTCACTCACCTGTAGTGATCTCTTTGTGCTACCCCGTGAACCCTAGCACCTTTTCAAGGAAAATAAGTTTGAGTGCCGCTCAAACTTTGCCGTCGACCTATCTCTCGCCGGATTCTCATTCTTTTGAATTTCCTTGGGATGCGCTAATATGTCGACATCTCTCTTAGCACACCGCCACCCTGAGTTTGCGTCCAAACTCAATGCATTCATCATAAACCTATCTGCCGTAGGATCTCCATTGCTCATGCAATGCATAAACCAAAATTCACGTAATTCCCATAGCGAGCTGATGCCTTCATTGTGCCTTGCACCATTCTTCTAGCAATCGATTCATCCACAATAGCTCTAGGATCTCCACATCGACTAGACTCCTACTACCATCGCTACATGCAGTAGTATCATCATGTGGACTCTCTCCATCAACCGCCACTCCTTTACCTACATCTTTTTCGATCCTGTGATTTGGAAAAATACCTCCACCTCGTTCGACACCTCCTTGCATCCCTTTATTTGGCTACTTCCTACTATAACCCTCGACACCATCTATGCATCCCAACATGACACACTTCTTCCACTTAGCGCTGAACTTGTCACCTTCCGCGTGAACATAAAATGGACATCCAAACACCCAAAGATGATCTAAATCCACTGGCTTTCTTGTCCAAATCTCCATTGGAATTTTCCCACCGATAGCTGAAGATGAAATTTTGTTCACCAAATAAGTTGGGGTCGATTAGCTTTGGACCAAAATTCATTCAACAAACATGATGTAAATCTGAGAATATCATATTCTCAAAAACTTTTTTCGATTGGATCTTCTAGTGTAGTGAAGTGCCTCTTTATTCCCTGCTCCTGACAGAATTCCATGAACTTAGCAGAAGTAAGCTCGCCACCATTATTGGACCTTACCACTTTCAGCTTCCCCCTCGTTTGACTCTTCACAAGGTTCTTTCACGCCTTGAACTTCTTAAATGCCTACGACCTTTCCTTCATCACATACGCTCATATTTTCTTGGAGAAATCATCGATGAACGATATGAAGTAACAAGTTCCACCTAGAATGTGAACTGGTGCAGTATCCTAAACGTCGATGTGAACTTACTCAAGGATCCCACTTGTGTCATGTTTCACCTTACCGAAACTAACCTTTGTCTGCTTGTCATAGACGTATCCTTACAAAACTCCAGCTCCTTGAAATTCACTCCTTGATTAGACCACACTTCTTCAAAGCTTTCATGTTTTTCTCTGCGACATGTCCAAGTCTGAGATGCCATAGCCTGGTTGAATCAGTCTCCTACAAACTCTCAATGCCAACACTGAAATCTCCTATAATCTTCGTCCCCTCCAACAAATAGTTATCCATGACTTTACCACCTCTCATCAACATTATCAACCCCTTCGATATCTTCAGAGCTTCTTAAGAAGCTGTATCGTAACTTTGCACTTCCATGGAATCCAATGTCCCTAAAGAAACTAATGACTTTCTCAATTCTGGAACATGCCACACATTTGTGAGTGTGCACACTATGCCATCAACATCCTGATTCTCACCGAACTAACTCTCTCTCTCTCTCCGTGAGTGAGCACTAGATCTCCGTTTAATTCCCAATATGATAGATTGATTGCCTATTCAACCCTTGGATCACCTAAGCATAGGTTTTGCCAATTGGGTAGAGTAGGCCTTAGCTTGATACAAATACTATTACCGATGGATTCGTCAGCATATATTGTTATATCACTGACAGGTCTGTGCTAATGCAGATATCTCCGACGGTTACCGTCACTGTTAAAGCAACTATCTCTGACGGTAACCATTCACTGTCAAGGAGTTTTCACTGACAAACGCCGTCAGTAACTGTATTACTTACCACTACTCGCTAGTGGGAGTGTTGATTGGAAGATGCCGTTAGCAAATACTTTTACTGACGGCAATTTAACTTTTACTGACGGCTTTTGCCGTGAGTATTTTTTCCTGTAGACGGCAATTTAACTATTATTGACGGCTTTTACCGTCTTTTCCTGTAGTGTTTGGTCTCATTGGGATACTCTTGTCACCATTCTTTTTTGCTTGAGATTTCGCACTTGCAAACTCACGAGATTCTATAGCCGATATGTTGTAGAAGGCTTGGTGGATATTCCATTGTGACTCCACCTCGACGTAGTTTGACCCCTCAAACATCGCCTCAAAGTTGTAAAAAATTTGCATTCGACGGAAAAAACGTAGCCATCAAAGTGCATGATTAACCTGAGCAGGTGGGGCCCACCAGTGGGCCCCACCCGCCCAGATCAGACCTGCGGGCCAGGCGCCCGTGGAACGGGTGACCCAGCCTGCGGGCTAGGCACCCGCCCGCCGGTGACCGCCTACAAAGGCAGGCAGGCCTAGCCTGTCTGCGGGCTGGGAGCCCACCCGCATTAGTGGGCGGGTCCCTGCCCGCTGGGTTGGGGCGCCCACGCCCAAAATGGGCCTGGTGCCCAGCCCAACTGGGCTGGTTTCCAAAACCAGCCTTTTGGGCTGGGTTCCCTTTGCAATCTTTTGGCGATCTCCCCGTGCAGATGATGCCTAATGTAAAGACATCCACGATTTTGTCGAAATAAGAAGGGTCTCTGATCTCCTGGGCTGTTGCGTCGGCGACAGTGCCCCCTTGGAATTTCCTCCATGCCCAGTCTGCCAGGGCACTGTCCTCGTCACCGTGTCTTGCTTCTCTCCCTGTGGTGAGCTCCAGCATGACTACACCAAAGCTATAAACATCCGTCTTCTTGCTCACTTTTCCCCATTGACACTCTGTAGTTCAGATTATATAGTAACTTTATAATGATGTTTGATATCCAAAAGTAAAGATTTAAAGATCTCTCACCTGGAGACATGTACCCGAAAGAATAAGCTACAGAGAATACGGATTTGGGCTCTCCATTGCTGAGCAGCATTCGGGCTAGCCCAAAATCAGCAATCTTCGCATTGAACTCGGAATGCAACAGAATGTTGCTAGACTTGACATCCTTGTGCACGATCGGAGGAGAGCAATCATGATGCATGTAGCACAACCCCTTCGCCTCTCCAAGCGCAACTGCCAGCCTCTTCGGCCAATCCAAGGTCGTCACATACTGGCCCGACCCACCTCGGATCGTGGGCGGTCCCCTCGCTCGACGACTCGAATGTAGCCACCGATCAAGGATCACTTTCTTCATGTACTCGTACACCAAAGGCTTAGAGCCTGAACTCAATATGCAGCAGTACAATTTCACAATGTTCGCATGCCTGATCGAGCCCAGGATCTGGACTTCCATCTCGAACTCCTTTTCCAGATTGGAATCTAGCTTTCGACTGTTACATATCTTTTTCACAGCCAACGTCTCTCCGGTGCAGCCACCGAGGACGATTCGATACACCAAACCCACCTCACCTCTACCGATCAAGTTATCGTCGGTCAGCCTTCTCACCACGTTGGTCTCATTGAACTCGATAGAGTGAAAAGATGAGAGCTTCCATGCGCTAAGGTCATCGACACGCTCTCTCCTCCTTCGCTCTCTCCTCCTCCTCCACTCTCTCAACATGAAGACGCCTAACATTATCGCATCCAAGAAGAAAATCGCCCCGGGCACTATAAGAACAACCAGCAGGCTAGTAGAGAGATTACTTGAACCGGAGGTCTTTCGACTACAGACACAAAGTTTTGTTAGAGATGTCAATGAGCAAAGATTTGGATTGGAGAGAAGCTATAACTGTATACCAAAATCTGCAGTGAGACCGAAATCTCGCCAGAGAGATCGTTAGAGGAGAGATTGAGAAAGGTAAGCTTAAGGTTGCCGATTTCAGCTAGAATTGGACCGGTTAACTGGTTGTCAGTTAATCAGTCGTAATAAGCACCGACACAGATCCAACCGAGCCCGGTATCTCGCCAGACAGACGATTTCTGCTCAAATTCAACTCAGTGAGAAACCTCAACGAAGACGTGCACCGTCGTCAATTTGTTAATATATTTAGGCGCCAGGACCTATCGACCAAATTCGTCGATTTAGGAGACTTTGAGTTGCTAGGCATATTGCCATAGATTAGGCAGCTATATAGGAATCTGGGCAGCTATATAGGAATCTGGGTTGGGACCACTTCCTAGGTTTGCAGGCAAAGACTTACACTTGCCTGACCCTAGAGGCCTTCAGCTCCATACGTCGTACCAGTAGAGGGATACGTTTCAGCCGACTGGACGTGGATATGGAGTTTACTTATAGTGGACTCCGTAACATTTTTGAGTGGCCCGCAATCCCCGATGTTGAGACCGCCTATCGCCCTGGCATGGATACTCCCCCGCCATTTACACCACACGATTTTTGTTGCGGATATCTAGCATGCCTGTCTTCAGCACTACCGCTCGAAGTCCTCGATCATTTACCCCTGCTTGAGACTAGCCCATCGACACATTGCCACCACGATGCTTTTCATGAATGAGCTCGGGACTATGTATTCTATTCTGCTCGTCCTCTTGTGGGGTCTTACTCTCCCACTTGAGGCGCAGCCCGATGGCACCTCTCACCCTGCCTATCCCATAGATCACGTCCAGGTCTTCTGCGACCGCCTATGTTGGGCTGCTACCTTGTAGAGAGGCCCCATTTGTTGTGGTGGCTTCTTCACCATTAGTGCCCAGCGGGCCAGGCTTTCCATCCCCGAGGACCTTCTAGAGGCGACGGGTCCTACCACCATATCTTTGCGTGTGCTTTCTCACATGTATATTATTAGGGTCCATGGTGAGAGGCATTGGGTATACTTTCACGGGCGTTTAACACGGATTATATGGTCCTCCCGAGCCATGCTGCGACTGTCGTGGCCCCTCAGCATGTAGAGTGGATCATTCCCATGCATGAGCGCATCCCTCCCATTTACGAGCTGGAGCCCGATGATGAGCAGGTTGCCTAGCAGCAGCCTGCTCACCAGACGGGCGCTGCTCCGCTACACGATGAGGAGCCACACCCCACCCTGCCCTTGGCCGAGCCAGCAACGGCCCCTTCTGTCCCCACATCTGTTGAGCACCCTGCGATTTGTTTGAGCCCCTGCTTTTGATTCGATCGTCGACCCTCCTGTCCAAATTCTGATGAGGACCCAGCACTATCAGCTGAGGTCCTCACTTCTGATCTGAGCGTTGGTCCTTCTATCCATACATCACCACCACCCGAGACCACACTAGTGCCTGCATCCCTATCGGCTCCTATCTTTAGCACTGTCTCGGCTATTTTTACGGAGAGTGTATTGGTGTCTGTCTCCACAGCTGATGCCACCACCTCTACCGTGTCTGTACCTGCCACATCAGCCTCTGCCTCTAGTTTGCCTTCCTTCTCTGCTCCCACCACCACTGCCCCATTCTCTGCACATCCTACACTCCCCCTACACCATGCCTTCACCACACGGGCACTCCATTCGAGGGGTGAATCCAGCAGCTCCTGCCCTCCTGACGTTTCAGGTCGATTACATGGCGTGGAGCATGCTGTACTTGAGCTCCGTAAAGCCGTTGAGGCACTCACTCTTCTTGAGCAACGAAACAGCGAGAAGCTGGACCGCATCCTTCAGCTTCTTCAGCCTCCATACGGGGTGGTGGTGCTGCTCGATTTATAGCTTCTCGTTGTTCCCGTGTCCCCCTTATAATATTGTGCCAACTTGTCATTTCGGGGCCCGGCTTAGTCCAGCTTGGGGGAGTCACATTTTGGTGTCCATTTTGTCCATCATCATCACCCTCATCATCCTCATATCATCACCCTCATCATCCTCATCTGCATTCCTTGTATATATGCATACTGTACATATGAATTTGCATCTTCATTTTATTTCTTATGATTTTTATTTTTTCATCTCATCCCACCCTTAGCATCATTTCCATCTTTACGCGCGTGTTCTTAGCAGTGAGGACATTGCTGCGTTTAGCTTGGTGGATAAGCGCTATCGCTTTATACTTATTCCTTTTCCTTATGCTCACATTTTAGTTCCATTTCCGCCCCATTTTTCCCTTTTAGCATCATTTTATTTTTTCTCTTTTTGTTTGTTTGCTTGCATGTTTTTCGTTTCCTTTTCTTTTGCTTTTTTATTAGACAAAAGATAATTCTCATATGATTGCACTATAAGCTGCGTACACTCAACTTACTTGCTCTACACACTCACGTAGGATTTATCAAAGTCTATTGCGTTTCATTGCATATATATATATATATATATATATATATATATATATATATATATATATATATATATATGATGGATTATAATTTTGAACTATATGCTTCCATGAGTTAGAGATATTCCTTGAGCATGATATATTTTCATATGCTTTTTCATGATTTAAATCAATTTCTCCACAATGAGTATTCTCGAAACAATTAAGCTGAAAATTACTTGATTAATTGAAAATTGAATGAAAAATTGCATTATTGTGTGAAAATGTATGCTTTCATAATGAATGGTAATTCAATAGAGTTTGGATAACCTACGACACTTAAGTAGTGTTTACTAGATATTATGACATCGAGCCATGTCCCAATTCTATCTTTTTCTTTTTCTTTTTGTATATAGCCAATTACGATCTTTGATCGTGCTTTGCATTCCATCGCGTTTACATGAGTTTGCAAAAATCCCAAAACATTGGAAAAATAAAAAACCAAAAAAAAAAATATTACATAAATATTAGGCACGAGGGGTTCTTCGTAACCCGATGCCCTAAGACCGTCTGGTCTGGGATGCATAGGCCGCCTCTTGTATATATTGAGTTATCTCGTGTATATAAGGAAATAATAGTATGTATTCACAAAGAAAATTGTATAGCCAAAGACAATTGTAAAAAGAAAAATTCCCACATCCTTACCTCACTTTCTATATAGAGTAGGGACATGGCAAGGTCGATGATTTCTAAGATCCGTGAAAGAGTTTAGTGTGGTGATTTCCAATTTTAATTGAACTCACCGTTTTCATTTATGAAAAGTTAATTAAAATCATATTGCATGCTTGAAACGATTGATCATGATACTATACATAGCTTAGAGAATGAGTTGTGGAGATTTGGATCCGAAATATGGATTTAGTATATTAATTATATGCTATGATATGAATTTTCCCTCTAATTTCATATCGTATATTCAATTTGAGTGCACTTGCTTCATTGAAAATCCATTCTATATAATCCATGCTAGACTTGATAAATTCTCGTGAGTTGTGTGTTTTTAATTACCAAGTTGAATTGTTGATGCATGCTTATGAGATGAGGAGATGATCTAGTCGGTTGTCCTATTTTGACTTCTTTTCACTTTGTTATTTTTCAACATCCGGCGAACTTCTTATTAGTCTTCCTCGAGGACGAGTAAGATGTTAGCTTTGGGGATTTTGTTGTTTCCATATTTTCTGTATTTTCATCGTGTATTTCCATATTGTTTCAATCATCCGAGTTCATATTTTCGTATTATATCGCGCTTTTCTTGATATATTTGATTCTTGCGATGTTTTATACACTTTCAGGGAATTCGGCACGATTCGGAGCGATACGGAACTGCCGGTACACTGTCTGGAGCTGGAAAGTATCTGAAGATGAAAACTCCGGCTTTGGAGGTCATTTGTGTTGAACCTGCAGAGAGTGATGTACTTTCAGGTACAATTTCTGAATTTGATATCAGAGTGAATTCTAGATCAGTGGATATCAACTTGTCTATGAGGATATTAAAAGAAAAAGGTGTTTATAACTTATTTCCAGATTGGGTTATTATCTAATTAACACAGTTATCCTCGAATATTCATAACATAAAATTTCCCATAGTGGCATTCTCTTTGTATTTAGATTTGCATTTCTACTTCTCTGAGTTTAATTTTTACTGATAGGATGTTTTATAATAAAAAGAAGAAAACGCGTCATAAGCGATAAAAACTTGAGTAAAACCTAATTTTACAATCTTTGCAGTATTTTTAATGAAGCGACCCTAGATAAAAATAAACAATTTTATACCAGATGGTTTAGATTGTTGCTAACAGAGTATACATTTTCTACAACTACTCAGCAACAAGCCTTGCTTATCTATTAGGGTCGAAACACCTTATATGCAAGACATAGGAACTTGCATAATTTGTAGAGTTCCTTCTTTTGATTTGGGGGCGACGTGTTAGAAGCATCATGAAAGCAAAGTAGAAAGAATCTCCTCTAGCTGATGGGCGAGTGTTGAGGGCCGGAGCTTGGATGTGCGACCCATAGAAGGGGGCAAGTTGCATGCGGCCAACCGAGAGGAGGCTGGGAGCCATTACATTCAATTGGTGGCCGTGGGATTGAACGTGAAGGGCAAAGATGGGGCAATAGCACTCGGGACTGGGGAATATGATCCTAGCCGTGGGATCGTTCATAGAGAGAGAATGACAGTGGAGCCCTTGGGTCCACAAGCTGCAACTGCAACTAACCGTTTGCTGCCAAATTCTGCGAGCTGCCAGACGCTACAGGGAGGAGCACACAACGCAGAGGACAGAGAGGCGGGTACACCAGCGACAGAGGCCCTATAAAGTAGACGAGGATGTAATATAGAAAATTAGGCAGAATCAAGTGTTATTTCGTTGTTGCTCTTCTCCATTTGGAGGCTCCGAATCGATTGCTCTGAGTCAATCGGCGGAAAGAACTTTATCTATAATTTTGCCTTGTGATCCTTGTTTTCTTTTTCTTCTCTTTCTTTTGCCCAGTTGGGTTTGTTTCTATCTGATTAGTGGACAGGTCAACCTCAAATGGCAGTAACAAGCGACGATGGGGGTCGAGGGGGACCAACAATTGGTATCAGAGCAGTCGGAGGCGACGAGCCATGGGGAACAACCGTTGTTCTACACCCAAGAACCCAAAGAAGGAGACTTGTGGACGCGGAAGTTGAATCGGATCGAAAGCACTCTGCAATCTCAAGCAGCCCTCAACACCAAAATTCTACACACCCTGGAACGATTGACGACAGATCAGGCAGCGATCCGTTCGAAACTCACCCTCGAGCAAGCAGAGATCTGGTCACAGTTCGCCATATATAATGCCCAGTTTCAACATCTTCTATCCAACCCAAACAAGACAGCAGACTCGGCGAACTCAAGAAATGAAGCATCAGGATCTGGAGGGGGACCGCCACGACCATTGCTCAAGCCACTGAAGCCAGACTTTCCTACCTTCCATGGAAAAGAGGAGGTGATTCCGTGGTTAAGCCAAGCACAACAATTATTCGACTACTATGAGACCAGCAGGAAAGCTGGGTGAAGATTTGCTCCTTCACCTGAAGGAGGAAGCCTTGCAATGGTACGAATGGGGGAAGGTGAATGTAGAGGAATTCTATGTTTGGGAGAAGTTTAGAGAAGAGCTATTGGCTCGTTTTGGACCACCGGAAATGGAGAAACCCTTCACGTCATTGTCCAACCTCAAACAAACAAGTTCTGTGAGGGAGTATCTGATGAAGATGGAGCAGGTGATGGGGCTCTTGGAGAAGCTACCTACTTCCTATGTAATCGACAAGTTCATGGGAGGATTGAAAGAGGAGATTCGCTATGAGGTCTCGGCGGCACGGCTAGCTACACTTAAGGAAGCTATCTTCCTCGCTAGAAACTTTAAGGAGAAAGTGCTCGCATCCGGGAAGAGCTATAACCGTCCACAACAAAACCACACCAACGACAATTATAACTGCTATCAACGCAAACCCCACGAAAACCCCAACAAATCCCGTGGCCAGGAAGCCAACACCCGAGGAGATCCAACACAAAAGAAGAAACAATCTCTGTTTCTAGTGCAACGAGAAGTATAGTCGAGAGCACCGGTGCAAAGGGAAGCAGATATTTATATTGGAAGGGGTATGGAACGGGGAGGATGATGACCCCAGAGGGGGAGGTCAGTCTCGTATCAGAAGGGGGTGACACAAGCGACCAAGAGGAGCGCGTGCAAGAATCAGAAGCTCAAGAGCCACCTGCAATCTCATTACAGGCGATGTGCAGAATTCCGACATCAAGCACATTGAAGGTGGTGGGAAGCATCCATGGCTAAGGTGTAAACGTCCTCGTGGATTCGGGGTCAACCCATAGCTTCATCAATCCGAGAGTCAAGACCCTGGGCTTGAAGGTGGAAGACTCGAAGAACTTCGAGGTGTTTGTAGCCAACGGAGACAAGATCATCGGGTCGGGAATCTGTAAAGGGGTGCCGCTCAAGTGTCAAGGTGTGGATGTAACGGTGGATCTCCTAGTACTGCCGATGGAAGGCAACTAGGTTGTCTTGGGGGCACAATGGCTAGAGCAGTTGGATAATATCATCCTCAACTTTAAGAAAATCCATATGAAGTTCCAATACCAGGGTAGAGAATGTTGCTGGTATGGGGAGAGGAAACCCGAATCCCAGTGGGTAGAGGGCAAGCAAATGTGTAAAGTCCTGAGGCAAGGAGTGGAAGGGTTCTTGGTACATCTCCAAGCCCTGACCCTAGACACTATCGAGGTGGGACGAGATAATCGACACCGAAAGAAGGCCGACCACAATCAACAAGCCATGGAGTTCCGAGTGACTGAAGAGATCCAAGGAATCCTAAGGCAGTTCCCAGAAGTGTTCAGTGAACCAAACGGACTTCCCCCACAAAGAGAATGTGATCATCGGATTCATCTAGTTGCTGGGGCCAAGCCGGTATGCCTACGACCATACAAGCATGCTCTTTTTCTCAAGGTGATTGAAAATCAAATCTCACAGATGCTAAGAGATGGGATCATTCGGCCTAGCACAAGCGCGTTTGCTTCCCCAGGCGTGATGGTGAGGAAATCCGATGGGAGCATGTGTGTCGACTACCGCTCTCTGAATCAGAATACCATTAAAGACAAGTTCCCGATGCCACTGATAGACGAACTACTCGATGAATTGTACGAAGCCAAGTTCTTCTCCAAGCTGGACTTAAGGTCCGGTTATCATCAAATCCGGGTATTCAAAGAGGACATTTCGAAGACGCCTTCCGAACACACGATGGACACTTCGAATTCCTCGTCATGCCGTTTGGACTCACAATCACGCCCTCCACCTTCCAAGCTCTCATGAACTCCATCTTCAAACCATATTTGAGAAAGTTTGTTTTAATTTTTTTGATGATATACTAATATACAGCCCAGGATGGCAAGCACACCTCCAACATTTGCAGGTCGTTCTACAACTACTCAAGAGCAATCTGTTAGTGGTTAAAATTTCCAAATGCCATTTTGGGCAAGAGGAATTCCACTACCTGACACGGAGTGGCGGTCGACCCCGACAAGGTGGATGCAATTAGAAGATGATCCGTTCCAAAGAACGCCAAGTCGCTGAGAGGGTTTTTGGGCCTCGCCGGGTACTACCGCAAGTTCATTAAGGGATTTGGGGGGATTGCCGCACCTCTCACCAACTTGCTCAAGAAAGAGGGATTTAGATGGGACAAAGAAGCTCAAGGGGCTTTTGAGCGGTTGAAGGAGACATTGACCCGAGCACCCGTGTTGGCAACTCCAGACTTTAGCAAGGAATTCTTCTTAGAGTGTGACGCCTCCGGGCAAGGAATCGGGGCCGTGTTGATGCAAGAAGGAAGAACCTTAGCCTACTTGATTGCCAAACTAAAGGGGAAGAATTTACTTCTGTCGACTTACGAGAAGGAATTACTCGCTATTATCCTAGCTACCACCAAATGGTAACACTACTTAATGGGGAGGCGATTTGTGATCAGAACTGACCATCAAAGCTTGAAGTTCTTATTGTGCTAGAGGGTACACAAGGGGATCCAGAGGCGATGGCTCATGAAGCTTCAAGGATTCAACTACAGAGTCGAATATAAACCCGGTCGGTTGAACTCGGCGACAGATGGGCTATAAAGGTGGCGGGAAGGTTGGAGAAGACTACTTTTCAGTATATCACGTCTCGGCCGTCCAATGCGATTGGTTGCCGGAGCTAAAGAAGCTTGCTGCAAGCGACCCCTACTACAAGTCGGTGGAGGAGACTATGCGATGAAGTGGCAGTGAAGCACAGAAGTTCGAGAAGGTCGATGGGTTATACTTCTATAAAGGAAGAATTCTGATCAGCCCCCAGGCCTCCAACGTCATCGATACACTTCTTGCCGAGCACCATAGTATGCCGCTGGGGGACACTCAGATGCACGAAGAACACTGCACCGACTGAAGAGAGCTTTCCATTAGGTAGGAATGAAAGGGGTTAGTGAAGAAACTGGTTCGCGAGTGTGAGGTATGCCAGAGGAGCAAGGCAGAAAGCGTGGCTTACCCAGGGTTGTTGCAGCCACTACCCACGCTCGAGCACACATGGGAGAGCATCTCAATGGATTTCATATCGGGGCTGCCACCATGTGGAGATGTTAGCGTCATCTTCGTCGTAGTTGATCGGTTATCCAAGTACGCACATTTTTTTGCTCTAAAACACCCACATACTGCAAGACAGGTGGCCCAAACATTCCTCGACGGAGTCTTCAAACTTCACGGTCTGCCAAAAACAATCATCAGCGATCGAGACCCAATCTTCACTAGCGCATTTTGGGAGGAGCTCCTTAAACTGCAAGGGACGCTTCTTGCCCATAGCTCGTCGTACCACCCGCAAACGAACGGGCAAACAGAGATTACAAATAAGAGCTTGGAGGGGTACTTGCGTTGTTTCTGCTGTCACAAACCGAAGGAATGGCCAAGATGGTTGTCGCTGGCCGAATTTTGGTACAACACTACCTGGAAGAACCCCCACCCGAATGACTCCATACGAGGCACTATACGGTCGGAAACCCCCGTCTTTACTCTCGTATATTCCTCACACCACGAAGCTGCATGTCGTGGAAGAGGCCATGTTCTCACAGGAAGTCGTGATGCAATTTCTGAAGGATAGCTTGACTAGAGCGAGTGAAAGGATGAAGTTATATGCTGACCAACGGCGTTCAAAGAGGGCCTTCGAGATAGGGGATTGGGTGTACTTATGATTACAACCTTACCGACAGCTCAGTGTCGCCATCCGCAAGCCCCACAAGCTGGCACTGAAGTACTACGGTCCATATGAAGTGCTGGAGAAAATAGGAGAAGTGGCATATAGGCTGGCGTTACCCCCATCAGCGAGAATTCACCTCGTCTTCCATGTCTCTCAGCTAAAGAAAAAGATCGGCAGTAGGAGGGTGCTGCAAGAAGATCAGCCCAATTTTGTGGAGGAGGTTGTAAATGAACCAGAAAGTATCCTGGACAGAAGACCCGTGAAGCGTCGAAATGTTGCCGTTACGCAAGTATTGGTCAAATGGAAGCAAAGGTCGGAGGAAGACGCCACCTGGGAGGACTACTCAGATTTGATCAGGCGGCTTCCAAATTTCGACCTTGAGACAAGGTCGAATTTAGAGGGGGGTGTTGTTGAGGGCCGGAGCTCGGATATGCGACCCATAGAAGGGGGCGAGCTGCAGGCAGCCAACCGAGAGGAGGCTGGGAGCCATTACATTCAAATGGTGGCCGTGGGATTAAACGTGAAGGGAAGAGATGGGGCAACAGCGCTTGGGACTGGGGAATATGATCCTAGCCGTGGGATCGTTCATAGAGAGAGAACGACTGTGGAGCCCTTGGGTCCACAAGCTGCGACTGCAACTAACCGTTTGCTGCCGAATTCTGTGAGCTGCCAGACACTACAGGGAGGAGCACGCAACGCAGAGGACAGATAGGCGGGTACACCAGACGGAGGCCCAATAAAGTAGATGAGGATGTAATAGAGAAAACTAGGCAGAATCAAGTGTTATTTCGTTGTTGCTCTTCTCTCCATTTGGGGGCTCCGAATCGATTGCTCTGAATCAATCGACGGAGAGAACTTTATCTATAATTTTGCCTTGTGATCCTTGTTTTCTTTTTCTTCTCTTTCTTTTGCCTAGTTGGGTTTGTTTCTCTCTGATTAATGGACCGGTCAACCTCAAATGGCGGGAACAAACGGCGATGGGGGTCGAGGGGACCAAAAGCAAGTGAGAATATCTATCATATTAATTCAACAATAAAAAAATGCGGAACTTGCGCAATTTGTAGGGTGCTTGATTTTGATTCGGGTCGACATGTTGGAAGAACCATGAAAGCAAAGTAGAAAGAATCGCACCTGGCTGATGAAAGAGAGAGAATATCTATCATATTAATTCAATAATAAACGACCTATGGAATGTAGACAGATGGCATGAATTAATAAAATAACATAATTGGCTGATGATACATTGGAAAATGTACATTTATGGGTCGAGTTGCGCCTGCGTCTAGGATGCCAAATAGTCAGTGCACCGCAATCAACTAGAGTGTTGACGAGTCGAGACCAAGAAGTGGGGCCACCGATTCGATCCCTCTGATGCTCAGTTAGAATCTGAGAGATAATAAATATAACTGTAGAGAGAAAGTAACAATAGAATGAGTTACTTCATCCCTTGAATGTAGGGATTTATAGAGGCTTGACTCTGATATTTTGGTCTTTTCATATTTTGAACCTTCCTTTCACTGGTCAAGCCTACGTATGGCCCCATCAAGCTAGACCCATGGGGTTTTAAGTAATATGCTGCCACTAGTCTTCCCATTCCTGAGTCCAATTCGAATCCTACGTAGAATTGAATTTAATAGCAGGCGTTCCTGCAAATTTAAGGTGGTGCAGACAAGCTTGCCTCTCAGAGACATGACGCTCGAACATGTAGATCAAACATGGTACTTGGACGAGGCACTCGGTCATGACATTTAGACTAGACTCTTGGGTAGGTTGTTTGAATGTATTGCATTAAATGGACATTGTTCTCCAAAGTGAACATAAGTTCCAAATCTAAAATTCTTGGAATCTGTAACCATGTATTTTAATGATCGTATGCAGGTGGACAACCTGGGCCGTACAATATCCAGGGGTTGGGACCAGGTTTTGTCCCACGAAACTTGGATGTCTCTCGTCGATGAGGTCATAACTATCCCAACAAACGAAGCAATGGTTTATGCAAGAAGGATTGCAGGAGAGGAAGGTTTGCTTGTTGGCATATCCTCTGCAGCAAACTTAGCAGCATGCTTGAAGGCTGGCTCTAACTCTGTTTTTAAAAAGCAGCGGAAGCTACTGATAGCAGTAGCTTCAACTGCATCTCTTCTCAGACTTTGTCCATGTCAGTTGGAACATCTATAACCATTTCAACTTTTTGATGCTCACAGGTTGTAGAAAGAGTTGAAAACAGATATAAGATGATTGTAACTGTGTTCTCAAGCGGTGGTGAAAGATATATGAGCACACAATTGTTTGACGATGTGAGGGAAGAGTGTACTAATATGAGTTTCTTATAGATTTTACCTTTAGTCATGAACGCAAAATAAAATGCTGCATATTCATATTCATCATTTGCTGTTGAAGGAACTGCTCCTCATATCGCGTATTTGCTGCGAAATCATCGGATTGTTGTGATACTTTCATGTTACAAGTTGTAAATTCTTTGCTCTTGGCATAAGACCAAGAATAAATAGCATCTATATCCCTTAGTATTTATGACAGAAATACATTTTCAAGTGCATTGGGACCTTGAGGTTCTTTCATAAGAAACATTGATCTGAACATGATAAGACGCACAAAACGATAAAATCTAGAACGACACATATCAATTTACTATCCAAGTACAGATGGATTAGTCTTGTGTTGAATATAGAGGGTCTCTGATGTATAAAAATTTATATGAACTCAAGAATGTTGGGGAGATGAGAGAGAACGATCATCTCAATTGATAAGCCCGCAAAAATTCCAGAATCGTTGTAGCAACGCACAAAGCAAACGATGATTCACTACATCAATACAAGCAATAAAATGAAAGCAACACAAAACCTAGGTGGTTGACGAACGATCTTGAACGATCTTGAACAGGGAGCTTGGTTTTGTTCATGAACAAAATCCAAGTTCAAGCTCTGTTCGTTTACTAACCGAGCTCTAAAAACCTGTTCAAGCTTATTCATTAAGCTTGCTGAACGAACGTAAACGAACATTTACCAAGTTTGTTCACAAGTAGTTCATCAAGCGTTCTGTTCGTTAACAAGACTTATCGAGCTTTTTTATGAACATGTTTAGGAACATTTTCATGAACACATAATCAATCTTGTTCATGGACAGATTTTCAAACAAACGAATGAACATCAATTTTTTAATCAGGAATAATAATATTTAACTTTAATTGCCAATGACTAAATCATTTAAATAAAAGGATTAAATATTTGCATGACAAAAACAAACAAATCCAACATAATAGCTCTATAAATCCCATTACAAGCATCCATTCCTAGCATAGTAAAAAATATAGTATTTGTCTAAATGCAATACTATGTAAGAACCCAATATTCCAACAATTCCACAATCAATGTATTATAATGAACACTTAACGAGCGAACTTGTTCACGAACACTTAACGAGCGAACTTGTTCACAAACATAAATGAACGAACACAGTTATGTTCAAGCTCTGTTCGTTTATTAACCGAGCTCTTAAAATCTGTTCAAGCTTGTTCGTTAAGCTTTTCGAACAAATGTAAACGAACACGTACCGAGCGTGTTCACAAGTAGTTCGTCGAAAGTTCTGTTCGTTAACAGCCCTATGCAAAACAAAAGAAATCGTGCACTGACACCAAAGATCTATACTGATTTCACCCTATACTTGGTGTACGGCCAGTTGGAGAGATCACTAATGATTTAATATCTTTGGATTACATGTATGTCGTTTGGTTGAAAGGAAATAGCCAAACCTTCTAAGAAATGTGAGAAGAAATTTTAAAGAAAACCTTTCAACCAAGCCCCTAAATCTCTCAGTTTTCCATCTGTATATTCTATATGTAACCGCAAACCTTACAAGGACAATTTTTGCAAAGAGGCCAAAAATTAAAAATAATTAGCAAAATCGACCTAAAAATAAAATAATTAGCAAAACCGACCTCCCCTTACCCAGTTAGCACATGAGCTGCTGACTGGGCGACCCTGGCATGGGGCCCATGGGCCGCACTTCCAACGTGCGGCTCATGGCTGCATCTTCCAAGTGCAGCCTTAGGCTGCATCTTCCAAGTGCGGCCTTGAGCCGCACCTGTGGAGTGTGGCCAATAAGTTGCATTGATACAGACATCTCCTATCTGTTTGCAAACAATAAGCTCTTCCTCTCAATATCAGCTGCTGCTGCTGCTGCTCCTACTCCCCCAATACTTCACTACTACAGGTTTGGGCTTAGGTAACGCCACTTAGATAGCGCTTCTAAAAAGCGCTACCTAAGTGAGCTCTTGTATAGCGCTTCTGCACTTATAGAAAATAAAAATAAATCAAAATTAAGGTAAAAATCACTTAGATAGCGCTTTTTGTTAAAGCGCTATCCAAGTGATACCTTAAATAGCGCTTTATTTTAGCGATATGGTACTAATCGTTACGTAAGCACTTTTATTAAAAAATATACATATATATAATCCCTTAAATAGAGCTTAAGATCTGCTAAATTTCCTGATTGCTCTAAATGAACCCTCTCGTTTAAAACGAGCCCTAAATTTCCCAACCCTCGTCTCTTTCCCATCTGGCGGCGACCTCCCCCCCATCGGCCCTTCTCCCTTCTGATCCCGTCCGCCCTTCTCACCTCTTTCGCTTCGTCCTTTGATCACCTCCCTTGCGATCCTGTCCTCCTCTTACACGATGCTCCACCTCTAACTCTCCTCGCCCCTCTGTACCCTAATCTTCGATTGCGACGGCGTCATCCTCGAGTCTGAGCACCTCCACCGCCAGGCCTACAACGAAGCCTTCGTCCACTTCAACGTTCAATGCCCGCCGTCGTCTCCCGAGCCTCTCCACTGGGGGGTCGAGTTCTACGACGAGCACTCGGCGAGATTCCAAGAAACCGACATGGCCATGAAAATTGAAAGCCCTCTCTCTTAACAGGCCACCGTTAGGAATTAGTAACCTCGATCTCATCTAAAGAGGAAGGAACAAGGCGATGGAGGAGAAGGGAGACGAGTCGGATCCGGATTGGGATCCGATGACGGATTCGGACTTCTTCAGGTTCCTTCTTCAACCCTCGACCGACCACCACGATCCCAATTATGTTGGGATACTGAGACTCATCCTCGCCCGCAAGCCCCGGATCCGTGCCCGCAAGGTATTCGTCGAAATCTCTAGCTAAGATGTTTTGCCATGACGCGAACGAGATCGGGTGTAATTTTGGGGAAAATTTGAAACTTTTGAGTTTGTTGAAGGAATGGAGAGGTATTGGAGGAGGATACGTTATGTATAGGAATTTCATTTGGAGGCAGAGCAGTTGGGAGAGCATGAGCCAGCCGAGTACGCCTGGAAACAAGTTAGTATCATTTTCAAAGCTATTTTTTTTATTTCGTTTGATTTTAGGACTCCATATGAGTGGAACTGTTTAATTTTAATGAGTTGCTAATTAGAAACTCGAATATAGGAAAGAAATTGGAGACCGGGTGTTCGCATGTATGAGAATACTCTTGCATGCTTGATGAAAAACTGCAACTTTGCTGATAATATGCTTTCTTGATGAACACTAGCATTGCATTTTGTTGGTGTGATTCAACACCAACATATCAATACATGTAATAATACCATACAATATTAAATCATGTTTGCTATATCTAATATACATTCACCCCTACTATAAATACACACATATATATAGTTATTCAAAAACACGCGGATACTTCATCATATATACACATCACATTCAATCCTATAACTATTTTCAAGACACAACACACATACCATAGTCGCAAACACCTATAGCTAAGCACATACTTACCCGTGTATGATGCACGCTCACACACGCTACTATACTATTCATACATGCCACTCATACCACTATATACTTAACACATTCCACACACCTAGTTTAGCTAGCATATATACATTCAAACATGTAAAACCTTAGTAAATAACTACACTACATGACCAACACATATAACTATATAATGGTATAGCCACCCACAACTATGTGCGTAACGTAACCATGCACAACCAAACCTACCACTATACACACATCATCCGTTACTATGTTCATAGCACTATACACAACCACAGACAAATATAACAATATACTTAGAAAATACCCACTCAAGCTTGAGTGAGACTCAAAGACCCATACAAGAACCAGAATACTATATATATAACACGATATCTATAGCTATACCAACACACCACTCTTATATATACACACACACACACACACACACACACACACACACACACACACACACCAACGTAATCATATTACTCGTCACATTATACAGGAAAAAACACATGCTATCATATACACACAATAATATCGATCACACTTTATATTTAGTCAAGTAACACCCCTATAATGTAATCACTTTACATACCATAATAATATTACAATATCAGTACACGTATACAATCATAATACACTATCCTATACATGCATACATCACATAGTCACATACATATACTACATTTACACCATAGCAATTTACATATAATTAGCATACTACTACATATAACTATCCATACATAGTCACGACTTACAATAATCGTGTATACCTCACGGTATACACGTACACACACAACATCCCGTAAAGGCAAGCAATACTATAAAAATATACCCTTATTACCATACATGTATCACACACATTGATACGGTATGTATACATCTACCTATGACTAGCACATACATATCTACGTACGAGCACACGCTCATACGTGTTAACATATAGATCATATAATAGGCCTACACATTTAACTATAAGTACACCTAATATCATTACATCTAACATGCACATGACTTACTGGTATACTATTTCAAGCATTTACAAGTATCTTCAAACTACATACACCACTAGTAGATATTCCAATGCTAATTCTAATATACACAGACAACCCTAAAGTGGTATATCTATCATATATTTATAAATATTATCATTCATACAACTCCATATATATCATGAATAACACTGAGTATGCATATATAACACAAGAGACAATCATTAATATACTAAGGGTAGCACACTCATACATGAGTGGTGCGCAAGGGTTCACACACACTACCTATATACATGCACCACGACGACATCACCATAAAACTAATGGGCCTACCACTACACTAAGGCTGACATAGGCAACATCAAGCACTAGTAGGATGATTACGCAATAGCAAGGGAACTGAAATCAAAAAGCGTAACAAGACAAGATCGGGATGAACATGTTCAGATAAGGCGAGGATAAGGAGATAGCTCGGTTAGGTGAAACATGGATATAATTGTGAATATTCAGGTAAGGGAAAGGAAGATATAATAATATCTTTATAAAAAACAGAAGAATAGCGTATAGATGAAATAAGTTAAAATACGAAGTAGGGATTAGGCGAAAAATATAAAAACGGACATACTTGAAAAGTTGGAGTTTTCGCATAGAAAAATATTTAGAGGTCGATGCAATAAGTTGTTTGAAATAAGTTTGAGTAGTATATATATATGGTAGGAGAAGAAATAGTATATTGGATTATAGAAAGTCATTATATGGAAGAAGTAAAATATTCACATGAGTATGAAAGGTAAAGGTTGGAAAATATTATAAGGTAGTAATTTAAAGATTTCGGCGAAAAAGTTTCGAAATTCGAAGAATAGATTTAAGTCAACTGAAAGGTATGAAATCTAAGTTCATGCTAAATGTTTTCAAAGAGTTTAAACTGGGAGAGGAATTCAAAAAAATAATATTGAAATACTTTTCGAAGGATCAGGATGGTAATGAGGAAGATTCAATGATTGATGATGAACGACATGGAGGAATCACGTGAATCAAAAGCAAGGAAGTGAATCAAATATTTAAAACGTAAACACGACTGGAAAATGATGTAGTGAATCTGTTACGATGGGATTCTATGGTCATAGCTCAAAAATGTAATGATTAGGAAAATGATAGAAAGCAGGGGGTTCTAATCACCGGCCGACTATAGATTAGGAGAAACTTGGCACACAGACTTTCTAATGAACTAGACTGTAATAGAGATCTCAGGAAAAGGGTCCTTAGAGGATCAAGATTACGTTCTGCTGGGCCCAAAATTTGATGGACTCAAGCGAACGACTAAAGGAAACACTCTAGAAATCTAATATGGTCAGAGCCGGTTGAGAGGCTACCAAGATATCCTAAGATGAGTACGACTAAATCTTAATGAAAGTGCCTAACTATCAAACCTGGACACCTATCTAAGTCTTCCTACCATCTAAGACAAGGAAAACCTTCACATTAGACTCAAATTTCTCGATTTCGAATGTTTCAATGGATGTTTTATTATTATCGTTGTTTCAATATTTCGCAGGTGCAATGACCTGCATGGGCCACAACAAAAACCTGTCAGGCCCTGCTTCCCAAGTTTGGAAGGCGAGACGCGAAGAGGTCCGCTCAGACTGAAGCTGTGAAGCTGTAGTCTGATAAGCGTCTGTGCGTTCATCCTGTTGAGTATTGGACTCTCCACCTTGATTTTGATGATGATCAAACACAAATCATTGTGATTAACTCATGTGTTTGCAGTTAGCTAAAAAGTCACCAATTAGATTCAAGAAGATCAAAATTGACTACACGTGTTGATTCAAGTGGAGGACTTGGTAGGAGCATTGGCTTGAAGAACTCATAGGCTACCTCAAACCTCAAGCCAATGGCATCAACAAATGAATGGAGATTCAATCCAAAGAGAAGATAGGAATGGTTGAGTCAAAAGCTTCGAAGACAATGACGTTGGAGATATTCAAGCCATTCAACTAAAAGACTCAAGACCATGAAGAATTATGGAGATCGTCGCCAAAGTACTTTGTTCATCTCAAGCGACGCCCCAAGACTTCTTAAAACGCGTGATCGTGTGCCCGAAGCTTCGTTGAAGCTCAAGGAGTTATTCATGAAGTCAAGGGATTCAGATTCTCCATGTTGAAGCTTTGAAGACAGTTTGTCGCGTTTACTTTTATATCTTCTAGCTTCGGTTTAATAGAATGTTAAACCTTGAGTAGTACTTGCCTAGAAATCTTCATAACTTTCATATCTTATCTCTAGGATTGCCTTAGAAGCCCTTAGAAACTTTCCCGAAGCTTATCGCTTCTTTTCATGGCTTCATATACATCTTAGTTGGTTCAAGTAGAAGAACCAACCGACTAGATGACGATCTAGTCGGTTGAAAATCCTTCTTGAACCGACTAGACATCCTTGCTAATCTCAGCCCATTCACTATTGATCAATTAGTCGGTCCAAGAAGGTTCATCGACCGACTAGATGACGATCTAGTCGGTTGGAAATCCTTCTCAGACCGACTAGTTATCCCAATTGATTCAAGCCTATTTGTTGACCAATTAATCGGTCCAAGAAGGTTCACTGACCGACTAGTTGTCCAACTAGTCGGTTGGAAATCCTTCTCAGACCGACTAGTTATCCTAATTGATTCAAGCCTATTTGTTGACCAATTAGTCGGTCTAAGAAGGTTCACCGACCGACTATTTGTCCAACTAGTCGGTTGGGAATCCTTCTCAGACCGACTAGTTCTCCTAAGTGAAATTCGACTTCTTTACTGTTGACTACTTAGTCAGTCTAAGAAGGCTCACCGACCGACTAGTTATCAAACTAGTCGGTTGATGTTTCTTTTTAGACCGACTAGTTCTATCTCGTGATTTCATCATCTTCCCTGTCAACCTTCTAGTCGGTCCAAGAAGGTTCACCGACCGATTAATTGCAAAACTAATCGGTCAGTGATCCTTCTTAGACCGATTAAGCTGCTCGAAAATATGACCGTTGTGAGATTTTTGACCACGACTTTTCTTGATTCTTTCTGTATAAACCTGATTCGTTTCAAGCTAGAAACAAGGTCCATTATCAGAGTTATTGCAGACCTAATAGAAGAGAATTCACTATCATTTTTCCAAGCTCTCTCTCTTGCAAGAAAATCTCTCTTTCTCTTTGAAGCTCTAACTTCTCAAGAGAGATTTTCAATCTTTGTGAACTCCTCTAGCTAAGAGCTTGAATCACAACCAGCATCTTCACCTTAAGCCATCTCTTGCTGATCATCTTGGTGGTGCTAGGGTTTGTGATCTCATTTTCCTCAAAATCCACTCTTGCCCTATATTGGTAAGTATTTCTCAAGGCATAGGATTTTGTGGTAAGAAGCTTTAAATTTCATTCTCTATACTTCTTAATTGTTGTATACTCTCGGTTGTTGAGAGGGTTGGCTTGATCCCAAGTTGTGGGAGTCAAGATTTCAGTTTTGCTCTCGGTTTGTGAGAGTGTGCTTAGTCCCAGGTTGTGGGATTAAGGTTTTTGCGTGTTCCCGGGTTGTGGGATACACGGACATCGATTGTAGGTCGATTGCACTTGTGGGGTTTCCGCAAGTGGGCTAGAGGGAAGCTCTAGTGGTTTTACTAGAGTATCCGGAGGGGATCCGGGTGTTGCTGGATTAGGGCACCAGGAACAAGTCGGGGAGACTTGGGTGGCACCGAACCAGGGTAGATTGCATGTTTGCATTGCATTGTTCCTTGTGTTGTTGATCATTTCCTTCATTCCGCATTTGTTGGTTAATTAGGGTTTTATTTGGCGTAAATTCCTTATAATTCTATAAAACACTATTCACCCCCTCTAGTGTTTATTCCTCATAGCACAGGGTCACTACAATTGGTATCAGAGCGAGGTAATAGCTATGGCAACCAACAACAACAACACACAAAGCCATTTTCCATCATATCTCCTCGGGCCCAACTATCAAATTTGGAATGTAAAGATGAAGGCCTATATTCAATCCATCGATGATGATTATTGGAAGCTTGTGGAGAAGCCCTTTCGCGCACCTACCACTTCCGTACATAAGTGGACAAATGAGCAAAAAGAATTGATGAAGAAACATATAGAGGTAATGGATATCTTGCTTGATTTTTTATCTTATGACATTCTTATGCGTGTGTCCAAGGTAACAACGGCATATCAAATATGGCACATGCTAGCGGAGCAAGAAGAGTCCACCTCGGAGTGTTCTTCCTCCAATGATGAAAGAGATTCATTCATGGGTTTGATGGGACAAGAGGATGCCACTATGGGTGACTCTAGTGACACATCAAGTGATTCGAGTGAAAGTGATAGCGACGATGAAGAGGTAACAATGGATGAGCTTAGAATTGCATTTGGACAATTATTTGATAAACATCAAAAGCTTATACAGAAATATTGTGATGCTAAGAATAAGATTGCTAGTCTCACTAACACATCTCCTTGTAGCACCTCTAACAATGACACCATTGTTGAGACACTCGCTATTGAGAAAGCAAGTTTGCTTACTCAAAATGGCATGTTGAGAAATGAGGTGGAGTCCCTCAAATCTCAACTTGATCGTGTTTCCATTGTGGATAGTAACGATCTTGAGATTGAAAATCTTCAATCTCAAAACACTAGCTTATGCATTGAGAATGAGGATCTCAAATCCCAAGTGCACGAGCTCACCACACATGCATCCACCTTGAATGCCACTCTTTTTTCAATTTCGAAAAAAATATGAGCTCATGTCCTCCATTGTTGAGAGATTCAATAAGGGAAAGGACAATTTGGATGATTTGCTAAAGAATCAACTACCGGCAAACCATCATGTTGGCCTTGGTTATTCTAAGGCAAGTGCATCCAATGCACGCACCTCCTATAGTGAAGTAACTATAGATTTTGTGAGGCCATCCTCCGGTGCATCCACGACTGGTGTCTATAACAACTTGTGTAGTTCTACTACTAAGGAAACCACCACTCCTATTCCTCCCTCCTTTGCAAAGAAACCCACCAAGGGTGGACATCAAAGGAAGGGACATGCATTCATGTACACCAATACACGTAGGAATGCCTCCACTTCTCACATTCCTACAAATGATGGTTTTTATGCTCCACACCCACGAGCACGTGCAAACACTCATTTGAGACACTCTCATGCACGTACTCATGCTCATGCACCTTCACATGCTTATGATCACACATCACATCCACATGTGCATGCTTATTCTCATGATCATCCTCGTGCATACGCACCTCATATTTATCCACATATGTATGCAACACCACACCATGGATCATATGCCCATCATCATGCTTTAGCACAACACAATGTTCCATACACATATCCTCATGCTCTTGCTAGATCTCATGTTCCTAGGCCACATGCACCACGTAGAGATCAACCTTTGTGCATGCAACCACTAGGAATAGGATACCCAAAACATACACTATTTGGGGTCCGAAGAACACTAGCAATCATACTAAGGATATGTATGTACAATCTTATATTCATGATATTATTTTGAATGATGATTATGTTAGGAAATCACGGTCCTCTTGGACTTGGCTTCCAAAGGGCTAGTTTCGTTAACCCAACTTGCTTGGTACCATAAGTTTATATTCATTTTATGGGTACCAAAGCATTTGTGTTAAGAATTGATTTACTCTTTTGTTTGCATTTTGGTCTTAGATGCTCATGTTTGTTAGAAACTTAAATTCATATTGAATTTGATTTCTATTGTTTGATTATTAGTAAATCACTATGTTTAGGATTTTCATGTGTAGAATATCTAATACTTTTTCATGCAACACATGTCTTGGTTCATATTCATGTTTTGTTGCATATGATACATGTCATGCTTTTGGATTAATATACATGTTTACTTTTGGTACATTTGGTACATGCATGTATATGGTTATATATTTATCTAGTAACATGATTATATGTTTCATTAATATTGTGTATGATTACATTAGGATATGTGTTACAATAATTTGAATTTAGTTTGTTAAATTTGTTGCCTAACCCATAGGATCCAAAAAGGTTTTTGGATACCAAAATTATGTTTTCTAGGTTCAATCCACATTGGGATACCAACCCTACCAACTCCTTGATTTGCAAAGATTTTCATTCAAATGGAGTTGATGGTGCTTAAGTGATGCACCAAAGTAGGGGGAGCTTAATGTTGTAAGTATATTCTCACATTTAGTATCCATGTGTGTTGGATGCATGTAGATGTCACTTTGTGTTTGAGACTATCTCATGCATATCCTTTGTTTGCGTATTATGTGTCTTGTATGTCATTCATGTCTATGTATTTCACGTGTGTCAAATTCTTGTCTGATGTGCATTGTGTATTCATAATCCTTACTCATATGTTTATTCGAGGATTATTTATAACATGTGGCTTAAACATTTTCATGTTAGAACTTATACTCAACATTTTCATGTTAGAATTAATGTTCACTTGCATGTTTCACACACGGGACACGCTTATATTTATGTTCCACTTCACAAGCGTGCATCCCAACTTCCTACTCATGCCACTACACAATCTCTACTTAAGAATCCTAAATCACTATCTTTTGGATTCCTAAGAATGTTTCTAGGCATGATATGAACACACATATAGAATCGTATATTAGGATTGACATATTCTCATGCGACTCATATTGCGTTTCATTGCTTGGGTACCATGCTTGTATGATTACTTTTTGTACCCATATTTATGTGAGACCACTACTCCCAAGTTTGCATAGTTTGTATGACATGTGTGGGAGTATGACATTTTCATTTATATGTCATTGCATTTCATTCATATTATGTTGTGCATATAGATTAGTTGATTTCTCTGACCCTTGGTAATTTATTATCAATTTGCACCTTCCTATCTTGTTGATATGCCAAAGGGAAAGAGAAATTTGGTTATGAAAATTAATACTTTATGCTTTTTCATGCACACTCTTTGTGGTATTACTTTTCATGCCTTCCTTCAATATGTGTTGTGCCGTGAATGTTTATTTTGTGCACATATGCATATTGAACGAGGAATCTTTCTTGCACACACTATTGTATTAGATGTGTGTATTCATAATGATGCTGCTTGACTAAATCATATGCATAGGAATTATTAGTATATGTGTATCTAATTTCTAATGGTTGATAATTGTTAATTCCTTAAGATTTTCGTGATTATAATAACTCCTATTAATGCATGCCATGCATTTCTATTGATGAGTGTTATTTACAATTGGTAAATGATTGGTTATTAGACTACTTGATTTTGTTCCTTAACCTATTGGATCCAAAAAGTTTTTGGATACCACCAATTGTTGAATTGTCAGATTATTGTGCAAGATGCCTACCCTACACACTCCTTTGTTTACAAATGATGGATCAATTCAAAGGAAAGGATGGTGCATTGGAGATGCACACATATAGGGAGAGCTAAATGGTTGTAAGTATGTGTTTTGTACAATTGGTATTTTAATATATTGGTTTTGACTACCATGTTTACAATTGGTATTTTAATATATTCGATTTGTGTAATATAGCATACTTCTTCATTAGCTCATTCTTGTCACACCCTCATGAAGATTGTTTGTTTATGTGACTATCTTGTTCATGTATGTCATATATGTCTTATTACGACTCATGTACCATGGTAGCTATAACATTTATATAATAAATTGGTTAGTTGCTTATTGATGTTCATATCTTTTTCTTCCATGAATAAGATTAATGATTTAGGATCTTTATGCATATTTGTTCATTGTATCACCACACATCTCATACTTTTCTTATAGTTTGTATGATTATCTTTATGAGACGTATTGATATGATTTGGGGTGATCAATGTATGTTACTTGTCATTTTAATTACTTCATGACTGATGTTTAGCTATAATTTTATTCAAGAGATCTTTCATGTCTACAGCTAAATCTTTCATTTATGATATTTTCACAAGTGACATAACACTCACTCATATTAGTTAGTGATCTTCAAGCTATATTTCTCACTGTGTCATCTCTCATCTCATGCTCATATTTTATGATATTTTTATGAGATGTTAGAGATAACTTGTGCTATACACGATCATATAAGCTTTATATTGTGTTTGATGATATGTATATTCTGTCATAGATATTCTTCCATGAATATATCTTGATGCACTATGACTTCTTTGATGTTACCTCCGATTATATTGTGCTTACACAAGCTTTTTATTCTATTCGCACAATTGGTATGCATGTATGCGATATTCATGATAACTTTATTCGTTTATGTCCTACCTTGTGACTTTGAACGTAGACTATCTTCATGCCTTTGCTCAAAAGATGTTTAGTCACATTATATCTTTTGTGATAATTGAGCTAGGATGAGATCATGTCTCTATTTGTTCACTTGGTTTCCTTTTCAAGTGATGTCATGATCTTGACATTATTTGCCTGCTTTGCACACTGTGTTAAACTATTTATATTGGATATCATCTTTACATGCTCTTGCTTGATGCTAGTCTTGAGCTTGTGATATAGTGCTTATCTTCATTATGCTCATGGCATTCCATGCTTATCATTAACTCATTATGTGAGTATCTATTCTGGAATGCATGCTAGTACTATGGTTCTTTTGAACATTGTTTCAATTAGTATCCTAGTGTGCTAGAATTGTGTATGCCATACGTTTTATGATGTTTCTATCTCTATTTGGCATAACACTTTTGCATGATATAGATATTTGTGTATGCCCACATCGCACACTTCACTTAGATTTGGTATGCTTACTTTTGGAGATGCTTTGTGGAGTTTAGCTGGAGATACTTTTGGAGATGATTTGGTTTGCCTACAATTGGTATCACATGCCATTATACTTATTTTGAGGTATTATTTCATAACATAACTTTGTACACATGGTTAAAAATTTCCATAGTCATGTTTGTTGCATTTTTTATGTTTGACTTAGATCTCAGTTTATTGATATTATTTGTTGATCTATGTCATTGTGATGATTTTGATTCCACCATTATGTATTTAATCATGTTCATGTCATATGTCATGCCCTTGCTCAAAGACAGTCTATCACATTATGCTTAATGTTATAAATTTTGTGATAATTGAGTTTGTTTGTGTATTTGACACTATTTGATCACTTGTTTTTCTTTCACAAGTGATGTCATGATATTTGCATTGGTATCCGTATTCTTTTTCATATTTATAGCTAGTAGCTACTGCTAATTATGCTATTGTCACTTTTCTAACACTGCTCACACTACTCTTTACAATTAGTATCTATTGTAATCTTTATCACATATACTTATTGCTTATCTTCTTGTGATAATTGAGGGTAGTTGAGTTGTTGTTGGATATCTGCTCTTGTAATTGATATCTTTATTTTGATATCTTGTTTTAAATTGGTAGCTTATCTAGTTTACATTAGATATACCTTTTTGTTTTCCACTCTATTTTTGCTTTTGTTGTTTCTATACCCCCCATGTCTTTTGGATAATGCCAAAGGGGGAGAGAAATAAACAAAGGATGTGCTTTTTAAATATTGAGTGTTAAACAATAACTTGAATCATATAGACTTTATGTATGATCGTTCATGTATATGATTTAGGGGAAGCTTTGGTGATTACCTTGGTTCATATTGATTACATTATATATATTGGTAATCATGCTCATGTTTATGATGTGTATCACATATATGATTTGTATTGTGTACGCATATTATTTCTGGTCATTCATGCGATATATACACAACCTCATGTGATACACACACTATTAACTGCTGAATGATGCTATTGATTATTGATATTAACTTGATTGGCATCATTGCAGGGGGAGTAAGTATATTTAATGCACAATTATTTGTTTTGTTTATATTTGGTTTGTCGTCATCAAAAAGGGGGAGAATGTTGAGTATTGGACTCTCCACCTTGATTTTGATGATGATCAAACACAAATCATTGTGATTAACTCATGTGTTTGCAGTTAGCTAAAAAGTCACCAATTAGATTCAAGAAGATCAAAAGTGACTACACGTGTTGATTCAAGTGGAAGACTTGGTAGATCAACAAAGGTGAAGCATTGGCTTGAAGAACTCATAGGCTACCTCAAACCTCAAGCCAATGGCATCAACAAATGAATAGAGATTCAATCCAAAGAGAAGATATGAATGGTTGAGTCAAAAGCTTCAAAGACAATGACGTTGGAGATATTCAAGTCATTCAACTAAAAGACTCAAGACCATGAAGAATTATGGAGATCGTCGCCAATGTACTTTGTTCATCTCAAGCGACGCTCCAAGACTTCTTAAAGCGCTTGATCGTGTGCCTGAAGCTTCGTTGAAGCTCAAGAAGTTATTCATGAAGTCAAGTGATTCGGATTCTCCATGTTGAAGCTTTAAAGACAGTTTGTCGCGTTTACTTTTATATCTTCTAGCTTCGGTTTAATAGAATGTTAAACCTTGAGTAGTACTTGCCTAGAAATCTTCATAACTTTCATATCTTATCTCTAGGATTGCCTTAGAAGCCCTTAGAAACTTTCCCGAAGCTTATCGCTTCTTTTCATGGCTTCATATACATCTTAGTTGGTTCAAGTAGAAGAACCAACCGACTAGATGACGATCTAATCGGTTGGAAATCCTTCTTGAACCGACTAGACATCCTTGCTAATCTCAGCACATTCACTGTTGATCAATTAGTCGGTACAAGAAGGTTCATCGACCGACTAGATGACGATCTAGTCGGTTGGAAATCCTTCTCAGACCGACTAGTTATCCTAATTGATTCAAGCCTATTTGTTGACCAATTATTCGGTCCAAGAAGGTTCACCGACCGATTAGTTGTCCAACTAGTTGGTTGGAAATCCTTCTCAGACCGACTAGTTATCCTAATTGATTCAAGCCGATTTGTTGACCAATTAGTCGGTACAAGAAGGTTCACCGACCGACTAGTTGTCCAACTAGTCGGTTGGGAATCCTTCTCAGACTGACTAGTTCTCCTAAGTGAAATTCGACTTCTTTACTGTTGACTACTTAGTCGGTCTAAGAAGGCTCACCGACCGACTAGTTGTCAAACTAGTCAGTTGATGTTTCTTCTTGGACCGACTAGTTCTATCTCGTGATTTCACCATCTTCCCTGTCAACCTTCTAGTTGGTCCAAGAAGGTTCACCGACCGACTAGTTGCAAAACTAATCGGTCAGTGATCCTTCTTAGACCGATTAAGCTGCTCGAAAATATGACCATTGGGAGATTTTTGACCACGACTTTTCTTGATTCTTTCTATATAAACCTGATTCGTTTCAAGCTAGAAACAAGGTCCATTATCAGAGTTATTTCAGACCTAATAGAAGAGAATTCACTATCATTTTTCCAAGCTCTCTCTCTTGCAAGAAAATCTCTCTTTCTCTTTAAAGCTCTAACTTCTCAAGAGAGATTTTCAATCTTTGTGAACTCCTCTAGCTAAGAGCTTGAATCACAACCAGCATCTTCACCTTAAGCCATCTCTTGCTGATCATCTTGGTGGTGCTAGGGTTTGTGATCTCATCGTCATCAAAATCCACTCTTGCCATATATTGGTAAGTATTTCTCAAGGCATAGGATTTTGTGGTAAGAAGCTTTAAATTTCATTCTTTATACTTCTTAATTGTTGTATACTCTCGGTTGTTGAGAGGGTTGGCTTGATCCCAAGTTGTGGGAGTCAAGATTTCAGTTTTGCTCTCGGTTTGTTAGAGTGTGCTTAGTCCCAGGTTGTGGGATTAAGGTTTTTGCGTGTTCCCGGGTTGTGGGATACACGGACATCAATTGTAGGTCGATTGCACTTGTGGGGTTTCTGCAAGTGGGCTAAAGGGAAGCTCTAGTGGTTTTACTAGAGTATCCGGAGGGGATCCGGGTGTTGCTGGATTAGGGCACCGGGAACAAGTCGAGGAGACTTGGGTGGCACCGAACCAGTGTAGATTGCATGTTTGCATTGCATTGTTCCTTGTGTTGATGATCATTTCTTTCATTCCGCATTTGTTGGTTAATTAGGGTTTTATTTGGCGTAAATTCCTTATAATTCTATAAAACACTATTCACCCCCCTCTAATGTTTATTCCTCATCGCACAGGGTCACTACACATCCATTCGCAGATTCTTGCATTGCAAAAGAAACAACAACAATAATAATAATTGAAGGAAACATAAAGTACAACAGATATAAGATGAATGCAATTAGCAGTTTAAAAATGATGACATGTCATATTATTTCATAGATGCAACAGTTTAAGATGAGCATGATATTTTACGAGGCATGGCATGTTGTAGCAAAAAAACTACTAAACAATATTTCATAAAAAGCAGTAAAACCTGCGTTCACGTCTGCACAAAGTTTACGTCTTGCAACTGAAGTTGCAGTACGGGTACACTTCTATGCTGAGTGACTGCTTAACCCTACCCCTCCACGTGTATATGGACTGGAGTATTTTATCATTTGGCATAGGGATGCACCTAGCCTCATTCATGATGTAGGAGTCAAAATCCTACTCGCCGTAGCTTACATTTCAATAGTAGCGTGTGCTACACATTCATTACAAGACATTCAATGCATGGAATGACATGGCAATATGCAACATGATAGCATAAAAAGCAGTTAATGCACGCGTACAGTTTATCAAAATTAAACATGACATGTGATGTGCATGAAATGACATGGCAAGGGTGTCGGATCTAGCTTCATTGTCAAGCTAAATCTAGTATGGTGTCGGTTCTAACTTCGTTGTCAAGCTAGATCTAGTATGGTGTCAGATCTAGCTTCGTTGTCAAGCTAGATCTAGTATGGACGTCTAGGCGACTATCATTTCACCGCCTAGTCTCTTTTACACAATAATCATAGAATGGCCTAAAAATGGCCTAACAATTTACTGTGCAAGTTCCATTTGCCTGAAATGACGTGCTGTAAATCTCAATTCAACGGAGTCCTGAATCTCCCTATGTGCTCAACAAACATCACCAACCAACAATCCCATATTATTTATCTTAAATTAGTGATTTACCAAAGCAAGGAAAATTATGATTTTTATCATGTTTAAACAGGCGGGTGTTTGGGTTCCTACAGATCGGGTATACCTGAACACGACGCGAGAGCTACATTGACGTCGGGTAGAGACGTTGATCACTCCGTATTTTACACCTTTTTTCCGCATGTTTGCATGCCATTTAGATCGCTCAAATCATGTTTTTCACGATTTATCGACGATATTGCGATACTTTTCATGATTTGTTGTTTTTGTCGTACTTCAGGAGATTTGGAGCGATTTGGAGTGATTCCGAGATACACCTACTCCGGAGTGTCACCAACAACTTCCCCGAGGGGTATTTTGCTATTGGAGAGGAGCGGAAGAAGAAAGAACGTCGTAGGAGCGACGAGGAGGCAAAAACACTCAGAATGAGCATTTTCAGTGTCTCACTCGCCGAGTGAAGGAGTCACTCGGCCGACCAGCGAGACCCCGCTCGGCCGGCCAGATCGGACACGCTCCAAGTGTGCACTCGACCGAGCATCAGAAGCCCACTCGGCCGAGTGACGTATCCCGTCCGCCCGAGTGGCACTCAGACGACGCCCCTCAAAAAGAGCCAACTTACTGTTTTTCGTCAGTCTGAGCAGCAGAAGACCCACTCGGCCGAGTGGCAATTGCCGACCGCCCGAGTGAAGATAAGCCCATCGGCCGAGTGACGACAACTCACTCGGCCGAGTGACGCCCGAAGTAACGACCCCCAAGACCCCGGACTTACTGGAAATTCTCAGGGTCTTTCACTCGGCCGAGCGACTTTTGTCACTCGGCCGAGTGAGCCGAGCGCATGTAGCGGAAAACACGATTTTGGAGCTACGCAGGGGCAGTTTGGTCACGAATTTTTGGGCAGTTTTGGGGGGTATTTAACCCCAGATTCTAACCTAGTTTAGGGAGCTTTTTGATTGCTTTTGGCAGCCTTTTTAGATTAGACTTTTTAGAGTTTTATTCTTGTGATTGGAGAGGAGAGAAAAGTGTTATTTTTGTTGGATTCTTGGAAAGCTACATTGGTTTGTCTTCCTCTCTATTAAAAATCCTATTTTTATTGTTATTTTGATTGTTGCTATGAATTCCATTGCTATTTCTATTGATTATTCTTTCATTAGCAATATGATTTGTGAGTAGTATTAACGTCTTGGAAAGCTACATTGATTATTCTTTCATTAGCAACAGCGCGAGAGCATGAGCTAGGTTTTACATTCAGTTGCAACTAGTTCACCCGAAATACTACCCTAGCAATCGTGATACCGATGAATCACAATGACGAGATACGGTGAGTAGCGGGGATTCCCTATTCCCTAGGTGTCTTTATTTGATTTTATATCTCTTTACATTATTTGACGATTGTGACAGCATCGCCGAAAGGCAAATTCCCACTCTTCTGTCCCTATAGCCAGGTTGTTCGGAGAAGGCACTGTCATACGTCCTCCCTGTGTTCGATACCCGCTCGCCGCTACACCGTGCGCTTGTGGTAAAACTACATGGTCGCTCTTTAGGGTGTACGCCCTGAAGCGATCAAGTTTTTGGCGCCGTTGCCGGGGAGGCGATTGTGTTTGATCCTACCACCCTAGCTATTTCTTTCTTTTTGTTTTATTTCTTTATTTTTATCTAACCCTTCCATTGTGCTAATCACTTCTTTGAAACTTTGTTTTCCCGTGCATGTACACGAGATCCACAGCTGACCCCACCGATATATTGTTTGATCCTGAGATCGAGCGTACATTGTGGAGAATCAGAGCGGAGAGGAGACCCGATACGGAAGGGAGGTTTATGAACGTTCGGGAGACGCCTGAAGAGTTAGCGGCAAGAATGGCGAGGATTATTTCCATTCGAGATAGGCTCCGGCCTAAGACTTCATCCACGACCTCGTCCATAGCCATGCCGGAGTTGGCGGCCGATAAGAGTTTTGAGTTGAAGACTGGGCTTGTGGTTCTGATGCAGCAGGATCCATTTCATGGGAACGCCCATGAAAATCCCCACTACCACATCCAGCTCTTCCTATCGAAGTGCGCCACCTTCCAGATGCCGGGCGTCACCCTAGATGCCATCAGACTGCGCCTCTTCCCCTTCACATTAAAGGATAAAGCTCTTTATTGGTTGAGGACACAAGCTGAAGGAGTCTTTACCACATGGGACGAGTTGGCGAGCGCGTTTATTGACAATTTCTATCCACCCTCCAAGACGGTAAAGATTAGGAGTGCTCTCATGTCCTTCAAGCAAGGACCTCAAGAGACACTCTACGAGGCTTGGGAGCGCTTCAAAGATCTGCAGCATCAATGCCCCCACCATAGCATTGAAGATTGGGAGCTAGTCCATAGCTTCTACAATGGTCTCCAACCGGGGACCAAGCAGATTATTGATGCCGCGGCAAATGGAGCCATCCTATCGAAGACTCCCGACGAAGCTACGGCCTTAATTGAGGAGATGGCCTCAAACAATCAACAATGGGGTGACGAGTGAGGACACTCTTCGTCCTCCTTGAAGCCATCTAGCATCTACGAGGCCAAGGCCGTGGCAGAGCTGACCAACAAGTTCGATTCTCTTCACAAGGTGGTGAAGAGACTGGAGAAATATATTACGGAGCCCCAAGGAACCCCTTCCTCATCCACACCAACAAATCAAATGTGTGATTGGCAAGACCAATCCCAAGCTATGTATTTGGGAGGAGAACAAGGAGAGGGATCTTTGGAGCAAGTTCAATACGTCGCGGGGAACCAAGGATATTGGGCCAATTCGGCCACTAGAAACCATCCCGGTTTCTCCTATGCCAACAATGATGGAGCATTGAACCCCCCGCAACAACTACCTCATCAAGCTCGACCACCACCACAACAACAACAACATTATCCACCGATGGGGCCTCCGCAACAAAATTTCCCACCAAAGCAACAAGTTGGACCCTATAGGCCGCCCGGATACAATCAAGGGTGGAGAAATCCAAACCCTCCACAAGCTCAAAAACGTTCCGATTTTGAAGCTAGAGTGGAGGAGTTTATGGCCGAGCAGAAAAAGACTAATGCTTCCTTGAAGGCGAGCCAAGATTCCCTTGCAACCGTTGTAGGCCAAATCTCGGAGCAACTTGCGTTGCTAAATCGAAATAGTCAACAGTTGCCGGCTCAACCCGAGCAAAATCCACGGGGCACCACCGGGCATATCAACGCCGTGGTTGCAGTTACTACGAGAGGAGGGAAGGACACCACTCCCGTCATGATTCCTACCGATGAGCCCGTGGTAGAGAGAGTAGAGCCAAGTGAACCGGTCATTGAAGTTGAGAGGGAGAAAGAGCCGCAAGGGGGAGAAAAGTCCAGAGCGGAGCAACTGATTGAAGAGAGGCGTTTTATGCCACCGATCCCATTCCCTCAGAGGCTTGCTAGAGCAAAGATGGAGAAACGGGTAGCCAAGTTTCTCGAATATTTAAGAGGGGTAAGCATCAACATTCCTTTCCTAGACGCTATCGTGGAGATCCCGACATACGCCAAGTTCTTAAAGGATTTGATAACGGGAAGAAAGAGGAAGGAGAAGATAATGCTCGCTGAGGAGGGGACTTGGTTCACCAATAGAGAGAAGGAGCCCGCCAAATTCAAAGACCAGGTGAGTTTCCGAATTTCTTGCAACTTAGGCGGCGTCCCTCTACAAAAGGCGTTAGTGGACTTAGGGGCTAGTGTTAGCCTCATGCCTCTCTCTATGTTCCGAAGACTAAACACCGGTACAGAATTGAAGCCTACTGACATGCGGATACAACTAGCCGATGGTCGGATCACAAGGCCGGTAGGGATCGCGGAGGACATCCCGTTACAAGTCCCGGGGGGCATATGTTTGACATGCGACTTCGTGATCATGGATGTCAAGGAGGAGGGAGATACGTCGCTAATACTTGGACGCCCGTTCCTCGCCACCGCCAGTGTCATTGTCGACGTACGAGAAGGGACTCTAACATTGAACGTCGGCAACATCGAGATGGAGCTTCATATACCCAAGGCAATGAAACACATGCCTTTCCATGAGGAGCTGGACTATATGGACCTCCTTGACGAGGTCATTGAGAAGGCGATCCCCCATTCCATTGGCGCAATATTCGAGGAAGATTTTGAGGAAGGGCCGGACTTGGGCCAAGAAGAAAAGATGGAGAATTCCCCCGACCCCTCCATGGAAATTGATGAAGGCGACGCTGATGTCGCGAGAATACGAGAGCTCTGCAAGCTCTCAAAGATGAAGACTCCAAAGAAAGCCCCACCGATACGAAAATCGGTGTCACCGGCGAAGCCGAGGCCGGGAGCAAGCACTAGCTTGGGGGAGCCACCCCCCAACACTACCCGAGGTGAAGGAGCACTGAGGAAGAACACGCCGCCACAACATCCAAATTTAAGCGTTCTTCCCAATAAATTCGACGGGTGCATCTCATATGCACCCAATATCCCGCACTAAATTGAAAATCAAAGGGGGTCGAGCTCAAGACCTTAAACGAGCGCTTGTCGGGAGGCAACCCGACGGTTATCGCTTTATTTTTACTTTTTCCTTTATTTTTGTTTTAGAAATTATTAGTGTTTTGAGTCGTTTGCCTAAAAATTTCGTGATAACGGGTCCTATTTTTCCTTGACAGGAGAGGAGAAAGGGATATCCATCATTAGGAGGATGAACGAGGCGACGAGGAGCGCTCCAGGAATGCGCTCGATGCTTAGGAGGAGGATGAAATCGACTGGAGAAAGAAAAACAGAGATTAGAGCCCAAACGGAGCCAAACAGCAGGAAACAGGGTTCACTCGGCCGAGTATACTAGTCACTCGGCCGAGTACATAAGTTCGTCCGCCCGAGCGGCACACGAACGAGGGAAGTCTGTTGTACCCAACTCTCTGTTTCTTTTCTTGATTTCAGTATAATTGCCACTCGGCCGAGTATATATCTTCACTCGGCCGAGTGAAACCGATACACTCCTAGGGCGAGTAATGCCGAGTAGCTTGTGCCACTCGGGCGAGTGGACTTTCTCCACTCGGCCGAGGGTGGCAAAGCCACTCGGCCGAGGGTGGCAAAGCCACTCGGCCGAGGGTGGCAAAGCCACTCGGCCGAGTCGTATGCGGGGAGGAATTTTCAAAAACATTTCCGTTACGATCACTCGGCCGAGCGACATAGTCACTCGGCCGAGTCGTAACTTTGCCTATATAAGAGACGCGGGCTCGGCGCGGAATTCAAAGCGTTATAATTCTCTTCGCCCGAGCCCGCGCCCCTCTCTCTTACCCGAGCGCTGCGACCGCCAAACCCACTCGCCCGACCGCCTTGCCCGACCGCCTTGCTCGGCCGACCAGCGCCGGCCGAAGCTGCCGCGCCTCCGCCCGAGTCGCCGCCGGCGACCTCCTTGCCGGCCGAGCTCCGGTACCCCTATTTTGCCTATTTTCTCCTTTCTCTCGTATTTCTTGACGATCCGTACACTAATCTAGCCCCTAATTCAAATTAACTTCATTATCTATCCATTATACCCCTAACCCCCCATACATTTTGAATATTACTCGCTGATATCTTCGTTTGATGTGCAGGGTATATTGTGGAGCTTAGGGGAGCCTAGGGGAGCTTCCGGGGAGCGATTTTGGCTTCGTGGAGGCGTCGTCTTCGCACGCATCCACTTCTTTGCTCTCGCGGCGTGTCACGATATACTCGTTCCATTTATCTTTGCACGCCGTATTTTTACCACTTTTGGTGAGCACCCGGGGCCCACATGCCGCCCCGGACACGGCCACGCACCAGGAGAGCTTCCGCCAAGCGGAAGCGACCGGATGAGGCTGGCCCCTCCCACGAGATGGAGGACTCTCCTCCGCCTACGCCACCTCACCCCACACAGCCACAGCCTGCAGACCCCGTTCACCCCGCACAGCCACTCCCTGCCGACCCACTGCCACCACCGGCTCCACTTGTCGGGCCGCTGGGGATTACGTTCCGAGAAGACGCACACCGCGTCGTCTTCGAGCGCATTACCCAGCGCTCGATTGTACCCTCCAGGTTCGCACACCTTGCAGACCCAGGACGTCTGGGGGTACTTGAGGGGATGCTCACGTTGTATGACAACGTGGGCTGGCGAGATTTTTTCCAAGTGTCGGCGGACACCTTTGTCCGCCCGACACTTGAGGTGCTTAGTTCTATTGCCCGGACCGACGAGGGATGCTCGTTCAGGTTTATGGACCGGGAGTGCCAGGTCACTCTCGGTATGATGAGAGCATTCTTTTCGTGGCCCAATGTCCCCGGGGCCGACCGTGGTTACGCACCCACTCACATTTCCCCACCTTCCTTCGATTCACACGCTTTCTAGGCCCGGATCACGGGTTTACCAGCTGCCTTTGACCCTAGTAGGGCCAAAGCCTCGGCCATCGTCCACCCCTGCCTCCGCATAGCTCAGCGCCTTATGGCGACTACCTTTTTGGTGAGGTATGAGCCTGGGACGATGTCCACGCCAGAGCTTTATATGCTCTATACGATGATGCGTCCCAGAGTTCTAGCTAGGGAGAGTGACGACTTGGTCCCCGCCGTCGTGATTGATATCGCGAGCTGGTTTTTGGACCGTATCATCGTATCGGTGGGCGCTCGCTCACCGATATGTTGCGGCGATCTGATCACCCTGCTCACCCTGATGACCAGCGAGGACCTTCCGGCTGACCTGCGACGAGCCCCGGGCTCCACTTCACTGTCTATAGACGTCATGGCCCGGATGAAGATGCTTCGTCCGCACGGTCAGCGACACTGGGTTTGGTTACACGGTCCCTACGGTGCTGATTACATGATCCTTCCGAGCCCAGCTCGGACATAGATAGCACCAGCACATGTGGACTGGCTTCCGGCGATGGATCTCCTGATCCCCACCGCCTACGTGCTTGAGGCCGAGGAGGCCGAGCAGGCTGGGCAGGCCCACGCTGCACACGCTGCGCCCGTTGACCCCGTGGCCCCTCAGCCTGCCCCTGCACTTTCTGCTGCTTCTGACACTTCTGTCCCCACTTCTGCCAGTGTCGGGACAACACTTGCTGAGCCCACCACCACCACGCCTGCCACCACTACCACCCCTGCCACCACCACTCCCACCACAGCTGCCCTCTGTCTGTTGAGCCCCTTTGCTCTGCACTACCCGAGCGCCCACCTACTTTTGTTGAGAGCGGAGAGCCTTCTTTTGCTTCTGTCGTGGAGACCATGGCCAGTATGATCTCCGCTGGGATTTCGCCTTTTAGACCCCAGACTGCCTCCCCAGCGGTTGTCACTTCTGTCTCCACCGCAGCCGTACTTTCTGAGAGTGTCGTGACGTCTGTCCCCACTTCTGTGTCACTAGTCTCTCTTGCCGCCTCGTCGCCACTTTTATACTCCACTTCCGCTGCTGCTGCTTCCACCTCACGCCAGCATGCGCCCCAGCCTCGCCCTGAGGCTAGGCACCCACTTGTGAGCACAGCACCCTTCCTCCACATGCCTGCTGAGCCCATCCATTACACCACCCGAGTTCGCCAGCCCCGTCCTGCACAGCACAGACAGGTGCGTCCCTCTGCACCACCTACCCCCGACACTGTACTTCAGAGCATTCGTGCTCTTGAGGGGGCGGTGAGTGGCCTCAGAGGTGACCTCAGGACCATGTCTGCCACCGTCATAGCTATGGCCAGCCACTTCGACCTACTACCGGGCATTCACTATTGCCTCACTCAGATTCTCGATCGGCTTCCTCGCGTACCGACCCTACCCACACCCACCCAGCATGTACCCACCCCCACTCCTACACCCACCCAGCCTGCTTCTACACCCATACCCACACCCACCCAGCAGACTGTTCCACCACCACCTCCTCCTCCACCTCCGCCTCAGGACGGAGACGGCGCAGCACCACCCTCTTAGGCACCCTTGATGCCATTGATCTTTTTTGCCGTCTTGCTGCCCGTCTCTGCTCGGTCCTGATGATTTTTGCCCACCCCACCTCCCCTCACTGTTTTGGGTCCACATTTTGATCATATCTTTCTATATCATTTTTGGGAGAGAGGGAGAGATTTTTGGTGTCACACTCTTATATCTGATTCACTCTTATATCTGCATGCATCATGTCCGCATCATATTTTCATTTTGTTATTTTTATTTCTTTTTCATCATGCATGCATCCTCACATACCCCTACCATTACACGTCTCTCGGTGTGCCACACTTCGCACATTGAGGACACTGTGCACTTTAGCTTGGGGGAGTGAGTTCTCACGTTCTTTTCGATTTACCACCTTTATTTTTAGTTTTTTTTCACGCCACTTTCCGCATTTGCACTCATTTTCATCACTTTTTCTTTTTTTTACCATGCATCACGTTTTTCTTATTTTCTTCGTGTGCCGCATTGTAAATAGTTTTATTTTTCCCTCTTTATCTTTACTTCTTTCATCTCATACTAGAGATGATTTTTCTGTGATGATGATGACGTGGAGTTAGCTTTCTCTATATGCATGCTATATTTGTCATGTCTTAGATTTTATTTCCGATATCATACGCTATGATTTGCCTTGCATTCAGAGATAGTAACCCACACTTTTTCCGTATGAAAATGGATGAAATTTTATTATTAGCTGAGTCTGAATATTCATATGTATGCTATCGCAGAAAACACACCAAGATTCACGCATTGGATGCTTATATCTGGAGTACCGTTTTCTTTTCCTATATCACTTCTATTTGCATGATTTGTACACTTCACTTCAGGATGATTGAATGATGTTAGCTGTGATAAATCTGGATTAGTTTTGCTTTTTTGTGATCGAAACTGGGTAGATTAGATTACCCTGCTGAAGTTGTCATGCACGTTTTATAGAGTGAACTGAGAGACATATTTATTTCTTTCTCCACATACCTTGAACATTAATTCTCTATTTTAAAATCATTGGTGAATCTCCCCTTAGCGATTCTAATATTTGGCATTTCTCCCGTTATTAAATTCCTAGCTCCAAATTTCCCAAAACCAAAAAAGAAAAAGAGAAAAAAAGAAATTCTTGAATATCCTTTTCTCTCTTTTGATTTGGGATCATTTGTGTATAAATGCTATTAAAAAAAGAGAGAAAAAAGAAAAGAAAAAAATTTGAGAAAAAGAAAAGAAAAGAGAAAAGAATCTCAATAAACGATCCCATCTCATATACTCTCTCTTTCTTCCCTCTTTTTGTTTTTATTTTTATTTTCTTTTGCATTTGGAGCTTCAAAAGAAATGGGGAATGTAAATACACTTTTGTATATGCCACCACGCTTATAGATAAGCTTAGGGGAGGGAATCCAATGATGTGTGAGAGAGTGACTACCTGACGGTGCATGACAACCTAGGCAAAGTAATATTGTTTACTCGGTGAGATTGTTTTAGCTTCACGAAATCCAGAAATCTATGTCTAGCACTCATTTCATGAAATCCACGCTTTTCTATTCTTTCTATTCTATTGCGTGATATTCTTATACTCCTCATAGAAAGCATTCAATTGAAAAGTGTGTGATCTGTGATATTGTATACCGCTTTAAATGATTCAGACGATGTTAATCTTAGAATTATTCCATTTTTCATGCTATATCAATATTCTTGGGTTTTCTATCTCTATTTGCACCATTATACTATGATATCGAAATAAAAGTCTTTGACATGTGTTTTACATTCGGTGCATGCTATATGAGTAAGCAAAACCCATGTCCTGAGAAAAATGATCTAGCAGCTTCCCTCTTCGCTTTCTTCTTTATTTTTCGTTTTCCGCTTTTCCATCGTTTTCATTTTCTGAATCCACAGGGTTCGCCTTTTACTTATCTTCCTCGAGGACGAGTAAGAGGTAAGCTTGGGGAATTTTGATCGCTCCGTATTTTACACCTTTTTTCCGCATGTTTGCATGCCATTTAGATCGCTCAAATCATGTTTTTCATGATTTATCGACGATATTGCGATACTTTTCACGATTTGTTGTTTTTGTCGTACTTCAGGGGATTTGGAGCGATTTGGAGTGATTCCGAGATACACCTACTCCGGAGTGTCACCGATGACTTCCCCGAGGGGTATTTTGCTATTGGAGAGGAGCGGAAGAAGAAAGAATGTCGTAGGAGCGACGAGGAGGCAAAAACACTCAGAATGGGCATTTTCAGTGTCTCACTCGGCCGAGTGAAGGAGTCACTCGGCCGACCAGCGAGACCCCGCTCGGCCGACCAGATCGGACACGCTCCAAGTGTGCACTCTGCCGAGCATCAGAAGCCCACTCGGCCGAGTGACGTATCCCGTCCGCCCGAGTGGCACTCAGATGACACCCCTCAAAAAGAGCCAACTTACTGTTTTTCGTCAGTCTGAGCAGCAGAAGACCCACTCGGCCGAGTGGCAATTGCCGACCGCCCGAGTGAAGATAAGCCCATCGGCCGAGTGACGACAACTCACTCGGCCGAGTGACGCCCGAAGTAAAGACCCCCAAGACCCCGGACTTACTGGAAATTCTCAGGGTCTTTCACTCGGCCGAGCGACTTTTGTCACTCGGCCGAGTGAGCCGAGCGCCTGTAGCGGAAAACACGATTTTGGAGCTACGCAGGGGCAGTTTGGTCACAAATTTTTGGGCAGTTTTGGGGGGTATTTAACCCCAGATTCTAACCTAGTTTAGGGAGCTTTTTGATTGCTTTTGGCAGCCTTTTTAGATTAGACTTTTTAGAGTTTTATTCTTGTGATTGGAGAGGAGAGAAAAGTGTTATTTTTGTTGGATTCTTGGAAAGCTACATTGGTTTGTCTTCCTCTCTATTAAAAATCCTATTTTTATTGTTATTTTGATTGTTGCTATGAATTCCATTGCTATTTCTATTGATTATTCTTTCATTAGCAATATGATTTGTGAGTAGTATTAACGTCTTAGGGCGTGGGGATGAACCCTACGAGCCCAATTTCCGATTTGTGATGATTTGGTAGAACTATTGCTAGAATTGCTATTAGGGTTAGTTTGGGATCGATATATTACGGATAGCTAGGTGTTCATATCGATTGGGATTTGCAAGCGATTGGATCCCAATTCGATAGGAAACCCTAGAAATCCGAATTGGGTTGAAATTGAGTTTCCGAAGTATCGGTTTGCAAGAGATCGGGCCGATACTAGGATCCTCGATTGCAATTCTATACCGATACCCGTTTGCAAGAGATTGGACGGGTAGGAACTATCCCAACCTAGGTCGTAGCCCGAGTTTGCACGAGAGTGGACTCGGGATGCGATTGAACGATGATGTTGATCCTAATGCTAGCTTGCCTAGGCTAGGGTTTGCAAGAGATTGGACCCGAACCTAGGTTCGCTATAGACCGGCAACAGCGCGAGAGCATGAGCTAAGTTTTACATTCAGTTGCAACTAGTTCACCCGAAATACTACCCTAGCAATCGTGATACCGATGAATCACAATGACGAGATACGGTGAGTAGCGGGGATTCCATATTCCCTAGGCGTCTTTATTTGATTTTATATCTCTTTACATTATTTGACGATTGTGACAACATCGCCGAAAGGCAAATTCCTACTCTTCTGTCCCTATAGCCAGGTTGTTCGGAGAAGGCACTGTCATACGTCCTCCCTGTGTTCGATACCCGCTCGCCGCTACACCATGCGCTTGCGGTAAAACTACACAGTCGCTCTTTAGGGTGTACGCCCTGAAGCGATCAGACGTCAGGGTTGGATTCCAGTAGCAAGTGAGGTACGACGTGTGCTACGATGAAGACGGCCACGTGACAACGAACACTGCACGGTAGCGAGCAACACGAACGCCGGCAGGAAGAGGATGAACGGCAGCGAATGGTGGAGGGCCCAGCTGCGTTTTAGAGCGAGGAGAGGGCCGGATCTATGAGGGTGCAGATCTGGGCTTGCGACAGTTTTTATAGCAAGGAGGGGCTATTTTGGAGGGCTCGGTAGGGGGTTGGGGCAATGGGGAGGCTACAGGTAGGAGGGGCTGCCGTGTAACGTGCGGGTAGGCCGAGGGGAAGTGCGACAGGGTTATCGGCTGTCGTGGGAGCAAAGGGAAGGGGGAGCATGGCAGTTTCTAGGAGGGGGATCTCGGATCTGGGTGGCAGCCAAACTGTGTAGGGGAAAGTGGTGGTCTGTTTTGTGGAGGATGGAGGTTGCCGTGCAAGGAAGGTGGTCAGCCAGGAGAAGCACAGATCTGTGCAGCTAGGGGAGGGGAGGCCGGAGTGTTTAGGGAAGGAGGGCAGGGATGCCGGTTGTTTGTGGTGGGGGCTCGACAGTCCGACAGTTTTGGGGGGAGGTTGTTCGATTTACCGGCGGGTGGAGGCCGGACGGACGGCGGTTCGCCGGAGGGTGAACGACAGTTGAGGGGCAGGCTGCTGGGTGATAGCTGTGTGTGATAGGAGAAGATGATGGCGGCTGAGAGAAAAACCTAGGCTAGGTTGCGTGAGTGTGTTTCAATGAGAGGGGTTTTGCTAATTGGGGTAGAAAAAGGGGTACACTTAAGGTGATTGGAGAGAGTGTGTGTGAGGGGGAGGGAGTGCAAATAGTGTAACGAATAGCTAGGAGAAATATCATGTGAAACGTAGGATTCCTAGGATTTAGTTAGAGTTAATTAGGGTTAGGATTTGAATTAATTAGGCTAGGTATAGGTTGAAAGTGATTAGATCGATAGGTCAGTCTAACGGTGTTCGATAAATCTAAGAAAAATATCGGGACGCCCATATCGACGAGAGGATCGAGGCTAAGACGATCGGTCACGTGCTAGGTTAACGGAAACGGAACTAAAAATAAAGAGGTCAAACGTCGAAGTCTAAAGTTACGACACCCCTTCAAACAAAGTTATTTTGTGGGAGAAAGAGCCGTGAAATGACGTTCACGAAAAATTCCACAAATAAGTACTCTCTCAGAGGGTCACACCGACATATTACTTCCCGCGTTTGGGAAACAAGGAGCGGCAACTAAAAATACGCGTACGGAAAAGAAAGTACGCGCACGAAAGCACACGATCGAAAAGCGACCGTTACAACGACAACCCATCTACACTAGGATGAGAACGGAAAAGATGTAGACGTTCGTCTATATCGAGGTATGATCAGTAGCTTACTCTATTTAACTGCTAGAGGCCCGATATTATGTTTTCTGTATGCCTGTGTGCTAGATATCAAGCTAGACCTAAGGAGTCACACATGATTTCGGTTAAACGAATTTTCGTTACCTCAATCATTCACTAGATTATGGGTTACTTTACCCTAAATCTAGCACAAATGAGTTAACCTCATATAGTGATGCCGACTTTGCCGGATGCAAATCCAATAGGAAGAGTACTAGTGGCACTTGCCATTTTCTAAGAAATTTCCTAGTTTCTTGGTTCTCCAAGAAACAGAACTCGGTATCATTGTCCACGATTGAAGCGGAATATATTTCCACAGGTCTTGCATGTGCACAAGTTCTTTGGATGAGACACACTCTTAAGGACTATGGTATCAATTGTGATACTTTCCCTATCATGGTTGATAACCAAAGCGTTATATGTCTTTTCAAGAATCTGGTACATCACTCCTGTACCAAACACTTAGATGTGAGACACCATTTTATCAATGATCATGTAGCTAAGAAGGACATCATCTTAGAGTACATTGAAACCCAAAAACAAATCACCGACATCTTCACTAAACCTCTTAAAGAAGATTCATTTGTGAGGTTGCGTGGAGAATTAGGGATTATGGGTGAATCTGAAATTTAGGAGTTCAACCTTCATGTTATATCATATTTGGACTCATATCATCATGGTACTTCTTTTATTTTGATAAATTATATGTTTTACATATATTTGTTTTAAGAGATGTTATTAAGATTTTGATGATTTCATTAGTTTTTGGATTGATTTAAGAGTTTTGTGTGTTAATCTATTACATTTTGATATTGATCTCTTGATTAGATTTATGTCAGAGTATAGGCCCTCGGGTGAGTTGTCTTTATCCTTTGGGTTTTCAACCTCTATGTGCATTTCTAGACCAGGACAGACGACTGTCATTTCTTCGACAGTCGACTGCCCTACCCTATCTTCTCATACAGCAGATGGTAACTTTCACCCAGGCGACTGATGACGACTTTACAGTCGACTGTTTGATCGACAGGCGACTGCTGTTTGGTCATCAGGCGCATGTCCATATCTATAGTGGTCTCTGTTTTTATCGAAGTATTTTTAATTCTCAGTCAGTCGACTGTCAACTATTGTGGCGGTTCGTTAACTTGATCTGAGCCGTCGATTTTTCAATCCAACGGCCCAGATTCTTTTGACCCCTCTTTATATCGTCGAGAGACGTCGATTTGAACTTTTGTTTTCTCTCTCATCTGACTGAAAACTCCATCGTCTTCCTCCTTCGAACTCCACAGTCGATCACTCCTCTGTCGATTTCGTGTCGTTTCGAAGCATCTCTTTCCACCGTTCTTTTGATTTCTGAGTCGATTGTCTCCCTTTCTATCGTTCATCACCGATTAGGTTTCTTCGTTTTCATTCGTTTGCGCCCTAATTCCTATCGATTGAACGTCATGGAACCTGTTGGTCCTCCACCTTCAGATGAGTCTTTGCATATCTTTCTTGCTGAATCCACTCCGCCACCTGCTGACCAGCTACCCTCTTTGCCACCATCTTCAGGGGAGTACTTGGATATCTCAATTGGTGACCCTATTCCTTCAGCCAATGTCACTGAACCCTCCTCTCCGCCAGCTGAACAACCTCCCTCTACTCCACCGTCTGTTCCTCTCGAGGATTATCTCCTCGGAAGGATGGTGATCGTGTTTCCATGATCGAAATGCATGTTTCAGATTTGGATCATAAGCTCTCGCTTCTACTTGAGCTTCAATACAAGTCTTTCCTATTTCACGGCATCCCCATTTCGGCCGATCTTCAGGCCATGTTTCACCTTCGGAGGATTCTTCCAAGTCTGCTGATGTACCTCCTCCTCCTGGCTTTGTGCCCTTGCCTTCTATGGTTCTGACCCCCATGCATGCTAATGTTGAGTCTTCAGCTGCGGTAGTGTCATTATCCAAGAGGAAGGCTCGTGCTTACCCTACCCGTCGCTCCATCAGACTGATGTTTTGCCAATCTGGTCGCCCCTCAGACCAATCAGTCATCCACATCGACTGATGCTGATGTTGCTGTTCCGGGGACACTCACCCTTAGTACTAGATGTTTTTGTTAGGGTTGAGTGTTTGAGTACTGCTGTCTGGATGTAGTATGTATTTTGATCACTTTTACTGTACGTACATGATGTTATTGATGTATTTTGTACCCATATAACTGTGATCATATATATATGAAAGCAGTTACTTCATTTTATTTTTCACACATTGTCTCATTGCTTATCTTATATGTGTGAATTTTGTGAAATTGTCTCCTTGTATGCAATATCATTTGTATGATGTGATTTGAGACGATTTTTTCCCCTCCTATAACTTGAAATGTTGATATTGGATTCTTGTTCATTTAGTCAACGTATATCTCGTGTGTTTTATGATCTTTTGAATTGAACGTCAATAAGATGCCCTTGTGTTATTAGTTTTTCTCCGTAGATTTATTGGCATCAAGTTGAACATACATCCTATCTCTATACTCCCATGTTAGTACTTTTTTAGCATGCAAGTTGTTATGTTACTCCCACCTTTTGGATAATGCCATAGGGGGAGAGAAATAAACAAATTCATAATGTATGTGCTAAGTAAATTCTAATTACACTTGAATCTAAGATTGAAGTTTTCTTAGATTCAGGGGGAGTAAGATATAATGAACGTGGATTATAAAATCTTAGATTTCACGGATTCAAGCAAATCATTCCATTCATGCATATCTTACTCATTTGCTTCATTTGATCTATAGATGCCCCAATATTTATTGGCTACCTTGATTGGCATCTATGTAGGGGGGGTAAGTTGTCTTTAAGCACAATTATTTATCTTTTTGTTTATGTTTGTTTGTCATCATTCAAAAGGGGGGAATGTTGAGTATTGGACTTCTCCCTACTTGGTGCTAATGATGAGCAAACATAAATACATGTGACTAATCCCCTATTTGCAGTTAATCCATTGCCTAAGCATATCATGAAGATCAATTAGCAATGGATGACTGATTCAGTATGAATATTAGATATTTATTCCCTCTATTTCTGGGCATTTTGTGCTTGAATATAGTTTAACTAAGCTTCATTATAAGCATAATTGAATTAAAATTGGTTTATGGAGCATAACGTTGATTTGTGCACAAAATACGGGTTTTAGCGATCTTTTTAGCATTCCATTATTTTTCATGTGCTCATAGTATTTTTGTGGTGCTACGGCTATTTTTCTGTATTTTTCAGAGCTCGGTGGAATTTTCTACAATTTTTGGAAGCTAAAAATGATTTTATACTGATTTTAGTTCATGGTTTAATTCATATTATTATTATTTGGACTAATTTCTACCCCTTATATTTTTCAGGTACTTCTAGGGGCCTTAAGGAATTTCCAGTATTTTCTTAGAATTTTCGTAAGACTCTAGGTATTTTTCTTGAATTTTTGAAGGCGAAAAGAAATTTCTGAAAAATCAAAAGAAGCCCAGCAAGCCGGCCCAAATTTCACCAATTTGCGACTCTTCAGCATATTTGCATGACCAGAAGCCAAAGAGACAGAAAATGAAGAGACATGAGAATTTATTTTCAAATAAAGAGTGGAAAATGAAGAGGCCAAGATTTGAATGGTTTCATGGAATTTATTCTAAAATAAAGAATGAAAAATGAAGAGTCATGGAATTTATTCTCAAATAAACAGTGGGAAATTAAGAGCCAAGCACTATAAACCCCTTGGGATTCTACACCTATAAAAGGAGGGGAGAGCTTCATCTTATGGCATTCCATTATATCCCATTGTAGTCCATTCTATAGCTGAAATAGAGATGTTCTTGAGGAGCGCTTGGTGGGCTTGGAGGCAATGAACTTGGAGGAGCTTGGAGAAGAAAAAGGGAAAAGAAGAACGGACTCATTTGTAGCAACATTTGGTGATCTCTTTCCTTTGTCTTAGGTTTTCATTTGTACTTAATTGGGTTGTATGGATTTGATAATGATTTATATGAAGTTGGTGTTATTTATCCATATGAATTGCTAAATTTCTTTGCATGGATTGTTATTTGCTGTGGAACTTTGTTCACATGTTGAGTTGGGTTCATTTGGATTGTGTTATTTTTTATGTGGCATAAATTTAAGTTTCTAATTTAACTCTCGTATATGAATCCAAAAGATTATATTAGAGAACCGATCATCCCAAAAGGATGAGTTTGATGTTCTCAAAAAGAAGTATCAACTTAATTTTCATGAGACCTAATTCTTAAGCCACTACACTATCCCATCATTTTAACTCCCAAAAGGATATCCCCGATGACGCTTCCCCAAAAGGGACGCCATTGAGTCATAAAGAACCATAGCCCGTGACCGCTACCACTTCCAATTGTGACCCCAAAAGGGCTCCACAATTGAATCACATTTCACACTTGCTTTCACATCCAAAAGAGTATTTTCCGATGGTGCATCCCAAAAAGGGACATCATTGAGTTGTAGGGTTATATTCTCACGCTTAACATTGATCTTAACAAATTCACGATCCATGCATTCCTCCTCCTTGCCACTTGCCTATCCAATCCTCCATCCCTCATTTTCATAGAGTAGTTTGATACATTTTACCACACATACTTTCCACCACCACATATTTGTTAGTAGTTGGACGTTCTCACACCCTTAGCTATCTTTGATCGACTCTGTGAATGCGCGACGACTTGTCCCTGAGTTTGACCCGGGGCTCACTAGGTTATTTTGTATTGCTTCGACACCCTTTCACTTCGGGGGGGGGATCGTGTGCACCCTATTTGGATTGCGCACCATTTCGATTGAATCAATTGGCGCCGTTGCCAGGGACAACAGTTTTTGCATTTCACATTTTTGGTTGGTTTTGGGGACCTTGGGTGATGTATTTCCTTCTTTAGTGTTGAGTATCTTTATTTCTTTATTTTGCACTTTTTAAGTCATTTTTTTTAAAAAATTTGTGATGGACTTTCATGGCACAAAATTTGGATATGAAGCACCTTCATCTTCTTTGCACAAAGACATGTTATTGAAGCTTAAAATTGCCATCTTTGCACGATGGTGAATCCTTCTTTCAGGCCTGGAGGAGGTTCACAGATGCAGTTAGTGGATGTCCACATCATGGGTACACGGTTGATGTTCGCTTCCAATTCTTCTACGAGGGGCTGCAGGAGGAGGCACAAATTTTCATGGAGATGTTGGACATTGAAGCTTTCATGGAGTACACACCTGATGATGCTTGGGAGCGTCTAGAGTCCCTGAGTGAGGATGCTCAGACATTGGTTGGGACTCCATAGGATTTGATAATGGAGCCGTCAGAGCTTCCTAGTGGTGATGTGTGCAGAGATGGAGAGGACGAGCATACAGTTTTGGATACACTTACAGAGGATGCAGTTTAGAACACGAGTTCAGAAATCATTGTAATGGAGCCTGGATTGTGTTCCCCTCCAGTTCTATTCCAGCATATTTAACTCCTCTCCCCAGTGGTTGCATACCAAACCGAGATTGGTGCAACTTTTTCAGGGAGTAGTCGTCCTTATACGTTAATTTCTTTTAATCATTTTGATGACTATATTTGGGATGTTTTCATTAAAAAACATATGAGTCCCACATTTACTAACATAATCCATCTCATGCAGGACAAATATGTATATCTGATGGAGATGCTGGGGATTGTGTTGGTGGCCACCAGTGCTAAGCGTGAAGGACGAATATTGGCAGATGATCGCAAGGATATGATCGAGCAACTTCCTCCCCTATTACATATTCAGGATCCACCATTTGCTAAGGTGTATTCCTTCCTTTAAGTATAAATTAAAAATAAAATGAAATTAGTTTGCTTTCGCATGTTTTCTTTTTTATCATCTAGCATCGTTTTAATAAATCTAGTTTCCCTTCACACTTTGAGGACAAAGTTTATTTTTAGTTGGGGGTACTATGAAGTTGGATGCTAGTTTGCTAGTTTATGTTTTTTTAATAATTAAAAAAATTTATTCATCATCATCCATTCATCTTTGAGCATATCATTTGGTTGCCTTCTCATATGCCTTTTTTTTGCTTAGTCCCTAAAAGATTAATTCCATACAATTTTTTGGATTATAATTTTGGTATCAAGCTTATGAATGTTTGATTGGCATGTTTTAATTTCTTTTTCATATGGATTCAAATGTTAATTTGCCATGTATGAAACTAATTTATATGTCGTGATACTCACCTTGAAATAATTTGGGAAAAGTTTGGTGTAAGTAATTGCATGAGTTGGGATGAATGGCTTAGTTTTTGATTGGATAGGGTGTGGCCAATGGTTTATGCTTTGTTTCTCCGAAGGAGTGGGAGGATGAGTTGATAACTTGTGTTTAGAATAAGAAAGAGAGTTATAATAAGTGAATGCGTCTTCTAATCAAGTTGAGTAGCCGGTGCCCCACGAAACATTGGGGAGGACGCCAAAGATTAGATTTAGGAGCCATTCTAGCCCTTTGTATATATAGCGTTATCGCGTGTACACAAAGGTGGTCGTGTTTGCATCTCATAATATTATTGCGTGAAAGCAAAACAAAAACATACAAACATAAAAAAGAGAATACAAAAAAGAGAAAATGAAAAGAAAAAGAAAAATGTATATATTCTTGGTAATAGGGTATATGCGAAAAAAATAATGAATAAATGAGGGAATAAGAAAACATGAGTGATGCAATCTCAAACTCCCACTACTTAGAAAAAGTTTTTTTTCGTATTGGCCATTTCATTGAAGGTTGAAAACTATGATATGATTTGTGATATGACCTAACAAATGCATACAATGCTTACTACTTTACTTTTCTTTGAATTAGGTTGAGGAGAAAGTCAAATGTTGTTCATTTACATACAATGTGTATATTGGCTTTGAAATCATTTGGAAATAATTTTTGGAGGGTTGCCATGATAATATATATCTTGAGTTTGGTGCTCGTTTTTTCAATGAAATCCGAATTTATCGCATATTTTGCTTGGGACTAGCAAATAGCTAGTTGGGGGTTGTGATTCAGTATGAATATTAGATATTTATTCCCTCTATTTCTGGGCATTTTGTGCATGAATATAGTTTAACTAAGCTTCATTATAAGCATAATTGAATTAAAATTGGTTTATGGAGCATAATGTTGATTTGTGCACAAAATATGGGTTTTATCGATGTTTATACCTTTCCATTATTTTTCATGTGCTCATAGTATTTTTGTGGTGCTACGACTATTTTTCTGTATTTTTCGGAGCTCGGTGGAATTTTCTACAATTTTTGGAAGCTTAAAATGATTTTTATATTGATTTTAGTTCATGGTTTAATTCATATTATTATTATTTGGACTAATTTCTACCACTTATATTTTTCAGGTACTTCTAGGGGCCTTAGGAAATTTCCAGTATTTGAGAATTTTCCTAAGCGTCTAGGTATTTTTCTTGAATTTTTGAAGGCGAAAAGAAATTTCTGAAAAATAAAAAGAAGCCCAGCAGGCCGGCCCAAATTCCACCAATTTGTGACTCTTCAGCTTATTTGCATGACCAGAAGCCAAAGAGACAGAAAATGAAGAGACATAAGAATTTATTTTCAAATAAAGAGTGGAAAATGAAGAGGCCAAGATTTGAATGGTTTCATGGAATTTATTCAAAAATAAAGAATGAAAAATGAAGATTCATGGAATTTATTCTCAAATAAAGAGTGGGAAATGAAGAGCCAAGCACTATAAACCCCTTAGGATTCTACACCTATAAAAGGAGGGGAGAGCTTCATCTTATGGCATTCCATTATATCCCATTGTAGTCCATTCTATAGCTGAAATAGAGATGTTCTTGAGGGTCGCTTGGTGGGCTTGGAGGCAATGAACTTGGAGGAGCTTGGAGAAGAAAAAGGGAAAAGAAGAACAGACTCATTTGTAGCAACATTTGGTGATCTCTTTCCTTTGTCTTAGGTTTTCATTTGTACTTAATTGGGTTTGTACTTAATTGGGTTGTATGGATTTGATAATGATTTATATGAAGTTGGTGTTGTTTATCCATATGAATTGCTAAATTTCTTTGCATGGATCGTTATTTCCTATGGAACTTTGTTCACATGTTGAGTTGGGTTCATTTGGATTGTGTTATTTTTTATGTGGCATAAATTTAAGTTTCTAATTTAACTCTCGTATATGAATCCAAAAGATTATATTAGAGAACCGATCATCCCAAAAGGATGAGTTTGATGTTCTCAAAAAGAAGTATCAACTTAATTTCCATGAGACCTAATTCTTAAGCCACTACACTATCCCATCATTTTAACTCCCAAAAGGATATCCTCGATGACGCTTCCCCAAAAGGGACGCCATTGAGTCATAAAGAACCATAGCCCGTGACCGCTACCATTTCCAATTGTGACCCCAAAAGGGCTCCACAATTGAATCACATTTCACACTTGCTTTCACCTCCAAAAGAGTATTTTCCGATGGTGCATCCCCAAAAGGGACATCATTGAGTTGTAGGGTTATATTCTCACACTTAACATTGATCCTAACACATCCACGATCCATGCATTCCTCCTCCTTGCACTTGCCTATCCAATCCTCCATCCCTCATTTTCATAGAGTAGTTTGATACATTTTACCACACATACTTTTCATCACCACATCTTTGTTAGTAGTTGGACGTTCTCACACCCTTAGCTATCTTTGACCGACTCTGTGAATGCGTGACGACTTGTCCCTGAGTTCGACCCGGGGCTCACCAGGTTATTTTGTATTGCTTCGACACCCTTTCACTTCAGGGGGAGATCGTGTGCACCCTTTTTGGATTGCGCACAATTTCGATTGAATCAATGACACTCAAAGATCTATGAAAGCAAGAAAAGTGGATTGGATGATCAAAGATGGTGATTGAAGCTCCTAGAAGACTTCAAGCTCATACGTTGGAAAGAAGAGAGAGGTCTACAATGTAATCTTATTTTTTTATCTTCTAGTAGGTAGCTTATAAGTAGAACTTTGATGGAGCACACACACACTCATCTTCATTTCAGTCATAGAAAATCATTAGATCAATTTTCATTTGTCACCTTTTCATATTTTCTCTAGAATGTGCAAAGTGTGATCTCAACAGTCGACTGCTGAACGCTTTATAGTCGCCTGTCTAAAAACAATCGACTGTGTTTTGTTCTACAGTCGCCTGTTATGCACATATCTAATCAGTTTATTTTTGGGCTTCTAAGCTTTAACTCTATTAGGCGACTGCTGTACGTTTCACAGGTGCCTGTCCAAGAGACAGTCGAATGTGATCTGTAAATCAGTCGCCTGCCTTTCTTCTGCCCAATGATCTGTCCATATGTTCTGTAACGGCCGCTTTCCGACCGTTCGTATTTTTGTGCGTAATTTCCTCTTTCGTACACGTATTTTTCTTTGCCCTTTCTTCTATCCAGAATATGCGATGTAATGTGTCGTTGAGACCGTATGGAAGGGTAATTATTTGTGGGATTTTTGGTGAACGTCATTTCACGAGTCGTTCTCCCACAAATCAGCTTTGATTGGTGAGACGTCGCAACTTTAGACTTCGACGACGGATCTTTTTATTTTTAGTTTGTTTTCTGTGAACCTAACGTGCGATCGACCACCGTACCCTTGAGCCTATCGTCGTCACGGTTGTCCCGATATTTTTTTCTTAATTTTCAGAGACCGTTAGCCCAACCTAACCCACTAATCAAAATCAAAGCCCGTTTAGCCTTACCCAAATTTGAAATTCAAACTCTAATCAAATCTCATGAGATTTTCTACGTATCATGAGGGATTCTCATTGTTACCCTCACCCTGTTTTTCCCCTCTTTGTACACCCCTCTCTCACACTCTCTCTCCTAGTCACCCAAAATATACCCCTTTATATACTCCAAATAGCATCATTCTCATCTTAAAAACAAAACAAACCGTATCCCTAGCTAACTCACGCACACCCAGCCACCGCCGACTTCTACCCTTGCGTTTGCTCTCTCCCCGCTGCCGGCAGGCCTCCGGCCACCCCCCAAGGCTCCGGCGATCTTCCTCCTCTCCCTCTCTCCCTCCTACTCTCTCTCTCTCTCTCTCTCTCTCTCTCTCTCTCTCTCTCTCTCCCCCCCTAAAACCCATCAAACACAACACAGGCCGCACTTTGACAGCTTGCCCTTGGCCGCCGGAAAAAGCTCACGCTCACCTCCTTTTCGGTCACCGCCGGCCACCCTCCAGCCTTCCCCCTCTTCCTCGACAATCCCTCAACCCTTATCCCTCTTCTCTATACCTCAAAACCTCTTGAAACCCATCAAAACCTAGCCCCAAACCCAGTTTTTCACAGATCTGTCGCTCGCCGGAAAATCCGACGGCCGTCGCCCTCCGGTGACCGCCGGTGACCACCCTTCCACCATCGGACTCCCCTTGACCCCCTCTATCTACTACAATACTCATTTTCCCCTCAAGCCGTGATAATCTTTGCAGCGATCTAAAACAACGACCAGTTGTGCAAATCTGTCCTTTTCTCCTTCTCATGGCCGGCCGTCGCCGCGCGCAACCGCTGTCCGCCACCCACCAGGCCGAGCAACCCCCCATCGACCTCCTTCAATCTCCAGTAGCCCCTTGCTCCTAGGAGTCCACGCACGCCGCAGATCTCGTGTGTTTTCCGACGTCGTAGCTGTCGCCGTGACGTTTCATTGCGCTACCCGCAACCAGAGAGATCCGACGTCGTGCTCGTTGTTCTCTCCTTCCCCATGCTATCTGTAGGGTCTCGCTACGTTACCCATGGTCGAGACGTTGCTGACGATGCAGATCTATCGCCGTTCAGACCCGACGTCCGATCTATGATCAAACGTCAAAAAGGTTAGCCCCCTAACGCGTAGTAAGAACCCACACCGTAGCGAATCTAAAACCTAATCTAAAAGTCATCAACGATAACTAAGTTTACATTTCTGCTCATTTAAAATGTTGTTCAACTTTAGACATCAACGAACGGACTTAATATCTGTGCACATAGGGTAGAACGTCGATTAGGCTGAAACGAATCAAAAAGATGTGACTTTTGACTACTAGGGTAGCCCTGTTGAACTTAGAAACTTACCATAATAGGATTGATGAAAAACGCGATCTGACATCGCCGTTGTCCCGTTTCAGACAAACCCTTGCCGACGCGCCGCTTCGACGAGACGCTCCAGATCGACGACTCGCACGCCACCGCAGGCAAGTGTTCCTACTTGCATACTTTCGGCCATGTTTAGGCCATCACCCTTAAACTGTAAAAGTACCACTAAAGGGAACCGGGCGTGAAATGATAGCGTCAGAGATCCCCTTGACAGCTTAGACTTGACGACGAAGTCTAAGCACAAACAACAACAACAACAACTGACACCCTAGGTTCAATCTGTGTGTGCGTGAGTGTGGACCCCCTAGAATGAATGACTCCTTATCATCTGTCATGTCATGAAATGTTACACAAAAGCCTTCGGACATTGCAGATGCTCTCCAAGCTAAATGGAGTGATCTCTGTTACAGTTTCACCTACGGAACGTTCGTGCTCACCAAGGGAGTGAGAGATACGCTACAGACCGTGGGGATAGAGGCACTCGTCAAGTTAGAGCGAGTGGTCCTATGTTACAGTTTCACCTACGAAACGTTCGTCGCTCACCAAAGGAGTGAGGGATATGCTATAGACCGTGGGGATAGAGGCACTCGTCAAGCTAGAGCGAGTGGTCATATGTTACAGTTTCACCTACGGAATGTTCATCGCTTACCAAGGGAGTGACGGACACGCTACAGACCGTGGGGATAGAGGCACTCGTCAAGCTAGAGCGAGTGGTCCTATACTGTCTTGTCTTGAACACTCGGGTTTATGGTAGGATTGAGCGGTCGCACTGGGAGAGGGTTTGGCCGCCCTCAAACCGTAAGGCACGAACCCTTCATGACACACACGGTACTTCTTGTCATGTCATGTCTGGTCCAGTCTAGTCCTGGAGCCAGTGGCACACGCTACGGCTACTGTCTGTCACGTTTACTTTCCTGCTCCGTTTTTACTTTCCTTGTATAATAGTATAACTGTCATGTCATCACAACTGCATGTAATCAACCAGTAAAATGTTGTTAAACATTGTTTCACACTTGCAGTCGAGTATAACTTTCCTTGTAGACTTTACCTGATGTACAACTCCTTTTCTCTTGGGTGTTGTACGTCAGGTACTGAGCCAGAGTACGTGGACAAGCCAGATCTACCTGAGGACTTGGAGCCGAAGGACGTTGACCCGGAGTACCTTCCTGACGAGGACCAGTCCTAGAGCTACTACCCTATTGCTGATCCTCAGAGGTTACTACTTTCTAGTTGGGTGAGTAGCACCACCTTACTTTTGCCTAGGTTGGGCGTGTCGCACCATTAGTTTCCTTTTAGTAGTTGTAGCCATGCTTAGGCTTCTTTTATTAGATTTGTCATATGCTGGATATTGTCTCTTTTATTAATGAATGCAAATTTCCTTTCGAGTACTGTTATTCGTATTGTTACAAACTTTTATACACAAGAACCTGTATTTTAAATGGTACCCCTACAGACGCTTATTGGGCCCGAGCCTCACAGCTCCGGCCCATGCAGACCTTAGTCATGTTTCGCTTCCATCGTTTTGGGAAGCAGGGCGTGACAGGTTTTAGTGGTGGCCCATGCAGGTCTCGCAAAAATTTCAGAACAATAAGAGTACCACATACATTTAATATCCAGTTTAACATGTACAAATTTAAATTAGGTTTTTCTTTTCTTAGATGGTAGGAAGACTTAGACATCCAGGTTGATAGCCATGCGCCTTAGTTAAGTTTTAGTCATACTCGTCTTATGATACCCTAGTAGCCTCTCACCTGGCTCTGACCATGTTAGATTTCTAGAGTCTTTCTTTTAGTCGTTCGCTCAGGTTCATCAATTTTGGGCCCAGCAGAACGTAATCTAGATTCTCTTAGGGCCCTTACCTGAGATCTCTATTACAGTCTAGTTCATTAGGAAGTCTTAGTGCCGAGTTCTCCTGATCTTTAGATGGCCCGAAGATTAGAGCCCCTGATTTCTAGCATCTTCCTAATCGTTATCCTTCTGTGTTATCGACCGTAGATTTCCATCATAGCTCTTCATGAATCAAATCCATGGCTTATTCTTCATGCGATCATATTCTTTGCCCCTGATTCCCGTGATCGCTTCATGACGATTATCGTTAATTCTTTGAATCTTCCCCACTGCAAATTCTGATTCCTCTAAAAGTATTTTCGAAATTCCTTATTAAATTCTTCGCTTAGTTTAACCACGTATTATATATTTAAATTTCTTGCTTTTCGGTTGAGTTAAAGTTCTTCCTTGGATTTTGAAACCTTTTTGGTCGTAATTTTTAGTTACTACCTTGTAATCATTTTCTAGCCAGCATTTTTTCGTATTTCAGTTTTAAAAACCTTGTTACCATTTTCGATAATTTAATATGCCATTTTTTTTCTAAACTACGAAATTTATTTTAACCACTTACTGTACGTACTTTTAGAATATTTTTCTAAGCTAAATAGAACTTCAGTTTTTTTATATATCAGTTCTGTGTTCATCGTGCTCATACTTCAAAATCTTTGTATAAATCTATTTTCATTTGCGAAACAAATCACTACCTCACCCGACTCATTATTTCCTTCGTCTAACTCTTTTTCCGAAATGTAATATTCTACCATCTGCTCACTATTTCTTCATATTTTTATAAGTATAAATATATATGATACCATATTTTACACGTAATCCTTCTTTCATCTCCTTAATTATTTTGAGCAATATTTTTGTCCCACCCAACCAGCTATCTCCTTATCTCGCCTTATTTGAACTCGTTCCTTCCAATCTTATTTCGTTACACTTTTGGTTTCGGATTCCTTTCTTTTGTGAAGACATTAGTGCTTGTAGTTGCCTGTGTCAACTCTAGTTTAGTAGAGGGCCAATTGGTTTTTTGTGTTTTCGTCGTGGTGCATGCATATAGGTAGAGTGTGTGGACCCATAAGAGTGTGCTATCTTTAGGATATTAATGATTGTCTCTTGTGTCATGCATGTATGCTCAGTGTTACTCGTGATATATGCATGAAGTTGTATGAATGATGGTATTTATATATGTGTGAATAGTGTCATTGCAGGTAATTCCATAGACTTAGTTTTTCATATTATAGTTTAGTTTTTTTTTTGGCTGCATGCAATACTAAAAATTTGCCTTTTACCAACATTTTTATGCCGGTGTTTTAAAGAAACGTTGGTAAATGTCTATAAGTGTTTCAACATTTACCGGCGTTTATATTAACGCCGGCAAATGTTAGACTTTTCCCGGCGTTTATAAGGATGCCGTCAAATGCTGGGCTTTTCCCGGCATTTTACGAAAAACGATGGCAAATGCTGCACTTTTTCCTGCGCTTTACGAAAAATGCTGTAAATGCTAGAGTTTTTCCGGCGCTTTACTAAAAACTTTGGAAAATGTAGTGTCCAATTTTTATAGAAAAGAAGGAAAAGTTTTAGTGGCATTTTTGAAATTTTTCCAATGTCAAACTGGTAAATAAGTGTGCCTCGTCTCAAAATATGTGAGCACTACTCCCAAGCGCAGGAGATTGAACAAGTAATATCCTGGTGAGTCCAGGTATCGAATCCACGGGACAACTGACCAGCAAAACCACGAATTTCAGTTTGTAAAGAGTAATAATACAGTAATAACCAACCACATATCAAGTATAACAATATAGTTTCAAGAGTTTAAAATAAGAAAAGAAAATCCTAAGATAACTACGGGGAAGGCAATGTTGGGGTATCAATATGAAGAGAATGTGTTGGTTGTGATTTCGTTAGGATCAATGCAATCAATGATTATATAAAAAATTTATATAACTCAACATTTCGTCCGGTCAGGGCACGAGAACGTCGGAAAATTTAACGATAAACATGCATCAAAGATTGCCTTAAGTACGCATACAATAATAGTTTCATGAGGAAATTAAACTTATGTGTCTGCACGGATCACCACGAGTACGTCCGCAAAGATCGTATTCGAGTACACCAACAACGATTATACTTAAATAATACATGTAGAAACTAGCAAAATAGATGTAACGTGCAAATTAGGGCGAAAAGATATATAAATCAGAGATTTCAGAGATCTAACAACATCACAACCAGCACATGAGGGTATTAGCTACACATGGAGGGTAGAGAATCAATATTCATGGCCAAATACATCATCAATACATCAAAATATGAGCTAAATACGCCAAATACAAGGTAAAGTTAGGAATTTTATCACCAATTCTCTCCAATTGAACCCCAAACTCCTTCAGATAGTAGATCTAGCCTCGGTCCACAGGGCCTGCAAATTTGGTGGCGAAATACGGCTCCTAGAGCCTCCAATATGCCAGAATACCCAACCCTAGGCCAAAAATACGCTTATATATACACATTGCGGGTTTAGAGAGCTTAACATGTCAAAACCCACTATAAAACGCACTCAAACCCGAACCCGCCGACCGCTTCAATTCTCCGCCGTCGGATGTGCGCTGGATCTTCTAAGGGCTCGCCACGTGGCAGATCTTATCGGATCTGCGCCCGCTCCGTATTCTCATCCGCATCCGATGCGAATTAATTGTACACCGTCCGATCGAAATGGGACGGATGAGATAGAGCCACGTAGCCTCTATATGTGCTGCTCTTCGAATGAGAGTCGGAGTCGAGCTGAGCCGTTGGATCGTAATCGAACGGCTGAGGAGAAAACACGTCGCCCGCTTCTTCGTGATGCTGCTGACCGTCCGATCACGATCGTATGGCGGATAGAAGGCCACGTCGCCGCTTCATTTGCCACCATGCGCGATTCGGGGATGATACGATCCGTTGGATCGAAATCCAACAGTCCATAAAGCGTCGTGTCGCCTCTGTTCTGGGAACCGCTCGATCTGGCGGGCTGTAGCTAAGATCTTGCCGCATGTCCCTTGGAGAAGTGCCCGCCTCGCTGCGATCTGAGCGCTTACGGGCCGTTGGATCGAGATCCAACGGCCATAAATTCCCCACGTCTCCCGTATTTTTGTATTTCCACTGTATTTCCATCATTTAAATGGTATTCTACATTCAAAAATACACAGTAATTAGCACAGATCTTAGAAAAATACAAATAAATAGTCGTTGGAATCGTGAGATCGAGACCTGGCTATGAAAAATATAAAAAGGCAGAAATACTTAATAAAATTCATACTTTGTGCACAAATCAAGGGTTTGCTCTAATAAATAATGATATTAAAAATACGAACGTATTAGAGACCAATTAAGTATCATATATGCATAAAATAGGACTAATTAGGGTGTTAAATATGCAATATTCATCTCGAATCACACCCCCCCAACTAGCGATTTGCTAGTCCCTAGCAAAAGAGCGATTAGATGGATGATTAATAAAACAATAAATTCTATCAATCGCTTATGGCATGGCTCAATAATACACCTTCCAACATGATTTCGACCATCAATATACACAATTCATGAACAAGATCAATCACATGATATTTTCTCTAATTTAATTTGAATAAATAACATGCAAGCATCGTTTTGCGCAAGCGAAAGTATAACACGTCGTTATATTCTAGTTTTCTCATTTCCAAGGAATTGGCATATCAAAACAGTCATTCAAATCATGGGTATCTTTAGTTGCTTAGTTTATTCACCATTTTGTTTTCTTTTCCTTTTTCTTTTCTTTTATTAGTTCCGCGTAACGCGCATAAAGCAACATTTGCGGAAAAATGAATAACTTGGATCGCTCCATCAAATGAGTGAGTTTCCGGTCAATGGCTCCCAAATCAGACGATAATAGGGCATTAGGCCAAAAAGGACCCATCGGACTATACTACTCAAGCCAACCAAGTTATTTATTTAGTAACACACTTATTCATCATTTTTTTGCTGTTTCTTCATCTTTTTCACTCTTTTTTCTTTGTAAGCAACTCAACACCCATAAATATGAACATACACATTAGTAACAATGGCCAAATTCCTCTTCAACTTGAAGACTATTCTAATAAATCGTGTATACTTAAGCTTTTTCATCACTATAGCATGCATGAAATAAATTCAAACTATTTCGAGATATTAATCATGGCAATTGAAGGTTTTCATGAATAGCATATTAACGGTAATTTCATGAAGAAAAAAATTAATTCACGCCATAAACAATTTTTAGAACTCAATCAATGCATAATCATCCACCCATGTGGTATGTGAAGGAGTTTTAAATGATGAGAATGATGGTTTATTCTTTTCTTTAGCCTTGTTTTAAAAAATTCCTAAGGTCTCATACACCCCCCAACTAAAGATGAACATTGTCCTCAATGTCGAAAAGGGTACGAGTTTATTCAAAGCAAGCATCCTAGAAAGCATATAAAAATCTACGCTACTGGAAAGAACACACCATGGTCAAATGGCGGATCCCGAATCTTTAATGGTGGAGGAAGTTGTTCAATTTGCTCCTTGCGCTCCTCGGCAAGTATCCTTCCTCCAAAAGCTAAATTGGACCCCAGCAACACAACTCCAAGCATCTCTATAATTTGTTTACCAATGTCCTGCAAGAGATGAGTTATGTCAGTCCAAATTAGTTTAAGATTCTTCTCAACAAAAATATTCCAAATGTAGTCATCAAAATAGGTGAACTAAGTTAAAGCATGTTGACGACTACTCCCTGAAGGATATGCACTACTCTCGGTATGATGCTCAATCATTGGGGAGAGTGATGAATGATTTTGGGAAAAACTGGGGGAGAGAATGGTTCGGGCTTAATAGCGATGATCTCTAAACCCATGTCCCTCGCTATTTCCTCCTCCTGTTCATCCAAAATTGCTAGCTCGTCCTCTCTTTTGCACACTTTTCCAGCCATGTTAATGTTTTGATTTGCGACTTCATCGTGACATGGCTCGCTCGATGTACCTGCAATAGAAGATAGACTCGTATTAGATCCTTGAAATTGAATTTCAGAAGAATTATTTTCTTCTAAGCAAGTGGCAATCAGAGTAAGATTTTCAAAGGATTTCTGAATCTGCCGACTCCGAGCAAGGAAATTCTCTTGGAATTGATGAGATGTAGCCTCCTGTGTCTGAATGAGCAAGTGAACTTCCTCTTTCAAGTGTTGCAAAGGTACGTTTACGCTTTGCTCACCTTGATCAAGGCTTGAAGGCTCCGTTGAATCGCACTCTGAAGTATCTTTCATGATTTCTTCATTCTCTTGTAAAGACTCCATGTAATTCCACGCCTCTGTCGGCGTCATGACTCCCAAGAATTCCTGCAGCTGTGGTCGTAGTCCTCCTAGGAAGGACTCCATAAGCTCTTTCTTTGTATACCCATGCAACGGATAGCTCGATATTATGTACGTGAACCTTCTCCAGGCCTGAAAGAAAGTTTCACAATCATTCTGATTAAAACCAACAATCTTAAGCTTCCCCATCATATGTTTGTGTGCAATGTCATACTCTGCATCATACTCATTGTTTGTGCGATAAAAATTCATGTATTCTATATACTCCATATCCTCCATCGATTCCACATCCTCCATTTTTTTGAAATTTTTTTATAAAGAGAAAACAAAAGAAAAAACTAATAAAAAAATCCTAAACTATAAGATGGAAGGATCTCACCGAATGTTCCTCCAAACAAACTGAAATCGTAATTCGCAAGTACTGTTATCCCCGGCAACGGCGCCAAAAACATGCCTCGTCTCAAAATATGTGAGCACTACTCCCAAGCGTAGGAGATCGAACAAGTAATATCCCGGTGAGTCCATGTATCGAATCCACGGGACAACTGACCTGCAAAACCACGAATTTTAGTTTGTAAAGAGTAATAATACAGCAATAACCAACCACCTATCAAGTATAACAATATAGTTTCAAGAGTTTAAAATAAAAAAAGAAAATCCTAAGATAACTACGGGGAAGGCAATATTTGGGGTATCAATATGAAGAGAATGTGTTGGTTGTGATTTCGTTAGGATCAATGCAATCAATGATTATAAATATCTTTTCTATAACTCAACGTTTCGTCCGGTCAGGGCACAAGAACGTCGGAAAATTTAACAATAAACATGCATCAAAGATTGCCTTAAGTATGCATGCAATACTAGTTTCATGAGGAAATTACACTTATGTGTCCGCAAGGATCACCACGAGTACGTCCGCAAAGATCGTATTCGATCCAAGTACACCAACAACGATTATACTTGAATAATACATGTAGAAACTAGCAAAATACGCGATATAACGTGCAAATTAGGGCGAAAAGATATAAAAATCAGAGATTTCAGAGATCTAACAACATCACAACCAGCACATGAGGGTATTAGCTACGCATGGAGGGTAGAGAATCAATATTCATGGCCAAATACATCATCAATACATCAAAATACGAGCTAAATACGCCAAATACAAGGTAAAGTTAGGAATTTTATCACCAATTCTCTCCAATTGAACCCCAAAACTCCTTTAGATAGTAGATCTAGCCTCTGTCACAGGGCCTCCAAATTTGGTGGTGAAATACGGCTCCTAGAGCCTCCAATACGCCAGAATACACAACCCTAGGCCAAAAATACGCTTATATATACACATTGCGGGTTTAGATAGCTTAACGGGTCAAACCCCGCTATAAAACGCACTCAAACCCGAACCCGCCGACCGCTTCAATTCTCCGCCGTCGGATGTGCGCGGGATCTTCTAAGGGCTAGCCACGTGGCAGATCTTATCGGATCTGCACCCGCTCCGCATTCTCATCCGCATCCGATGCAGATTAATTGTACACCGTCTGATCGAAATGGGACGGATGAGATAGAGCCACGTAGCCGCTATATGTGCTGCTCTTCGAATGAGAGTCGGAGTCGAGCTGAGCCGTTGGATCGTAATCGAACGGCTGAGGAGAAAACACGTCGCTCGCTTCTTTGTGATGCTGCTGACCGTCTGATCACGATCGTATGGCGGATAGAAGGCCACGTCGTCGCTTCATTTGCCGCCCTGCGCTGCGATTCGGGGATGATACGATCCGTTGGATCGAAATCCAACGGTCCATAATGCGCCGCGTCGCCTCTTTGCTGGGAGCCGCTCGATCTGGCGGGCTGTCGCTAAGATCTTGACGCATGTCCCTTGGAGAAGTGCCCGCCTCGCTGCGATCTGAGCGCTTACGGGCCGTTGGATCGAGATCCAACGGCCATAAATTCCCCACGTCTCCCGTATATTTTGTATTTCCACTGTATTTCCATCATTTAAATGGTATTCTACATTCAAAAATACACAGTAATTAGCACATATCTTAGAAAAATACAAATAAATAGTCGTTGGAATCGTGAGATCGAGACCTAGCTATGAAAAATATAAAAAGATAGAAATACTTAATAAAATTCATACTTTGTGCACAAATCAAGGGTTTGCTCTAATAAATAATGATATTAAAAATACGAACATATTAGAGACCAATTAAGTATCATATATGCATAAAATAGGACTAATTAGGGTGTTAAATATGCAATATTCATCTCGAATCACACCCCCCAACTAGCGATTTGCTAGTCCCTAGCAAAAGAGCGATTAGATGGATGATTAATAAAACAATAAATTCTATCAATCGCTTATGGCATGGCTCAATAATACACCTTCCAACATGATTTCGACCATCAATATACACAATTCATGAACAAGATCAATCACATGATATTTTCTCTAATTTAATTTGAATAAATAACATGCAAGCATCGTTTTGCGCAAGCGAAAGTATAACACGTCGTTATATTCTAGTTTTCTCATTTCCAAGGAATTGGCATATCAAAACAGTCATTCAAATCATGGGTATCTTTAGTTGCTTAGTTTATTCACCATTTTGTTTTCTTTTCCTTTTTCTTTTCTTTTATTAGTTCCGCGTAATGCGCATAAAGCAACATTTGCGGAAAAATGAATAACTTGGATCGCTCCATCAAATGAGTGAGTTTCTGGTCAATGACTCCCAAATCAGACGATAATAGGGCATTAGGCCAAAAAGGACCCCTCGGACTGTACTACTCGAGCCAGCCAAGTTATTTATTTAGTAACACACTTATTCATCATTTTTTTGTTGTTTCTTCTTCTTTTTCTCTCTTTTTTCTTTGTAAGCAACTCAACACCCATAAATATGAACATACACATTAGTAACAATGGCCAAATTCCTCTTCAACTTGAAGACTATTCTAATAAATCGTGTATACTTAAGCTTTTTCATCACCATAGCATGCATGAAATAAATTCAAACTATTTCGAGATATTAATCATGGCAATTGAAGGTTTTCATGAATAGCATATTAACGGTAATTTCATGAAGAAAAAAATTAATTCACGCCATAAACAATTTTTTAGAACTCAATCAATGCATAATCATCCACCTATGTGGTATGTGAAGGAGTTTTAAATGATGAGAATGATGGTTTATTCTTTTCTTTAGCCTTGTTTTAAAAAAATTCCTAAGGTCTCATACACCCCCCAACTAAAGATGGACATTGTCCTCAATGTCGAAAAGGGTACGAGTTTATTCAAAGCAAGCATCCTAGAAAGCATATAAAAATCTACGCTACTGGAAAGAACACACCATGGTCAAATGGCGGATCCCGAATCTTTAATGGTGGAGGAAGTTGTCAAATTTGCTCCTTGCGCTCCTCGGCAAGTATCCTTCCTCCAAAAGCTAAATTGGACCCCAACAACACAACTCCAAGCATCTCTATAATTTGTTTGCCAATGTCCTGCAAGAGATGAGTTATGTCAGTCCAAATTAGTTTAAGATTCTTCTCAACAAAAATATTCCAAATGTAGTCATCAAAATAGGTGAACTAAGTTAAAGCATGTTGACGACTACTCCCTGAAGGATATGCACTACTCTCGGTATGATGCTCAATCATTGGGGAGAGGGATGAATGATTTTGGGAAAATACTGGGGGAGAGAATGGTTCGGGCTCAATAGCGATGATCTCTAAACCCATGTCCCTCGCTATTTCCTCCTCCTGTTCATCCAAAATTGCTAGCTCGTCCTCTCTTTTGCACACTTTTCCAGCCATGTTAATGTTCTGATTTGTGACTTCATCGTGACATGGCTCGCTCGATGTACCTGCAATAGAAGATAGACTCGTATTAGATCCTTGAAATTGAATTTCAGAAGAATTATTTTCTTCTAAGCAAGTGACAATCAGAGTAAGATTTTCAATGGATTTCTGAATCTGCCGACTCCGAGCAAGGAAATTCTCTTGGAATTGATGAGATGTAGCCTCCTGTGTCTGAATGAGCAAGTGAACTTCCTCTTTCAAGTGTTGCAAAGGTATGTCTACGCTTTGCTCCCTTGATCAAGGCTTAAATGCTCCGTTGAATCGCACTCTGAAGTCTCTTTCATGATTTCTTCATTCTCTTGTAAAGACTCCATGTAATTCCACGCCTCTGTCGGTGTCATGACTCCCAAGAATTCCTGCAGCTGTGGTCGTAGTCCTCCTAGGATGGACTCCATAAGCTCTTTCTTTGTATACCCATGCTGCGGATAGCTCGATATTATGTCCGTGAACCTTCTCCAGGCCTGAAAGAAAGTTTCACAATCATTCTGATTAAAACCAACAATCATAAGCTTCTCCATCATATGTTTGTGTGCAATGTCGTACTCTGCATCATACTCATTGTTTGTGCAATAAAAATTCATGTATTCTATATACTCCATATCCTCCATCGATTCCACATCCTCCATTTTTTTAGAAATTTTTTTATCAAGAGAAAACAAAAGAAAAAACTAATAAAAAAATCCTAAACTATAAGATGGAAGGATCTCACCGAATGTTCCTCCAAACAAACTGAAATCGTTGATCGCAAGTACTGTTATCCCCAACAACGGCGCCAAAAACTTGCCTCGTCTCAAAATATGTGAGCACTACTCCCAAGCGCAGGAGATCGAACAAGTAATATCCCGGTGAGTCCAGATATCGAATCCACGGGACAACTGACCTGCAAAACCACGAATTTCAGTTTGTAAAGAGTAATAATACAGTAATAACCAACCACCTATCAAGTATAACAATATAGTTTCAAGAGTTTAAAATAAGAAAAGAAAATCCTAAGATAACTACAGGGAAGGCAATATTGGGGTATCAATATGAAGAGAATGTGTTGGTTGTGATTTCGTTAGGATCAATGCAATCAATGATTATAAATATCTTTTCTATAACTCAACGTTTCGTCTGGTCAGGGCACGAGAACGTCGGAAAATTTAACGATAAACATGCATCAAAGATTGCCTTAAGTACGCATACAATACTAGTTTCATGAGGAAATTAAACTTATGTGTCCGCAAGGATCACCACGAGTACGTCCGCAAAGATCGTATTCGATCCAAGTACACCAACAACGATTATACTTGAATAATACATGTAGAAACTAGCAAAATACGCGATATAACGTGCAAATTAGGGCGAAAAGATATAAAAATCAGAGATTTCAGAGATCTAACAACATCACAACCAGCACATGAGGGTATTAGCTACGCATGGAGGGTAGAGAATCAATATTCATGGCCAAATACATCATCAATACATCAAAATACGAGCTAAATACGCCAAATACAAGGTAAAGTTAGGAATTTTATCACCAATTCTCTCCAATTGAACCCCAAAACTCCTTTAGATAGTAGATCTAGCCTCCAAATTTGGTGGTGAAATACGGCTCCTAGAGCCTCCAATACGCCAGAATACACAACCCTAGGCCAAAAATACGCTTATATATACACATTGCGGGTTTAGATAGCTTAACGGGTCAAAACCCGCTATAAAATGCACTCAAACCCGGGCCCGCCGACCGCTTCAATTCTCCGCCGTCGGATGTGCGCGGGATCTTCTAAGGGCTCGCCACGTGGCAGATCTTATCGGATCTGCACCCGCTCCGCATTCTCATCCGCATCCGATGCAGATTAATTGTACACCGTCTGATCGAAATGGGACGGATGAGATAGAGCCATGTAGCCGCTATATGTGCTGCTCTTCGAATGAGAGTCGAAGTCGAGCTGAGCCGTTGGATCGTAATCGAACGGCTGAGGAGAAAACACGTCGCCCGCTTCTTCGTGATGCTGCTGACCGTCTGATCACGATCGTATGGCGGATAGAAGGCCACGTCGCCGCTTCATTTGCCGCCCTACGCTGCGATTTGGGGATGATACGATCCGTTGGATCGAAATCCAACAGTCCATAATGCGCCGCGTCGCCTCTTTGCTGGGAGCCGCTCGATCTGGCGGGCTGTCGCTAAGATCTTGCCGCATGTCCCTTGGAGAAGTGCCCGCCTCGCTGCGATCTGAGCGCTTACGGGCCGTTGGATCGAGATCCAACGGCCATAAATTCCCCACGTCTCCCGTATTTTTGTATTTCCACTGTATTTCCATCATTTAAATGGTATTCTACATTCAAAAATACACAGTAATTAGCACAGATCTAAAAAAAATACAAATAAATAGTCGTTGGAATCGTGAGATCGAGACCTAGCTATGAAAAATATAAAAAGGCAGAAATACTTAATAAAATTCATACTTTGTGCACAAATCAAGGGTTTGCTCTAATAAATAATGATATTAAAAATACGAACGTATTAGAGACCAATTAAGCATCATATATGCACAAAATAAGACTAATTAGGGTGTTAAATATGCAATATTCATCTCGAATCAAAGCGCCATTTGAAATTCCCTGAACCCAAATAATTTCATCCGAAATTTTCCACGCCCCCGATTATTTCCCCCGTTCCCCCCAAATTTAGAAGTTTATGTTTGAAAGAAATTAGGTCTGTGCTCATCAATTAAGACGTGCATATCCAAAATCTTCTGCAATTTATAATTTTAGGGAAGAAATTAGGTTGCAGCGTGCTCCGTTTTCCTTCCTTCCATATCCCCATCTGACCTTTCCGATCTTCAACGATGAAAGGCCGGAATCATCTTCGTGCCTTTCTTCCCTAAAATTTCTCCACGAAATCTATCCGCTCTCTGCTGAAGAAATCCCTAGATTCCCTTGTGAGCCGTAGATACGGTGCCCCCAATTCTTTGAATATATGGTTTCCATCTCAGATCTGTTTCGATTTCATGTTCCAATGTCAGCTCCCCCAAAATCCAATGACAGCGTCCAGATCTGCGAGGTCTGGAGCAACAACCTCGAGTCGGAGTTCGCCATACTGCGCGTGATCATCGATGATTACCTCTTCGTCTCCATAGACACCGAGTTCCCTATGATCGTCTGCAGGCCTTTGGGGATATTCAAATCGTCTGCAGGCCTTTGGGGATAATGGCGATCTCTATCCAACCGCTCTTAGTCTCCGCCAATCTCCTCTCCTCTGCCGTCAACGATCTGTCATCATCGTCATAGTCGAGAAGATCCAAGTTGCTGCTACTCTCGCCCTCTTCCTCTTCTCATCGTACATCGTCTTATAGATGGAACCTGAGCATGAGGTGTAGATGCGAGTTGAAGGGCACCAACGATTTCGATCACATACTGTAGAAACTCAGAGAAGAGAATCTCAAGGACGGATGTGAGTTCCTCTCTCTGCTCCGTTGATGATGTTGATTTTTTTAAGTTTGTATTTTGCAATGTAATCCAAATTTTAGAACTGTGATGGTTGAGTTACGTTGAAATGCATTCAAAATTAAAGCATACTTTCAACAAATTATTTCACTTATCAACAAATTAAAGCCGTGTTCATATTGACCCGCCACCGTCTTGAAGGTCGTGATGTTTGACGTGACCCTACGTCGACCTGAAGGCCACCATATTTGACATGACCCTGTCGTCGACCCTGCCGATCTCTGTCAAGTTCACCGTGCGGGGCTCTACATCCTGTAGCCTGGTAATTTTTTAGACCCCATTTTCATCTTCTTCTCTTGATAGAAACCCTAGAAAAAGTTCATCTAATAGAAACCCTAGCTAGTAAGAAGTGGAGTAATTGAATCCGATCTTAAAACTTTGCAGGATGACTTTGCAATTAGGCCCCTCATCTCTGGAAATGCTAGTTTGTTGCTGGCTTTTTCTGGGAGGCTGAGTTCAGATCTTAAGGTGCATAGTTTAATTTCCTAATTACTTCATCATTAAATACAAATACATTAACTTCCTTTCACATAAAGGTTAACAAGAGTAAGATTCTAATGCAGCTAGTGTATTCCATTGTCACTGCATAGACAATGGCCGGTAGACTACCCCTGGGAAGACCATCAAATAATTCATGGAATAAAGCATCTTAATTTTGACAAATGTAGAAAGACCTTTTAGAGCAAGACCATCAAATAATTTTCTCAATTTATTGTTAAATGGTTCTATGTAGTCCACTTAAAGAAATTATTTTTCTTTCAAACAAACATAGATTACTGACAGTGGTGTCAGTCCATGTACTTTGTTCTCTATGTAACATTTACAATATTTATGACAATGATCAAAGTAAGAAAATAATGAACATTTGCAGCTATGTTGATATCCTTATTGATATGGTTTATTGTGAATTGAGCCTTAAGATCCTTTCGGTTACGTTAAATGACTAATTAGATAAGTTTGGAAAAAAAATTACTAAAAATTCATGGAATTGCCTCTTCAGATCATGCTGCTTGTTTCCATTTAATTATGGGGTTCAATTTCAATCTGGAGGGGACCGAACCTTCCAATTATGGCAATTGTATCATATGATCCCTTCTATTAAGAATACTGCATTCCGACTTTAGTCCCAAAGTATAATTGTTTTGCAATAGAATTAAAAAGCTGTAACAGAAAATTCAGGCTCATCCGTATACATAACAGTTACAAAATATTTGCCTCAAAAAAAATTTCGATATCTCAAATTTGCAGTAAAATGCACCTTATCTAAAATTGGCATGTGTCATAAAGTTTTGTCTTACAATCAATCAAATTTCGATTCCGAATGGGAACTAACATCAACTTCCTCCGTGAGTAATGCCAGTTATTTGACCTTTGTATCTAAAATATTTGCAGGAAAAAGGTAGGCCAACCATGCATTGGCATATCAGATTAAAGATTGCTTTGGAGTCTGCAAAAGGCTTGGCTTACTTGCATGAAGATTGTGTGTTCAGTCTTACCCATTTTGTAGTTCACTGAATATGGCTGGGGACATTACTAGCTGTGGCAGTTCAGTGATCCCCTCAATATTGTAATTTCATAGTTCCAATTTGGTATTTTCTTTAGATATTGGTCGCATATGGCGGTTTTCCAGTATCGGAAATTGGTGGAAATGGCCTGCACATGTTTCTTATAATATGTTCCATTTTTATTCACCATATAGTTTCAGTAATGTGTTCAGTTTCTTATGTGTTCAGTTTGGAAATGGCATGCGCATGTTAACTTTACTAGCAAATTCTGATGTGTTCAGTTTCTTATTTCATCATGCCACTGATTTGTCTAGAAGAGAAACTTTTGTCCGTGTTACTGGTAATTTTTTGTCACTGGAGTTGATTATCAAATGAAGCATGTTAAAATTTTGTATTTTTAGTTCAAAACATCTTATATTGGTACACACTTAGGCTGATGGTGGGGCTGGTTTAACAATTGCATGCTTTGTTTAAACATAAATAATTATCGATATATTTATGTTTTCGTTGTGTTGGGACCTAAAATATTTTTGATTCCGATATCTGCAACCATTTACATTTTAATGATTTACAAATTTTAATGATATTTTGTCTGTCTTCTTTGCGATCATCTAGGAGGAATGAAGGTCAAAGCCGATTGTGATGAGTCGTCTCCATATGCGGCTATGCTTGCTGCATGAGATGTCACACAACGGTGCAAGGTATGCTTTTAGGATTTCCATTCAATTATCTTGCAATTTTTTGGTTTACTCATCTCTTCTGTAGTGTTTGGAATCTACATGAGAAGAATGGGGGCTAATGTGTTATGTATATTTCATATGTTCTTTTTTGAAGTGTTGTATTTTCCGTCGGTAATGTGGATCAACTGATCTCTCTTCCAATTGTAGGAGCTTGGAGTTACTGCACTGCATATAATTATAAATCTTCGTGCAACAGGTGGAAACAAGACAAAGACACCTGGTCCTGGAGCTCAATATGCTCTAAGAGCCCTTGCTCGTTCGGGAATGAGATCGGTCGTATCGGTAAGTTTGAACTTTTTGGACTAGTTTCAGAGCCCTTGCGCATGTTTCTTACAATTTGTGAACTTTTTTGGACTAGTTTCAGAGCCCTTGCACATGTTTCTCATAATTTGTTACATGCAAATGGGACAATGGTTATGTTTATCTATATGGGCCTATCATAGAATGGTAGCCATTTCCATTGAGTTTTGATGAAAAGACATTTGAAAATTGCTAAGTAGATGGTAATTATCTAGATTATTTTATTTCCCAAATTATATTTTCATGATTGTACAAACGATTAGGCCTAGCTATTCAGTCAAACAAAACCTGAAACAAAATACATATACAATCTATATAAATACACTGATACTAATATTTTTGTTAAACGAAAAATTGTAAGGTGTTGGAAGTTTGCAGACCTGTGGATCATGCTTTAATTCCAAGGAGACTACGATCAGGTATGTTGAATTCCAATACAACACGCCACCTTTTTATTCATTGGACAATTTTGTTATCATGATATTTTTACCTTTCTCTTCAATTGATGACTTTATAAATTAGAACCTATGCCTTTTCTTCTCTTGATATGTCATGTTATTCTATTTTTTCTAATGCTAGACGAGTAGTCTTTATTGATTGTAAGTAGTATTACAAAATGCATGAAGCTGATGAACTTTGGAGTTGCTTTTTTTTCTTTTTTTGGGTGTCATCTTTGGTGTTATTGCTTGGAGTTGATTGATATTTTTTAGTAAAAAATTTTAATTGATCTATCATTCGAGAAATTTTTGTTTGGGTGCTATATTTGTTTCATTTTTTGGGTGTTATCTCTAGCTTGTTTCCACTTTAGACCACTAATTGAAATCTTCTTTTACTTTCATATGCCCACTACAGGTCTCTGATGCTAGTAGCAGGCCATCATGTAACATAAGTGGATAAAGTTACCCAGCATCCAATGAAAATTAGCTTTGGGATTCTGTTTTGTTGTCAAATATTACCTTATTATATTATGTTTGACTTTATTGTATTTTGTATGGATGATGGATCCTGAAAGAACTTATTGTAATTTATATGAATGATGGATGAATTTATTGTATTTGTATGGATGATGTAACTTAGAAGCATTTATTATAAGTTGTATAGATTATGTATTTCAGAAGAATTTATTTTATCATATTTTTATGAATTCTAAATGTGTAAATTCAAACGGATAACATGTTTTAAATGTATCATATGCATTTTCCAACGTTTCAAAGAAGTGCGGTAAATGTACTATAAACATTTCCTAACGTTTTAAAAAAGCACATGCAAATGTACTAAGGACATTTTTCAATGGTTCAACAAAATGTTGGTAGATGCCTTCGGTAAAAGAAACGCCGATATATGTCAGTAGGTTTTCCTAACGTTTCACGAAAACGTCGGAAAATGTCTTGGGCATTTTCCAACATTTCACGAAAATGCTGGGGAATGTCTTGGGCATTTCCCAATGTTTCAAGCAAACGCTGGAAAATGTCTTGGCATTTCCAAACGTTTCAAGAAAACGCTGGCAAAAGTGGGCATTTCCCAACGTTTCACCAAAACGTTAGGAAAACATTTATCAATGCCCACTTTTCCCAACGTCTTTGCAGCGTTTCATAAAACGCCGGAAAAACATTTGTCAGCACTTCAAAAACGTTGGGAAATGTTAAAAAACACTGGCAAAAGTCCTTTTTTAGTAGTGATGTGATTGTATCAAAATCTTTTTGTTTTCTTTTAAATCAAATCTTTAAAGTTTTGAGACTAGCACACAAGATCACAACCCCCCTATCTTCCCCAACCAATACCACAACTCCACATGTTTTTTCCCAACATGTTTTTAAACATTCTTCTCTTCTCTTTCTCTCTTCGGGAGTGTTATTTTTTTATTGTTAGGATATTGTTAGTACTAGCTATTATTGTTATAGGATTATGTTTACGGGTAGGCATAGAGTGAGATGAGATATGTGGTAGCGGTGATTAGTTGATTTTGAACACAAGGATATTAGATTAGATTTCTTTCGAATGAAAAGAATGAGGTGTCCAAGACTTATCTATTTACTTTTACTAATACCTGTGCGTAAAGGACTCAATGGAGAATTCTGGTTGAATGAAATTATGCACATGGAGATGAGTACTTATCAGATCTGAAACTTAGACGAGTGGTAGATATGAGTAGCTAGGACGGGATAGTATGAGCTAGGGTGATCATGAGGATGAGTAGAACATTTAAAGCATCAAGACTTGATTATTAAGTTGACGTGAGAAGACATTGGAAGTAACACGACATGTTGAGGCGAATGGATAGTTACGTAGATGGATTTTAATAGGGTTAGGAGATTAGATGATAGGGGTAAGGATAGATGTGGTTTAATGGTTCTTTGATTATTGGAGAATAGATTTATGAGTCGATATGATGAAGAATATATTGGAGACAAGATGATTGTTGATTTGTAGACGGTAATGTGGATTTATAGTTAAGTGATAGGTTGTGATTCTAGTTGTAGCTTTATCCAGTGGAGAGACGAGTTATGATGGATTATTTGAGGAACATTGTTTGAAGTTATAGGATTAGCGATCATTATGTAGATATGGGAGTTGCATGCATATGTGCTTATAGATTTTATTATTATTAGTATAAGTGATTCCGAGGGCGGAATCATTTCTAAGGTGTGTAGAATGTAACGACCGCTTTCTGACCGTTCGTATTTTTGCGCGTACTTTCCTATTTCGTATGCGTATTTTTCTTTGCCATTTATTCTATCCAGAATATGTGATGTTATATGTCGTTGAGACCGTATGGAAGGGTAGTTATTTGTGGGATTTTTGGTGAACGTCATTTCATGGGTTGTTCTTCCACAAATCAGCTTTGATTGGTGAGACGTCGCAACTTTAGACTTCGACGCCGGATCTTTTTATTTTTAGTTTGTTTTCTGTGAACCTAATGCACGATCGACCACCGTACCCTCGAGCCTCTCGTCGTCACTGTCGTCCCGATATTTTTTTCATAATTTTCGGACACTGTTAACCCAACCTAACCCACTAATCAAAATCAAAGGCCGTTTAGCCTAACCCAAATTTGAAATTCAAACTCTAATCAAATCTCATGAGATTTTCTACGTATCATGAGGGATTCTCATTGTTACCCTCACCCTGTTTTTCCCCTCTTTGCACACCCCCTCTCTCACACTCTCTCTCCTAGTACCCAAAATATACCCCTTTCTATACTCCAAATAGCATCATTCTCATCTTAAAAACACAACAAACCACATCCTTAGCTAACTCACTCACACCCATCCGCCACCGACTTTTACCCTTGCGTATGCTCACTCCTCGCCGCCGGCAGGCCTCCGACCACCCACCCCCCCCCCCCCCCCCAAGGCTTCGGCGATCTTCCTCCTCTTCCTCTCTCCCTCCTACTCTCTCTCTCCCCGTAAAAACCCATCAAAAACAACCCAGACAGCACTTTGACAGCTTGCCCCTGGCCGCCGAAAAAAGCTCACACCCACCTCCTTTCCGGTCACTGCCGGCCACCCTCCGGCCTTCCCCCTCTTCCTCGACAACCTCTCAACACTTATCCCTCTTCTCTATACCTCAAAACCTCTTGAAACCCATCAAAACCTAGCCCCAAACCCAGTTTTTGACAGATCTGCCGCTCGCCGGATAACCCGACGGCTGCCGCCCTCTGGCGACCATCGGCGACCACCCTACCACCATCGGACTCCCCTCGATCCCTCTATCTACTGAAATACTCCTTTGCCCCTCAAGCTGCGATAATCTTTGCAGCGATCCAAAGCAGCGACCCGTTGTGCAAAGCTGTCCTTTTCGCCTTCTCACGGCCGGCCGCTGCCGCGCGCGGCCGCCGTCAGCCACCCACCAGGCCGAGCAACCCCCCATCGACCTCCTTCAATCCCCGACAGCCCCCCTTACTCCTAGGAGTCCACGCACACCGCAGATCTCCCGTGTTTTTCGACGTCGTAGCCGCCGCCGTGACGTTACGTCGCGCTACCCGCAACCGGAGAGATCCGACTCCGTGCTTGCTGTTCTCGCGTTCCCCTCGCTGTCCGTACGTGTCTCGCTATGCTACTTGCAGCCGAGACATTGCTGACGATGCAGATCTATCGCTGTTCAGACCCGACGTCCGATCTACGATCAAACGTCAAAAAGGTTATCCCCCTAACGCGTAGTAAGAACCCACACTGTAGCGAATCTAAAACCTAATCTAAAAGTCATCAACGATAACTAAGTTTACATTTCTGCTCCTTTAAAATGTTGTTCAACTTTCGACATCAACAAACAGACTTGATATCTATGCACATAGGGTAGAACATCGATTAGGCTGAAATGAATCAAAAAGATGTGACATTTGACTACTAGGGTAACCCCGTTGAACTTAGAAACTTACCATAATAAGATTGATGAAAAACATGATCTGACATCGCTGTTGTCCCGTTTCAGACGGACCATTGCCGACGCGCCGCTTCAACGAGACGCTCCAGACCGACGACTCTCACGCCACCGCAGGCAAGTGTTCCCACTTGCGTACTTTCAGCCACGTTTAGGCCATCACCCTTAAACTGTAAAAGTAGAATAAAGGGAACCAGACGTGAAATGATAGCGTCTGGGATCCCCTTGACAACTTAGACTTGACGATGAAGTCTAAGCACAAATAACAACAACAACTGACACCCTAGGTTCTATCTATGTGTGCGTGCGTGTGGACCCCCTAGAATGAACAACTCCTTATCATCTGTCTTGTCATGAAATATTACACAAAAGCATTCGGGCGTTTCAGATGCTCTCCAAGCTAGAGGGAGTGATCTCTGTTACATTTCACCTACGGAACGTTCGTCGCTCACCAAGGGAGTGAGAGTGAGAGATACGCTACAGACCGTGGAGATAGAGGCACTCGTCAAGCTAGAGCGAATGGTCCTATGTTACAGTTTCACCTACAGAACGTTCGTCACTCACCAAGGGAGTGAGGGATACGCTACAGACCGTGGGGATAGAGGCACTCGTCAAACTAGAGCGAGTGGTCCTATGTTACAGTTTCACCTACGAAACGGTCATCACTCACCAAGGGAGTGAGGGATACGCTACAGACCGTGGGGATAGAGGCACTCGTCAATGCTAGAGCGAGTGGTCCTATACTATCTTGTCTTGAGCACTCGAGTTTGGGGTAGGGTTGAGCGGTCGCACGGGGAGAGGGTCTGGCCACCCTCAAACTGTAAGGTGCGAACCCTTCGTGACACACACGATACTTCTTGTCTTGTCATGTCCTGTCCTGTCTAGTCCTGTAGCTAGTGGCACACGCTACGGCTATTGTTTGTCACGTTTACTTTCCTGCTCTGTTTTTACTTTCCTTGTATAATAGTATAAATGTCATGTCATCACAACTGCATGTAATCAACCAGTAAAATATTGTTAAAAATTGTTTCACACTTGTAGTAGAGTCTAACCTTTCCTTGTAGACTTTACCTGACGTACAGCTCCTTTTCTCTTGGGTGTTGTACGTCAGGTACTGAGCCAGAGTACATGGATGAGCCAGAGCTACCAGAGGACTTGGAGCCAGAGGACGTTGACCCGGAGTATCTTCCTGACGAGGACCAGTCCTAGAGCTACTACCTTGTTGCTGATCCTCAGAGGTTACTACTTTCTAGTTGGGTGAGTAGCACCACCTTACTTTTTCCTAGGTTGGGTGCGTCGCACCGTTAGTTTCCTTTTAGTAGTTGTAGCCATGCTTAGGCTTCTTTTATTAGATTTGTCATATGCAGGATATTGTCTCTTTTATTAATGAATTCAAATTTCCTTTCGAGTACTCTTATTCGTATTGTTACAAACTTTTATACGCAAGAACCTGTATTTTAAATAGTATCTCTACAGACGCTTATTGGGCCCGAGCCTCACAGCTCCGGCCCATGCGGACCTTATTCACGTTTCGCTTCCGTCGTTTTGGCAGCGGGGCGTGACATGTTCTGGCTACTCAACTGATGTTGTATTTGTTGGGGTTTTGGCGGACCCCCAGAGCTCGGATCTGTGTCCATCCTAAGTCGGACGTGTTGGGGTTTTGGCGTGCCCCCAGAGCTCGGATCCGTATCCGTCCTAAGTCGGACGGACCACGGAGGCACAAAAGGCGCAGCGGAAAACCAGAAATCAAAATTTCTACACTAGCTAAACTATTTAGCTAGGCTCTGGGGAGCCAGAACCTAGCCCGATCTATGCCGACTTTGAGTGGGTCTGACCACCCCAAGAAGGATCTATACTAAAGCGACTAATTAAAACTATACTAGAAAAATGCTTAAACACATACCCGGAATCTTGGCCCTGGAGCAGGCAAGATGTTCCGCACCGTCTTGAGAAGCTCCTCGTAGTCGAGCCGCGTTGACCCGATCTCCCTGAGCCGCCTCGCACCCTCGCACCGATCCGCCCGAGCCGCTTTCGCCTCCGAGCCGATCACACGCGGTAGAAAGTTTCACTTGAGAAGAAACCCGCGTCTTAGACGTCCGGATCAGATCCAAACCCCCTTCGTAGTCATGCTAGGACTACTCCGGAGAATAGGAAAATTAGAGAGAGAGATTTAGTCGCCGATCGAGCCTGCTCTAAAAATCTGGAGCTACTCGATCGTTGACTGGTGTGTTTTTCAACGAGGAGAGTGCACCCCTATTTATATAGGGAGTGAGCACTCAACTTCTCGTTGCGGGCAATGTGGGACAATCCACATGAAGAGAAAAATTCAATTAAGCCATTTGGCTTAATTTCAACTTTAAAGTTAGCCTTTCACAAATTCAAACTTTAACTAATTAATTCTCCTCGCATACTAAACTTCAGACACCAAACTAGCTATCAATCAGAAAAGCTTGGAATGGTGAACGCGTAGGAACTGACGGTGACGAATTTCGACTTCGTTTGACCCCTCAAACAATTGCTCAAAGTTTAGCAATTTTCACAAAATTCGTAGCCGTCATTAGGGTTTTCAAAAACCCTAATTTGACTTAAGTTGCGGGCGCGCCCGCTAGACTTAGCGGGCGCGCCCGCCCAAGGGGGCAAGGGCGGGCCGCCCGCCCGCTGCAGCCCGCCCGCCCGCTGGCGGGCGCGGCCCGCTGCTGCAGCGGGCGGGTGCCTGCTGCATCAGCGGGCGCTGGCCCGCTTGCAGCGGGCGCTGGCCCGCTGTGCAGCGGGCCACGCCCGCTGATGCAGCGGGCGCCCGCCCGTTGCACACAGCGGGCCACGCCCGCAGTGCAACGGGCGTGCGCCCGTTGCAGCCAGCGGGCGTCGCCCGTTTGCCTTTGCACATGGGCCTTTTGGCACAGTGGGTCTAACCCACTTCCCCTTGAACTCTTTCTGCGTTTCTGGGCTCATTTGAGCTCCGATTTGGACGCGGTTTGAACCTGTGTTTAGACCGGGACGATCCCGTCATCCAGGTAACCCTTTCCAACAAGTTTGTTCCTACTAAATTCGTTGTAACTAATTTACAACACGTTTAGTCAAAGTTAGCATCTAATGCAACGTTGTGTCCCTATTGCTAATGCGACTAACTTTCACAACTTATGAATATCATCAAATGACATTTCTCTCTATTCTATATTCCTATTACTAAGACACGAATACTACTCGGTGTGAGACCCTACAGCCTGACCTTACTACAGGTTGGGGCTCGAAACCCCTAGACGACGGTCACTACGAGCAGTAGCTGTCGTCCCTGTTTCAGAGTCATCATAACGTGATCGACCCTTTGACAAAAGTGTCATAGGGTTTGCATTGGCTGTGTCAGTGATGAATTCCGTTAGCTAAAATCCCTTCGTCAAGACTGTGTTATTGTTGGCCTAGGGTATGGTTTTCTGTCAACCCTATTTAGACAACATTGGTCAGTATACGGCGGTATTTATTGTATGCACGTTGTACTACTTGCAACGTACCCCGGTCGAGGATTAACATAAAGACCGTACTGAGCCTATAACACTAACTTCCCTTTAATGGAAGTGACGAATCCCATCTTAGTCATTTACTCACCTTGAGAGCTTCAGGTGCAAGCCAACCTAAGATCTTTCATCAGGACTGGTCCTTGAAGCTAGATCATGGGTCTAAGCTACACCGTCCGCTCACAGGTTGGTACAGATGACTTCAGGTCTTAAGGATCAATTAACCTATCATCACCCTAGAGTTATTAAAGACAGATCATTAAAGTTAACCATTTAATAACTCTAACTTGGTCGTTCAGTGAACTCATTCTCTAATGAGCACATGTGTCTCGTCTCCGACTTCGCCAAGTCGAATGACTATGAGATCATCATTACCCGAAGGTAAGACGAAGACACGGTGATCTATCCGATGTGTCGATATCCAGTTCTCGACACATCTATGATTACGAACCGTTTAAGACTTACGTTTCTATTCGGTCACTTACTTACTCATAATCGAGATCTCATCTAGATATGTAAGGACCTAACTATAAGTCTATGGATATTATCTAAGTATATTAATACAAATCTTTTTATACTTAGAATAATACGTACCACATACGGTATGAACAAGACGTATAATCAAGATAAATTGCCTTATGGGCATATATCTTCCTACAGGACGGACCACAGAGGCACAAAAGCGCAGCGGAAATCGAAAATCAAAATTTTCTAGACTAGCTAAACTATTTAGCTAGGCTCTGAGGGAGCCAGAACCTAGCCCGATCTATGCCAACTTGGGGTGGATCTGACCACCCCAAGAGGGATCTACTCTAAAGCGACTAATTTAAATCTACACTAAAATTACTTAACCACATACCCGGAATCTTGGCCCTGGAGCAGGCAAGATGTACCACACCGTCTTCAGAAGCTCCTCATAACCGAGCCGCCTTGACTCAATCCGCCTGAGCCGCCTCGCACCCTCGCACCGATCCGCCCGAGCCGACTTTCACCTCCGAGCCGATCACACGTGGTAGAAAGTTTCACTTGAGAAGAACCCGCGTCTTAGACGTCCGAATCAAAATCCAAACCCCCTTCGTAGTCTTGCTAGGACTACTCCGGAGAATAGGAAGAGAGAGAGAGAGAGAATAATTTAGTCGCCGATCGAGCTTGCTCTAAAAGTCTGGAGCTACTCGATCGATGACTTGGTGTGTTTTTCAACGAAGAGAGTGCACCCCTATTTATATAGGGAGTCGGCACTCACTCCTTCGTTGCGAGCAATGTGGGACATTCGCAAATGGGAGAAAAATCAATTAAGCCAATTTGGCTTAATTTCTAGTTTAAGTGAGCTTTTCATAAAAGCAAACTTTAACTAATTAATTCTTTGCTCATTAAACTTTAGACACCAAACACGCTATCAATCCGAAGGGCATCGAATGGTGAACGCGTAGGAACCGACGGCGACGAATTTCGACTTCGTTTGACCCCTCAAACAATTGCTCAAAGTTGGGCAAATTATCGAAATTCGTAACCGTCATTTGGGGTTTCAAAAAACCCTAAATTTAACTTAAGTTGTAGGCGCGCCCGCTAATCTTAGCGGGTGCGCCCGCCCAAGGAGACAGGGGCGGGCCGCATGCCCGCTGGGCAGCGGGCGCCCGCCCGCTGCCGCAGCGGGCGCCCGCCCGCTGCCGCCCGCGGGCCCTACCCACTGCTGCAGTGGGCGTGCGCCCGCTGCAACCAGCGGGCTACGCCCGTTTGCCTTTGTCTATGGGCTTGTTAGCCCAGTGGGTCTAACCCACTTCGCCTTGGACTGTTTTCGCGTTTCCGGGCTCGTTTGAGCTCCGATTTGGGCGTGGTTTGAACTTGTGTTTAGACCGGGATGATCCCGTCATCCAGGTAACCCTTTCCAATATATTTGTTCCTACTAAATTTGTCGTAACCAATTTACGACACGTTTAATCTTCGGTTTGCATCAAATGCAACATTTGTCCCTATTGCTATTGCGACTAACTTTCACAACATGCTTTGTGAATATTTACATATCATCAAATGATATCTCTCTCTATTCTATCTTCCTATTACTAAGACACGAACACTACTTGGTGTGAGACCCTACATCCCGACCTTACTACAGGTTGGGGCTCGGAACCCCTAGACAACGGTCACTACGAGCAGTAGCTGTCGTCCCTGTTTCAGAATCATTATAACGTGATCGACCCTTTGACAAAAGAATCATTGGGCTTACATTGGCTGTGTCAGTGATGAACTCCGTTAGCTATAGTCCCTTCGTTAAGACTGTGTTCATGTTGGCCTAGGGTATGGTTTACTGTCAACCCTATTAGACAACATTGGTCAGTATACGGCGGTCTTTGTTGTATACACGTTGTACTTCTTACAACGTACCCCGGCCGAGGATTAACACAAAGATCGTACTAAGCCTGTAACACTAACTTCCCTTTAACGGAAGTGACGAATCCCATCTTAGTCATCTACTCACCTCGAGAGCTTCAGGTGCAACTCAACCTATGATCTTTCAGTAGGCCTAGCCTCGAAGCTAGATCATAGATCTAAGCTACACGGTTCACTCACAGGTTTGTACAAATGACTTCAGGTCTTAAGGACCAGCTTACCTATCATCACCCTAGAGTTATTAAAGACAGTTTAGTTAAAGTCAACCATTGGGACTGTAATGCCCTACCAGCTACTGCACAAGTACTAGAGGGGGGTTGAATAGTACTTTAAAATAATAAGGCGTATTATTCCAAATTAAATTGCACACAACTACCAAGTCAATTTGCGGAAGCTTAAATTGAATGACAACAATGAAATTAACAATGCTAACAAATGAAGTTAATGGGTTCGGATCCACCCAAGTCTCCCCGACTTGTTCCCGGTGATCCTACGTCCCAACCACCCGGATTCCTTCCGGATACTTGAGTTAGAAACCCTAACTCAAGATTTCCATTATGAATATCTTGTGAAAAACCTTCACAAGATCAAATCATACATGCAATGGCAAAGTGAATCCCACAACCCTGGATCACAAACTTCTCTCACAACCGAGAGAGCCAATAAGCAATATAAAAGAGTTTAATATGAAATAAATACTCTTACCACAAAATCCTATACCTTGAGTTTTTCTTACCCAAAAGGTGGAATGAAGGATTTGAGGAAGATGAAGTTACCAAACCCTAGCACCAAGGAAATGAGCAGCAATGGGTGCCTAGGGAAGATTTGGAAACTTGAATCAAGCAATAGCTTGAAGAGCTCACCAAGAACAAGCTTCTCTCTAGATCTAGAAATGAGAGAGAATGGGTTTCTTGTGAGGAAGAGAGCTTTAGATTTGAGGGAGAATAGCTATCTCTTTAGAACTCAATGAATCTCTTAATGGCAGCTCTATTGAAGATAGAAATGACCTAGGTTCGTATTTATAGGGTCCCATAAAAACAAGTTAGGTCAATCTCCAACGGAAAGAAATCTGTGAGATCTAGTCGGTCAAAGAACACTCACTGACCGACTAGTTCATCAACTAGTCGGTCAGACACAAAGCATGGACCGACTAAGAGCAGATCTGAGAAGAGATAGAATTTCAGACCTAGAAAACTAGTCGGTCCAAGAACACTGTCTGACCGACTAGTTTCACAACTAGTCGGTCATCCAATGAACGTAGACCGACTAAGAGGCAAAACAACATAGTCTGAAGGCAAGTTGACTTAGTCGGTCCAAGAACAAAAATTGACCGACTAGATTGTCAACTAGTCGGTCATCAAACGTTCTTAGACCGACTAACGGTAAACAGTAGCTTAGGAGAATTTTAGAGTGAACAGTCAGTCTCAACTAGTCGGTCAAAGAAGCATCACTGACCGACTAGTTCACAAACTAGTCGGTCGGTGAGTCAACATAGACCGACTAACTGTAAACAGTAAAGAGCTAAGAATTAACTGACAGAAACTAGTCGGTCCAAGAACAGTGGCCGACCGACTAGATCACCATCTAGTCGGTCAGTACTTGTTCTTGTACCAACTAACATGCACAACAAAGTCCGAATCGAAGCGCGACGCTTCGAGGAAGTTAGAGTGAACTTGTGCAAGAGTCCTAGAGCTACGAAATGAGCGTAATGAAGATAGAAACGTAAGATATACTCAAGGCTTAACATTCTATCAATCGAAACTAAAAGACTATAAATAAAACCTTAATAAACGGTCTTTGAGAGCTTCGATTGAATCTTCATTACTTCCAAAGCGTCGCAAGAGCTTCAACGAAGCTTTAGGCTTGAATACGAGCTTTTGGAAGTGTTGAGATGTCGCTTTGAATATTCTCGTGAAATTGGCGACGATCTCCAATACTGCGCTCACAAATTGTTAGTTCATGAAGTATTTATGTTTGCTCATCATCCAAAACCAAATCCGGGGAGTCCAATATTCAACATTCTCCCCCTTTTTGGTGATGACAAACCAACATAAATAATAATCAAAGATAATAATTCAAATGTAAAATACTTACTCCCCCTGCATTGATGACACGTTAATTCCAAAATGAATATAAATGAATTGCATCAAGCAGACGAGTAAGATAAATAAAGTGAATTGATTTTTGAAATATCGGATTTTGAAAATCCTTATATGTATCTTAACTCCCCCTGAATCTAGCATATCAAACTAGATTCTTGGAAATTGAGTTAAATTTTCATTTGCGCTATTTATTATCATTATCTCTCCCCCTTTGGCATTATCCCAAAAAATGGGGGGCATACAACGACAACAATTAGGAAATGTAAAATCCAACATCGGGAGTCGTAGACAAAGGCAATGGACCAACTTGACACCAAGGGAAAAATTGTGGAAATCAAAACAAGGTGTGCCAAATTTTCCATTATCAAAAAAAATTAAAATCATCAAAAACACCAAATCATTATTCATTTCTTGAATAAAGAAACATACTCTTCAATATTCAATATTCTTGGTTAATTTTGTGCATGGAAAACAATTCTATAAAATTACAGAATTTAAATCCATTTAACCAACTTTTTATGCGTCGATTCGATATCACATTTCAAATATATTCAACGAATATTAAAATTTGCACGACGAATAAAAGATAAAGTGAACGATGATGAACATATATATATATATAGACAACATGAGTACATCCAAAAAATATCACATCGAATATATGAGATACATCATATCAAGCGCTACATATCATCAAAAAGAAATACATCATCATCATCATTCTCATCAAAATAAATACTACAACAAAAAGTACATCATCATCAACATATCATAAAATCCAACACCGACAACCAGAAAGCACAAAAAAAATACATCAAAGCATCTCTCAACCCCATCCTAACCCAAGACACTCTCACGAGAATATATCATCCAAAGCGTATATGGAGAGTCCTCGGAACAACGATCACGTGGAGGATGCTGGATCTGCAGCGTCCGTGGGTCCAGTCGACGGAGTGGACTCAGGCTCTGCAGGGAGAAGAGGTGTCTCAACAGATGGAATCGTCGGGGCAGGAGTCGAGATCTCAGCAACAGGCTCAACAGCAGCATGAGTCTCGACAGAAGCAGCAGCAGCAGATACATGAGCAGGCTCGGAAACTGGGTCAGCAGCAGGCTCAGAAGGCTGAAGAGCTGCAGCAGATGGCTCTGGAACACCGGAAGAGGTGGCAACTCCAGGAGCAGAAGTGGAAGTACCAGCAGCAGCAGCAGTGGCCGCATTGCCACGGGCAAAAGAAGTAGCAAGCTCGTCAAGCTCCTCATCGTCCATCTCCTCGGCCTCAGACACAGAAGGAGGAAGCTCAACACCCATCTGACGAGCCATACGGCATACTACCTCCTCGGTACGAGCCAAGCGGGACTCGTGACGAAGAAGTATCCGGACGACATCATCAAGGGTGGCAACGGGAGTAGCAGAGGCACTGGCAGAGGCAGGGACAGATGCTGAAGGTGTCGTCCTCTGAACGTGACGAAGCGCCGCAAGAGATTTCTTGACGGCCGTCGCATTCAGGGGAGGACCAAGGGGACGCTCATCGTCACGAGGCAATGTGACACGAAAATGACGAAACACGAGGGTCAACATGCAAGGAAATGGGATATGAGCCGATTTATTGGACTTTCGAATACACTCGAAAGAGTCAATCTTATCGAGTATAATTCGAGCCCAATTAATCGAGCTCCCCATGAAGATCGCATAGATAAGCTTCAAAAATGGCTGGATTTGCTTTTGGGTTTCAACGTACACTAGAATGATGTCCTTTTTAGCAACATGATCATCTAAAAAGTGGTGTCGGACATCTATGTGTTTCGAACGGGAATGATGTACCGGGTTCTTGGAAAGACATATTGCACTTTGGTTGTCAACCATGATAGGGCAAGTATCACAATTTATACCAAAGTCTTTAAGTGTGTGTCTCATCCAAAGAACTTGAGCACACGCGGCACCGGCGGCAATATATTCCGCCTCGGTGGTTGAAAGTGATACGGAATTTTGCTTCTTAGAAAACCAAGAGACAAGAGAATTTCCTATAAAATGGCAAGTGCCACTAGTACTTTTCCTGTCGGATTTGCATCCCGCATAATCAGCGTCACTATATGAGACTAACTCATATGTGCTAGATCTCGGATAAAGTAATCCAAAATCTAATGTGTAACTTAGATAGCGAAAAATACGCTTTATCGCTACTAAGTGAGACTCCTTAGGTTGAGACTGATAACGAGCACATATACATACGGCAAACATAATATCGGGCCTACTTGCGGTAAGATAAAGCAAACTACCTATCATACCTCGATATAGACGAATGTCTACATCCTTACCGCCCGTATCCTTGTCAAGATGCGTAGTCGTGCTCATTGGAGTCTTTTTCCCGGAGGCATTCTCCATTCCAAATCGCTTTAGCAACTCCACCGTGTACTTCGTTTGGTGGATGAAGATTGCATCGTTCATTTGGCGAATTTGGAGACCTAAGAAATATTTGAGTTCGCCCATGTGGCTCATCTCAAATTGTTCCTTCATCACATTAGAAAACTCTTCGCAAAGAGCGAAGTTAGTAGCACCGAAAATGATATCATCAACATAAATTTGAACTAATAAAATATCATTATTCGCATGCTTAATAAAAAGTGTTGAATCGGCTTCGCCCATTTTAAAATTCAAATCCAAAAGAAAATTCTTTAGGCGATCATACCAAGCTCGAGGAGCTTGTCTCAAACCATAAAGAGCTTTCTTTAGTTTAAAAACGTGATTTGGAAATTTTTCATTTACGAAGCCCGGAGGTTGAGAAACGTAAACTTCCTCAACGACATCTCCGTTTAAAAATGCACTTTTAACATCCATTTGAAATAATTTAAAATTCTTATGGCATGCAAAAGACAAAAGTAATCTAATTGATTCTAATCTAGCTACCGAAGCGAAAGATTCTTCGAAATCGATACCTTCCTCTTGACGATAGCCTTGAGCTACTAACCGAGCTTTGTTCCGGACGACGACTTGGTTTTCGTCGGTTTTGTTCTTGAAGATCCACTTTGTCCCTATGACGGTGTGGTTCTTCGATGGCAATGGAACAAGCTCCCAGACTTCATTCCTCTCGAATTGAATGAGCTCCTCCTCCATGGCTAAGATCCAAGCGCTATCTTCGCATGCTTCATTAATATTCTTTGGCTCTATCGATGAGGCAAAGGCACAATTTGCGAAGCGGTGAACTTGGGATCTCGTCTTGACACTATCATAGATATTACCAATGACTTGCTCATGGGGATGGTCACGAACCGAATGAAGCCGTTTGGGAATACCTTGATCACTTGGAACATTCTCAACAACTTCATTAGTTGGGTTAGTCTCAATAGAATCAATAGAATCATTAGACTTAGAATTTTCAAACGAATCACATAAAACATCCATAGAATCATTATCATTTGAAATTCTAGTTGGAACAAATCCTTCATTAAATGAGACATGAAGCGATTCCTCGATCGTTGAGGTTCGTTTGTTGAATATCCGGTAGGCTTTGCTATGCGTAGAATATCCAACAAAAATCCCCTCATCGGATCTCGGATCGAATTTGTCCAAACTACCATATGTGTTCTTAATAAAACATTTCGAACCAAAAACACGAAAATGTTTAACTTGAGGCAACCTACCAAACAACAATTCATAACAAGTTTGTTTAGTGCCGGGCCTCAAAAGTATTCTATTAAACACATAGCAAGCGGTGTGTACCGCTTCCGCCCAAAATTGATGGCCAAGTTGGCTATCATCAAGCATAGTGCGAGCACACTCCACTAGCGTCCTATTCTTTCTCTCAACTACACCATTTTGAGGAGGTGCACGAGGGAAAGAGAAGGTGTGAGTAATACCAACTTCATCACAAAATGTCTCAAAAGACTCATTCTCAAATTCACCTCCATGATCACTACGAATAGTGACAATGGTGGTTCCTAAGAGATTTTGTACTTTCTTAACAAAAATTGTGAAGTTTTCAAAAGCTTCATTTTTATTACACAATGAAAATACCCAAGTAAATCTTGAATAGTCATCTACGATGACAAGTCCATACCTTGCATTTCCTAAGGAAGCTACTCTAGTTGGCCCAAATAAATCTAGATGTAATAGCTCTAGTGGCCGTTTAGTAGAGATGCTTTTCTTAGGTTTAAATGAAGATTTAGGAAGCTTGCCGCGTTGACAACAATCACAAAAACTTTTCTTTTCAAAAACAAGCTTCGGAAAACCTTTAATAGAATTCAATTTTGAAAGCTTATATAGTGTTCCAAAGTTCACATGTCCAAAGCGTCGATGCCATAAGTGTTGTTCACTTGTGTTGGCAACGAGACATTGTTCATATGACTTAGGAAGATCCAAAATATAGATGTCTTTACGACGAGTTCCGGAAAATAATAATTTTTCATTATCCTTTCTTAAAATATGACACAATCCTTTCGCAAAGCTAACTTTGTAACCTTTGTCACAAAGTTGACTTATTGAAATAAGATTATGATTTAAACCACTAACAAGATAAACGTCACTAATTAATGGTTTAGAAGGGTTACCGACTTTACCAACACCTATGATGGTTCCGCTCTCGTTGCCTCCAAATACGACGCGGTTTCCATTCGCAATGGGAACCACTCCGGAGAGCAAACGAGCGTCACCCGTCATGTGTTTGGAGCACCCGCTATCGAGTATCCAATTCCCTTTGGAGCTAAATTTAAATTTGATGCTCCTTTTCTTTTTCTTTTCCTTGAGTACCTAAAGATAGACACTTTCATATCATGGTACCCAAGGTCATTGGGTCCATGGGATTAGACCTTTGGAAGCCAAGTCCAAGTGGACTTAGACTTCCCCACATAATTCTTACTATGCACAACATCCGAAAAATAAGCATTCATGTACATTTGTTTTTCGTCCATGCTTGTGTCCTTTGGGCTCCAAATAGTGAAAATTTTGGGAGCCATCATCCTATTGGGTGCATGCATGCTACGTTGATTTCTACGTGATGCATGTTGTGGATAGGCATACGGGACATGATGGAATGGTGCACGAAGAGAATTATTCATATGATGAGGTGGGTGTACATATGCATGTGTGGAAACACGTGCGTGAGGGTGTCTCACTTGGTGTGCACGTGCCCGGGAATGTGTTGCATAAAAATCATCATAAGTGTGAGACGGTGGAGTAGGACGTGTGTTCCTACGTGGCATGTTATTAGTGTACATGTAGGCATGCCCCTTCTTTGGAGGTCCACCCAAGGTGGGTTTCTTTCCGAAAGAGGGTGTGGACGAGGTGGAAGCACCATTGGTAGATGAACTACCAATAGAGTGTTTGCTCCCACTCGTTGAGGCTTCGGAAGTTGGCCTAACAAAAGTAGTGACCGACTTGGATGAATTTCCCATCATATACCCCAAGCCAATGTGGTGTTTGGCCGGAAGTAAATCTTTTAGGATATTATCCAAATGGCCCTTACCCTTGTTGAATTTGTTGATTCGGCCCAATGTGTCCTCATATTTCTCTTTGAGAGAACGCAAAGAAGTATCCAAAGCGGATATTTGCGATGTGAGCACATAAACACGAGATTTAAGATTCTCGTTCTCAATACTCAAAGTCAAGTTTTGAGAAGTTAAATCCGCTATCTCATGTTCTTCCGCATCCTCAATGCTAACATGTTCAAGTTTAGATTTGAGATTCACAATCTCATTTCTTAACTCTTCAACAACGGTGTCGTTGTTGGTGATGATATTCTTAGGCGATGTTTGAATGCTAGCTAGGTCATCTTTTACCTTAGTATATCTATTTACTAACTTAGTGTATTTTGACCAAAGTTGAGAGTTAGCATTTCTAAGATCATCCATCGTTACCTCATCGCTTTCGTCATTACTATCATCGGAAGAGGAGGATCCTTGATCGTTCTCCTCTCTTGCCATGAAGCACATATGTGCTTGCTCCACTTTCTCATCATCCGACTCTTCGCTTGAGGAATCCTCGGAGTCGGTGAATGTTGCTCCGACAAGTCCTTTCTTGTACCCCTTCTTGTATTTCTTGGACTTATCGAATTTTGGCGCCTTCCACTTCTCCTTTTGTTTGTTGAGAGGACACTCCGCTTTCATGTGTCCTGGCTTATTGCACTTGAAACACAAAGGAGAGGAAGAGGCGTTAGAAGAACCAAATTTATCTTTGGTCTTGAAGTTACCTTTCCGGAAGAAACGGTTGAACTTCTTGGCCATGAGTGCCATGGACTCCAAGTCCAACTCGTTTTCCGAGTCTTCATCATCGGAAGATGTGGATGAAGCCGCCTTGAATGCAATCGCCTTTTTCTTAGGCGCATCTAGGTTCAAATATGACTTCATCTTTTCTTGTAGCTTCACCTTGCTATCTTTGCGTACCTCGTATGACATCAAAGTACCCATTAGTTGAACTACGGTATATTTGTTCATGTCATTACCTTCCTCGATGGCGAAGGTACGTTTTTCCCAAGAAGAGGGAAGTCCTTCAATAAGCTTTAAGCACTTCTCCTTTTGAGTGTAGATCTTGCCGAGGGCCTCTAACTCGTTTATTATGTCAACGAAGCGAGCGTAATATTCTTTCATCTTCTCGCCCTGTTGCATGTGAAACATTTCGTAATCTTTGGTTACGACAACGAGTTTAGAGTCTCTTACCCGACTCGTCCCTTCATGTAGTATGAGGAGAGAGTTCCAAATTTGATATGCACTCTTACATGTGCATATCTTATTGAAATCCTCGGGCTCCAATGCGCATTGCAAGGCGTTCATTGCCTTGGCATTGCTTACCTCCGCGGCGACCTCCGCGGTAGTCCATTTCTCAAAATCTTCTTCTTCGGGCTCGTTGTACTCCTTCATTGTAGTCCTCCATAAAGATGCACTTCGGAGGAAGGTTTCCATCCGACATTTCCAGTACCCGTAGTTGGTACCGTTGAAGAATGGAGGCCTTGTAGAGGAATGTCCTTCCATCACCGATGACGCTCCTTCACGGTTCCTGAAGGTGTCGTAGTTGGAAGGTGGAGGCACGGTCTTGTTGTCGTTGGCAGACATAGCTGAGTATCTGGCTCTGATACCAAATGTAATGCCCTACCAGCTACTGCACAAGTACTAGAGGGGGGGTGAATAGTACTTTAAAATAATAAGGCGTATTATTCCAAATTAAATTGCACACAACTACCAAGTCAATTTGCGGAAGCTTAAATTGAATGACAACAATGAAATTAACAATGCTAACAAATGAAGTTAATGGGTTCGGATCCACCCAAGTCTCCCCGACTTGTTCCCGGTGATCCTACGTCCCAACCACCCGGATTCCTTCCGGATACTTGAGTTAGAAACCCTAACTCAAGATTTCCACTATGAATATCTTGTGAAAAACCTTCACAAGATCAAATCATACATGCAATGGCAAAGTGAATCCCACAACCCGGGATCACAAACTTCTCTCACAACCGAGAGAGCCAATAAGCAATATAAAAGAGTTTAATATGAAATAAATACTCTTACCACAAAATCCTATACCTTGAGTTTTTCTTACCCAAAAGGTGGAATGAAGGATTTGAGGAAGATGAAGTTACCAAACCCTAGCACCAAGGAAATGAGCAGCAATGGGTGCCTAGGGAAGATTTGGAAACTTGAATCAAGCAATAGCTTGAAGAGCTCACCAAGAACAAGCTTCTCTCTAGATCTAGAAATGAGAGAGAATGGGTTTCTTGTGAGGAAGAGAGCTTTAGATTTGAGGGAGAATAGCTATCTCTTTAGAACTCAATGAATCTCTTAATGGCAGCTCTATTGAAGATAGAAATGACCTAGGTTCGTATTTATAGGGTCCCATAAAAACAAGTTAGGTCAATCTCCAACGGAAAGAAATCTGTGAGATCTAGTCGGTCAAAGAACACTCACTGACCGACTAGTTCATCAACTAGTCGGTCAGACACAAAGCATGGACCGACTAAGAGCAGATCTGAGAAGAGATAGAATTTCAGACCTAGAAAACTAGTCGGTCCAAGAACACTGTCTGACCGACTAGTTTCACAACTAGTCGGTCATCCAATGAACGTAGACCGACTAAGAGGCAAAACAACATAGTCTGAAGGCAAGTTGACTTAGTCGGTCCAAGAACAAAAATTGACCGACTAGATTGTCAACTAGTCGGTCATCAAACGTTCTTAGACCGACTAACGGTAAACAGTAGCTTAGGAGAATTTTAGAGTGAACAGTCAGTCTCAACTAGTCGGTCAAAGAAGCATCACTGACCGACTAGTTCACAAACTAGTCGGTCGGTGAGTCAACATAGACCGACTAACTGTAAACAGTAAAGAGCTAAGAATTAACTGACAGAAACTAGTCGGTCCAAGAACAGTGGCCGACCGACTAGATCACCATCTAGTCGGTCAGTACTTGTTCTTGTACCAACTAACATGCACAACAAAGTCCGAATCGAAGCGCGACGCTTCGAGGAAGTTAGAGTGAACTTGTGCAAGAGTCCTAGAGCTACGAAATGAGCGTAATGAAGATAGAAACGTAAGATATACTCAAGGCTTAACATTCTATCAATCGAAACTAAAAGACTATAAATAAAACCTTAATAAACGGTCTTTGAGAGCTTCGATTGAATCTTCATTACTTCCAAAGCGTCGCAAGAGCTTCAATGAAGCTTTAGGCTTGAATACGAGCTTTTGGAAGTGTTGAGATGTCGCTTTGAATATTCTCGTCAAATTGGCGACGATCTCCAATACTGCGCTCACAAATTGTTAGTTCATGAAGTATTTATGTTTGCTCATCATCCAAAACCAAATCCGGGGAGTCCAATATTCAACAGGGACGTGTGAACGGACAATCTTCTGGTTGTCCGTGAATTCATCCGGCAAAAGATGTACTGTATTCTGGATGTGAAGGATCTTTTGGATCTCATCTTCACACAGATTAGTACGCGGATCATATAGGGACAAAGACTTCTGGTCCCAACTAATGGTCTCAGGAGCTTCTGGCTTCTTAGACTGTGTGCCCAGTTTAGGAAAAATTTTCTTATTAAATTCACAGTCAGCAAAACGTGCCTTGAATGCGTCACCCATCAGGGGTTCAAGGTATCTGATAATAGAGGGCGAATCAAACCCAATATATATACCTAGACGACGCTGAGGACCCATTTTGGTCCTCTGAGGTGGTGCTATTGGGACATATACCGCACAACCAAACACTCTCAAATGAGAGATATCCGAAGGTGCGCCATATGCTAGTTGCATCGGGGATAAAGTATGACCTCCAGAGGGTCTTATCCTAATAAGTGATGCGGCATGTAAAATAGCATGCCCCCAAGCATCCACCAGCAACTGGGATTGCATAAGCAATGGACGTGCAATCCATTGGAGTCTCTTTATAAGGGACTCAGCTAATCCATTTTGGGTGTGAACGTGTGCTACAGGATGTTCAACTTCAATACCCATTGCCCGGCAATAGTCTTCGAAGACTTGTGAAGTAAATTCTCCCGCACTATCAAGACGTAGTTTCTTGATATGGTTATCGGGAAAATGAGCACGCAACCTAATTATTTGTGCCAATAGCTTTGGAAAAGCTAGGTTGTGGGTGGACAAAAGGCACACATAAGACCATTTGGTTGATGCATCAATCAATACCATGAAGTACCGAAATGGCCCACTTGCGGGGTGAATAGGCCCGCAAATGTCACCATGAATTCTCTCAAGGAAGCCAGGAGACTCTAATCCCACTTTCAGGAGGGATGGTCTCGTTATAAGTTTTCCCTTGAAACAAGGGAGACAAGGAAATTCACCCTTTTGAAGAATCTTCATGTTCTTCAATTTGTGTCCACGGGATTCAGTGATGATGCGTCGCATCATTGCTGTTCCAGGGTGACCAAGTCTATTGTGCCAGAGTTGGAACTCTGGCAGTGATTGGCACGTCTGGTGCTCAGTCATATTAGCTTCTATGGGTTGAATGTATGTTTGGTAGAGACCCGACGGGAGTCCCTTGAATCGCTCGCAGATGATCTTCTGGTCATCTTTATGACGAGTGACAATCAGATATTCAACCTTATTTTCATCTCTGGTTTCTAAGTGATATCCGTTTAAACGGAAATCCTTGAAACTTACGAGATTCCTATTTGATTTAGGAGAGAATAATGCATTTTTTATTAGAAGTCTTGTGTTATTTGGGAGCAATATAATTGCTTCACCAGATCCTTCGATTATTTGGGACAGTCCTGAAATTGTGATAACAGGACCGTCATATTTATTTACGCTATTAAAATAGCAATGATCGCGAAGGATTGTGTGCGTTGAGGCACTGTCCACTAGGCACTCAGACATCACCTATATAAGCAAAAACGAAATTTTATTTGAGCGAAAATGTAGATAACATTCGAAAATAAAAGATCGTACTAAAACAAAATAAAGATGAAGATACATCGAATTCTAAATGCATAGATAAAAGATAGTGCTCAATCGAGCAGGTCGTCGTTCTCGAAGTCTTTAGCAGTAAAGACAGTTGGCGGCAGTACACCAGCCAAGTTTGTCTCAGGTCGAGACTTCTGGCTCGCCTGGTATAAATCCTGTAGGTGGCGAGGAGTGCGGCAGTTTCTAGACCAATGGCCAGTCATGCCGCATCTATGGCATTTGTCCTCACATGTCTTCTTTGGAAGTGAAACGTGCTCGGTGTTCTTTCGCTTCCAAGTGAAGTTTTGTTTCCCTTTATTGTTTTTGTTTGTCTGGGGAGCTGCACCTCTTGGTTGCTTTATTACCGCTTTCCCTTTAGTGTTTTTAGGCTTCCTCTTGTTTTTCCACTTCTGGGGAGAAACATGGTGGGCTTCAGGGATTGGGGCAGTGCCAGCTGGACGCAAGTTATGAGTTGCAAGCAGTAAATCTCGATTTTGCTCTGCCCTAAGTAGGCATGAGATCAGATCAGAGAATTTCGTGAAGTTGCGTTCACGATACTGCTGCATGAGGATTGCATCTTTCTCGTGAAACGAGGTAAATGTTTTATCCAACATGCGTTGTTCTGTCACTTCTTCACCGCACAACTTCAGGCGTGAGGTGATGTTATGAAGTGCAGAATTATACTCAGCGACGGACTTATAGTCCTGAAGTCTGAGGTTTTCCCACTCATAACTGGCACGGGGTAATATAACATCAATTTGATGTTTATACCGTGCTTCCAGCGCTGTGCATATGTCCTTTGGGTCCTCAACCGTTAAGTATTCGGCCTTCAAGGTCTGATCTATATGTTTCCTAATGTAGATTATGGCTTTCGCCTTATCTACATCGGATACAGTGGTTGTAAGGCTGCTGCTAGATGTAGCAGAAGCTTCGGCCGCTGCTGGGGCCGAGGAAGGAGCCAAAATGGACCCAAGTAGGGCCATCGAACGCAAGTGGAACTTCAGGTCCACTCGCCAACTCAGGTAATTTGTCCCTGCAGAGTCAAGGACTTCGAAATCGACGCTTGCCAATTTTTCCATTTTATCAACGCAATTTAAAATGAGCATGAATTAATTAAAATTCAAATATTCATGCACAAAGAAATTAACAAGTAAAAATGCGGGGATCGGCCAGATACCTAAAATAGTACACAGTCCAAAGTTCATTTATAGTCCATAAGAGAAAAAGAAAAATACAACTTTGGAAACCCAAACTGGGTCCCTATATCTCCGTCTTCATATGCTGTTGCACCGAGCTTTGGCTTTTAATACAAATTTCCTCACTTACAAATTCTCTCAAAAGAAAAATAAAAGTGCAGGAATGTAAATAGGTATACAATGGCCGATCCCAAAAAACACATTTTTACTTATTTAAACATCCACGCAGTTATAAATATGCTACTGGCATAAAAATGAACAACCACACATATATCTCAAGCAAAACATATTTGTAAAGGAAACTAGAAAATATAATTATCTCGTAGACCACGTGGAAACGTCATACACCGTTAGGTTAGTTGACTAACGGCAGAGTGGTCTCAGTATCTTTGAGATAGTTATATTTTGAAAAATAGAGTCCTAGTAAAACATAGATTATAATATGCAAGAGGGATGTATAAAATAATTGGTCAACAAGGAATATAGAGATTATTTTTGATTTTACTCAGGGGAGAGTCCCGTTAAAGAATTGGCTTCAGGCAATTATTTAGTAGGCTAAATATAATTTTTACCGTTAAAATATTTGTGTAATAGGGGCTAAATATAATGTAATAGGGGCTGCAGGCCCAATTAAAATATTTGTGTTATTGATACTCACTAATGGGCTTCTGGCCCAAATATCATTTTTAATTAAATTTAGCCTACTTTAGGTTGGGGAAAACCAATAATCCCCAAAAACCGTAAGTCTGTCCCCACAATCTCCACCCCATTAGTTACTGATTTGGGTCTGGCGGTGGCCAGAAAACCCCCTCACGCAGCAGCCAGAGTAAAAAACCCTCCACTGCTGCCCCGCAAGGGTGGAAGGCAACAGAGAAGAGCCCCCCCCCCCCCCCCCCTGACCGGGGGGGTTGATCGGACGCCCCCCGTCAGGGGGGACGGCGCGACGACAGAGGGCGGGGGGCGAGGCGACAGAGGTCCCCCGACGGGGGGTGTCGGCGGCGCGAGAGATTAGAGTAGGGTTTTTTTTTTCATTTTAATTTTTACTTGTACTTTAACAATGTAAAAATTATCATGTATTGTAATCTACGGGAAATAAAATTTTACCTCTAGATCGATGATTTAGGGACGACCGTAGATAAAAATCCGAGCTCCCGAACGCCTTGAGGATGCCGCAACGCTGCAACCAATAGATTCCTCGCCGCAGCAAATATAGATTCCTTGCGTGTAGGGGATGAAATTTTTTTTGTGAAAAATTTGTGCTCAAGAGGAGAACAAGTGCCGATAACGTGTTATAAGATAATTGGATTCAAGAGATAGAGAGAGAAGCTTTCATAGCCAAAGGAATGAGTAACCATGGCCATAGGCCATGGTTCTCTATATATTGATATAGGGGAGGAGATGAAAGGCCTAAAGGAGACCAAGAGTCCCCATTACTCATAGTAATTGGGACTAATGATAGTGGGTAATGAAGGAGGGGAGGCCAAAGGCCTCCCTCATTCATAACAAATCCATAGTTTTCACCATAGAAGTTGATTGTCCAAAGTAAATTCGTGGACTAAAACGGTTGGTGCGCAAAGCAACTACTATTTAACCTAGCGAGAAAATAGGTTAAATAACACCGGTCAACGAGGGGTATTAATTTATACCATCAAGTTTAAAAACTTTGCCAAACTAACACCCTAACGAAAATATTAACCCAAATACCCCAGACCAAAAAGTAAAAAAGTAAAATCACTGCGAAAAACTCATTTTCTCCGTCGTTTGCACTCCTCCAGTTTGCCGCCCAAAATCGCCCTTCTTCCTCAACTCCGACCATCCCTCCGGCGATCCCGTCCTGATCCGCAGCCCACGCAACTGCAACGCTCCCAAACAACGAACCATCAAAGCCGTCGCCGCGTCGCCAACTCATACGGCTTAGCCCTCGCAAAGCGAAGACGACTCAGAAATCACAGCACCGCCATAATCAAGCGACTTTTTGTTGAACCAGGTAAGTGATTTCGCATATTTAGCTTCGCCTGTTGGAATTTTTTTTGCGATTTTGTAAAAGTTTTTTTGGGGAATTAATTTAGGGTTTTGGGAAGAATACAATTTGAGAAGAATACGAAGATGATAAGTTATCACACTAATCAACTTGCATGGTAAGCAAAATAAGTTTGTTTGAAGATGTGCATCAATATGCGGTAAAATACGTTGGAAAACGTTAGTAAACGCTGGTTTACGTTACAAATAGAAGCGCATATCAGCGCATATCAGCGCAAATTGGTGTATGTAAGCGCAAATCAGTTAATTTATGCTACAAACCTAAATAGGAAGCACTTTTATTCGAGGAGCAGCATGATTTTGTACTTTTTTTGGGGAAATACGATGTTATACGATGTAAAACACTGATTTATTAGGAAAATAAGTTGACTTATTTGTGTTGTATGCTTACTTAGAGTTGTGCATACCAAAAAGTTTACTTAATTGGACATTTGCATCAATATGCGGTAACATACGCTGGTTTACGTTAAAAATTGAAGCGCATATCAGCGCATCTCAGCGCAAATTGGTGTATATCAGCGTAAATCAGTGCTTAGCAGTTAATTTGACGGGATAAAGATACGTACCTAACTAGGAAGCACTTTTATTCGAGGAGCAGCATGTTTTGGTATTATTCTTTGTAAAAATCAATGTTATACGTTGTAAAACACTGATTTAATAGGAAATTAGGTTGTCTTATTTGTGTTGTACGCTTACTTGGAGTTGTGCATACCCTAAAGATGCTTAATTGGACATTTGCATCAATATGCGGTAACATACGCTGGTTTACGTTAAAAATTGAAGCGCTGGTTTTGGTATTTTTCTTTGTAAAATACATTGTTATACGTTGTAAAACACTGATTTAATTGGAAAATATGTTGTCTTATTTATGTTGTACGCTTACTTGTAGTTGTGCATACCAGAAAGTTGCTTAATTGGACATTTGCGTCAATATGCGGTAAAATACGCCGGTTTACGTTAAAAATTGAAACGCATATCAGCGCAACTCAGCGCAAATTGGTGTATATCAGCGTAAATCAGTGTTTATCAGTTAATTTATGCTACATACCTAAGTAGGAATCACTTTTATGTGTTGAGCAGCATGTTTTTGTATTTTGCTTTGTAAAATACGATGTTATACGCTTACACTGTTATACACAAACTTAATTATCTAATATCCTGATATGTTTTGCGTTATGTAGATGGGTAAAATCAAAGTTAATAATCGGGCTTCCGTGGAATGCATACGAGAGGCTAGGGCATACTTGGGCGAAGATGCCTTCCAGACAATGTTGAAGGAGTACAATTTCATATGGTTCTTGTCTAAGCTTGAGAAATTCCCGATACAAAGTCCTACTTTGCATTGGTTATTATGTAGAGGGGAGGTTGAAAGCAGTACCAGCCCAAATAAATGCTCATTAAAGTTTAACATAGCCGGGCATTGGCATACATTTGGGCATGTGGAATTTGCGCTTGTGACTGGCTTGCCATTCGGGGAGTTCCCAAATTGTGACGAGGAAGCAGAGACACCGTTCCGGGCTTTCCTTGACACAGCTACCCTTCGATTTTTAGATATGATGGCCAAGATCGGCACCGAGGCCATTCAAAATCCTGGCAGCGTAGAAATTCGCAAGCTTGATGTGCTTTACATCATCCACAGCATGGTCTTCGTGAAAGACGCTGGGAATATTGTGCATCCAAGGGCAATATGTTTGGCAGATGATCCGGAGCTGTTCAATGCATACCCATGGGGAAGATTGGTGTATGAAGAATTGGTGAAGGAGTAGGCACACATGTTGATCAGGGTTAAGAAACCAGGTGTGGCACATCTGAAGGTGGGGACGTTCCCATTTGCTATTCAAGCATGGGTTCTAGAGTGTCTTTTGCCAGATTTCGCTGCTGCCTTGGCTAGGAGGGTGCCTGGGAACCCTCTTCCAAGGATCTTTCGATGGGATACGTCAAACGTGTTGGCAGGTGGCTATTCCCTAGCTAGGCAGACTATATTTGACGTTGAAGATGTAAGAATGGACTTATCTTTCAATATCCTTTTGTTTTTTCATTATGTAAAATGATATGACACTGTATGCACTCAAATACACTAGTATACGCCCAAATACGCCAATATACACCAGTGTAAGTCAACGTATACTAGCGTATATTAGCGTATACTGATGTATATTGGTGTATGTGAACGTAACACAGCTTTTTACATACCGCCTAGTTATTTTTTCATTATATATAATGATATGACACTGTATGCACTCAAATACACTAGTATACGCCCAAATACGCCAATATACACCAGTGTAAGTCAACGTATACTAGCGTATATTAGCGTATACTGATGTATATTGGTGTATGTGAACGTAACACAGCTTTTTACATACCGCCTAGTTATTTTTCATTATATATAATGATATGACACTGTATGCACTCAAATACACTAGTATACGCCCAAATACGCCAATATACACCAGTGTAAGTCAACGTATACACCAGTGATGCACACCTCCAGTTACTTAACATGCAAGTTGATGTGCATCCGGATATGTTCCCATCATCAAAATGGACATGTTTGGGAGGTCTTTACAGCAGGTCCGGTAAGTATGGGTACAAGTTGTTTTTGGACAACCGGCTGATGAATGCCGAGAAGAAGATGGATGGAGCTGAGTTGTCATGGGGTGTCATGGACCTTGATTTGGCAATGTTTGTTTTAGGCATGAATGAAAATTGGGCGTGTAAGGCATGGGTCAATTGTGACCACGTCTATGGGATCGAAAACATTGCGGGGTCGCACTGGGCTGCATATGCATATGACTTTGGTAAAAAAGAAGTCAAAGTTTATGACTCCATGTCGAGTGTGTACAAGGAAGAACGCCGCGAGATCTTTAGTATGCATGCTGCAATCGCACCGTCCCTTTACAACGAGAGTTTTGCAAGCGCTGAATCCAAATTGGACCCTGACATCCCATTTGTGCTGACAATTGTTGATGTTCCACAGCAGCCAAACAGTTGGGACTGTGGGGTTTATGATATTAAATTTGTTCAGTGCTTGGCAATGAATACTGACCTCCATGGATTATCGTCTTCGCACTTTATTGATTACAGGAGGCAACTAGCGGTGGATATGGTAAAGTGGTCCAAAACCACTGCCGGGACATTTGTATATGATGAGAAGGATATCAACGCTTGATTTGTATATGATATGTATATTATGTATAGAAAATTGACACATTACTTTTGGTTATGGATGCGTATCTCAAATCAAATCTCTCTTTCCATGGTACAAGCGATTAGTTTAAATTTTAATCAATGTACTTGTGTGGTTAATTATATTGTTTGAACTATTATACACCAATTTGCGCTGAGATGCGCTGCTTTGCGCTTCTTTGCGCTTCAAATTGTTACGTAAACAAGCGTTTACCACCGTATTACATCGTATTTCAACGCCTATTGATGCACTTCGCCCGTTCTTTAACGTCCAAGTTTACGGAGTATTTAGGCTCGTTCAACTCATCACAATGTACATTTTTGGGATGACTTTTTCAGAAGGAATGACAATTTTGGGTACACGTGATTAGTTTCAATGGACCTGTTTAAATTGAAATCCGACATTATTCATTCTAAGAATGATTACGTACTCTTTCAACCATTATACCTTCAAATTAAATGCTATACACCAATTTGCGCTGAGATGCGCTGCTTTGCGCTGCTTTGCGCTTCATATTGGCACGTAAACAAGCGTTTACCACCGTATTACATCGTATTTCAACGCCTATTGATGCACTTCGCCCGTTCTTTAACGTCCAAGTTTACGGAGTATTTAGGCTCGTTCAACTCATCACAATGTACATTTTTGGGATGACTTTTTCAGAAGGAATGACAGTTTTGGGTACACGTGATTAGTTTCAATGGACCTGTTTAAATTGAAATCCGACATTATTCATTCTAAGAATGATTACGTACTCTTTCAACCATTATACCTTCAAATTAAATGCTATACACCAATTTGCGCTGAGATGCGCTGCTTTGCGCTTCATATTGGCACGTAAACAAGCGTTTACCAACGTATTACATCGTATTTCAACGCCTATTGACGCACTTTGCCAGTTGCTGAACATACAAGCTTTCGGAGTATATATTCATGTTACAAGCATCACAATGGACATGTTTTAGCTGCAATCTGACTTTATTATTAGTTAAACCTTCCACTTACATTGTTGCAAATTATTACAATTTGATGAAGGGCTAAACATAAAATTTTGATGCACCATCATATTGGTTGAGTTGGTACATACTCCTTCCCCTTACATGTTTGCCTATTATGGCCCAGCTCTCTGCATCGGCCACACCTCCTTCCTGGGAGATTTCCAGGGGTTTCCTCTCCTTGTGACGACATCCTTTTCTTCTTTCTCCTTCCTTTTATGTTCGAAACAACTGGCGGACGTACAACCACATCTTGGACACTTTGTGGTACGACTCGATACCACTCACTTCGATGCGGAACTGGATTCAATGGTAGGGCGTATGCCAGCCTTAAACATTCAATTGTGTAAAACCTGCATAAGATAAGAATCATATTGTAACACTCCAGTAAAAACTAATATATACCAGTATGCACTACTCTACGCCATTAGACACTATTATACGCTTTTGAACGCTGATACACGGAAAGTATACAACCGTATACCTACGTATAACGAATTTTACCTTGAACAAAGGGTATAAGAAGATATATTACGCGTCCTGGAAGCCCTGATTGCATGTGCGCATGTCAACTGGTTTAGCTGGAATTTATAGCACGTGCAATTGCGCATATTTAAATCAACCGTTGCATCACGTTGACCATCAAGAATGTAAAACCTGAATTCATCAATTGGATGTACCATGAAGTGGCGTGACTTATCATCTCGCTTACCCATCTTTCTCTCAGCATAAGGAGTGAGTATGCTAGTGCATTTGTTGGCGAGTCGTAGGCGATCATGGAACCAAGCCTGTAACTTGGTTCTAATAGTTTCCAACAAAGTGATAATAGGAAATTCCCTAGCCACCTTCAAGAGCGCATTCATTGACTCGACAATATTGGTCGTCATGATACTGTATCGCCTGGCAGGAAAAAAACACCGAGCCCATTTTTTTGGATCGGCATCCATAAGATAGTCGTATACTTGCCGCTTTGTTAACCGCACATTGTTGGATATGGAAGACGTTTGTACACCCTTGTGGGGGATGTACGAGGGAATACGGACCTCGAACGTCGCATACACGAAGTCGTGTACAAAGGGAATCTGTTCCCTTGCGGAGAGGATCTCTGGATGAGTGGGAAAGTCGCATTATATATGCATAAGTGCATGCGACATATGGCTAATAAAGGGGGAATATCTTAAGCTTATGTTGTACCATGCATATGGTACAACTTAAGCTTATAATGTGCCATGTATCATGGTACACCTTAATTAAGTTGTTCCAAAGGAACAACTTACCCTAAAATAACTACCTTGGGGGCTATAAATAAGACCCAAGGGTAAGCCATTTCTTACACCTTTTGCATGAAATTCATGCATGCATCTTCATCCTAGCAAAGCTCTGCAGAAATCCTTTCTCTCCCTCTTATCCAAGTTCTTAATCTAAAGTAGAGATTTAGATTGTGGATTAGTAGCCTTACTCCGTTCGTGAGAAGACTCGATCCGTCGTGGCGAATCCGAAGGCGAAGTTCGTAGACTACCGTGCCGCATACGCAAGCGTAAGTCTAAACTTCATATTATCGATCCTAACTCTGTTTTGGACAGGATCCTACATTGGTATCAGAGCCATACGGGTTCGCCCCGGAGAAACTATGAACGAGTCGTTGTCTTTTTCACGGATGGGTATCCTACCATTACGGATATGGTAGGAACGCTTCGTGACGGAGAGAACGTAGCGGTTGTTCTTTTCACGTTAGGGTCTTCTGTCATTACGGATATGGCAGGAACTCTCCGTGACGGGAAGAACCGACCGTTCATATCGTCAAACTCGCTCTCTTCATGGATGCTGAGTCTCCATTCATAGGGAATGGGCGCTCTCTTCATGTGGAGCGCGTAGTTTACGAATTTTTGAAGTGGGTTCATTTTTGGCACACGGCCATTGGAGGACAACTACTTCCTCGACGAACGGGTGCTTCACCGGAGAAGAAGGTGGTGGTTATTCCCATCGGGGAAGATGAATTTTTTTGTGCATGTGCACCATGACCAAATGGGTTATGAAGGCCATGCACCCCCCTCCCCATGCGGAGGGGGTTGGCTACGACCAATAACCACCGCGGCAACCCCCTCCGGCGGGGGTGTGCGGCCTCCCATGAAAGGGGAAACCGGCCATGGCCAAAGGGCCATGGCCGGTCAAGGCAAAAATGCCATAGCCGGGCCATGGCCGGCCGGCCGGCTCTGGCCGGCCACGGCCAGGGCCAGAAGGCCCTGGCCGCGGCTAGGCCAGGGCCTGGCCTCCCTGGCCGAGGCCAGGGCAGGGGCCCTGGCCCCGGCCAGGGCCTTGCCGAGGCCAGGGCAGGAGCCCTGGCCCCGGCCAGGGCTTTGCCGCCCTGGCAGAGGCCAGGGCAGCGCCCTGGCCTCAGGCCAGGGCCCGGCCGCCCTGGCCGAGGCCAGGGCAGAGGCCCTGGCCCCGGCCAGGGCCTGGCCGCCCTGGCAGAGGCCAGGGCAGCGCCCTGGCCTCAGGCCAGGGCCTGGCCGCCCTGGCCGAGGCCAGGGCAGGGGCCCTGGCCCCGGGCAGGGGCCCTGGCCCCGGGCAGGGGCCCTGGCCCCGGGCAGGGGCCCTGGCCCCGGGCAGGGGCCTCTGGCCGAGGCCAGGCCAGGCAGAGGCCTGGCCGGCCTCTGGCCTAGGCCAGGCCAGGCAGAGGCCTGGCCGGCCTCTGGCCTAGGCCAGGCCAGTGGCCAGGCCGGCCCTGGCAGTGGCCAGGGCTGCCGCAGGCCGTCCTTGGCCGGGTGCCGGACTGATCGGCACTGGCCGGGGGAAGTTTCAGACCAATTCGGCAAAGGCCTTGGTCGAACTAGCCCATACGGGGCCAAACGACAGTCGTCTGCATCAAATTTCTCTCATACGGGGGGAAACGCCTGGATCCATACGGGAGCCGGCGACGATAATTTGCAGAAAAATCCCCAAAAGGGGGATCCGACTTAGGCACGGCTACGGCTCATTCCCGACAAATGGTCAGGAAATGCCGAATATTTCACTAGTATCATAAGGGTACTAAGTTGAAATATATTTTATTTGAAAAATACGTTTTCATACGTTTTGAAAAATAAGTTTTCAAAAACGCTTTTCCGCTGCAAAGTACTATAAGAGTACTAACATTTGATAAAGTGAGGGAGAAATATTGAAAGTTACTCTAGATGGTGATCGGAAACATAGTGACCTTTCCGACTCTAGAGTAACATCTTCAATATTTTTCGAAAGTAACTTATCAAATTATGAATATCATTCCAAGTGGGAGTTGATTTTAGAACTATCCATATGGGATATTCTATTATCATTTCAAGTGGGAATTATATTTGAAAAATACGTTTTCAAACTCGTTTTTCCGCTGCTAGTACTATAATAGTACTATTGTTTGATAAGTGATGGGGGAATATTGAAGGTTGTTCTAGATGGTGATTGGAATCAAAGAGACCTTTTCGATTCTAGAACAACATCTTCAATATTTTTCGAAATTAACTTATCAAATATAATATAATTTCAAGTGGGAGTTATATTTTAAGAATTTTATGCAATATGTTTTTGATCGAACCTTCGGTTTTTTATGTCTTTTGCAGCATTTTAAAAGTAAAATGTCTTCCGCTTCAAAGAATATCGTCGCTGAGTTAAACAAAGGTGAAAAAACTCAACGGCGATAATTACAAACTTTGGTCCATCAAGATACAATACGTTCTAGAGGAGCAAGAAGTGCTCGAAACTCTAAAGAACGTTATGATTGAACCTGAGTTGGGCACTACGGCCCAACACCGACGAGACAAGGAAGCTTTTGATGCTTGGTCTCGGAAGAACAAGATAGCGCGCATTACGTTATTAAGCAGTATGGCTGATGACATAATGCGCATCTTCCGAGAACATGACCTAGCCATGGACATATGGTCCAAGCTAGAGGAGAAGTTCGGTGGCACATCGGTGTCCAAACTTCGCGCCTTAACTATAAAGTTCGATACATATAAGAAACGTCCAGATCATTCCATGGGGAAACATCTGCGACATATGGCGAACCTTATATCAGAGTTAAAGGACGCAGGTCATGTGCTCACAGATAAGCAACAAATCCAAGCAGTCATACGTTCCCTACCAAATGGGTGGGACCAAATGAAGATGCATCTCACTCACAATGAGAGCATCAAGACCTTCAGCGATGTTTCCAAGCACCTCGAATTAGAGGAAGAGCGGCTTGCGGCTGCCAAGCCAAGTGCAGAAGTGCACATGGTTGCTAGTTCCTCACACGGGGGAAAGAAAAGGAAAAATCATTCGAAGTTCACTAATGAACGTAATAAGCAACCTGAGTCTACCAAGAAACCCAAACATAAGGGTGGGCACAAGAAATGGCACAAGAAGAAAGACTTGAAGAGGATCAAGTGCTTCAAGTGCAACAAGCTCGGTCACTATGCTCGTTCGTGTACGAGTGGAGGCGACGAGGTAACTTGTAAATATACTAGTTACATATGTGTTTCTAGTTCAATATTTCTTGTGGAATCTAATCCATTTTGGATAATTGATTCAGGTGCCACCGACCACATAGCAAGGGACAGACGGTCCTTCGTGGAGTATCACCGGATACCCCAAGGAACGAAGTGGATCTATGTAGGAAACAACACACGTGTTGAAGTGAAAGGCGTTGGGACTTGCAAGCTAGTCTTGGACAACGGCCGCACTCTCCTACTTCATGATGTCCTCTTCGCTCCAGATATTCGAAGGAATATAATTTCTGTGGTTGTATTAATGGGTCTTGGCTATAACTGGTTTTTTCATGATTGTAATGTGGACTTAAGTTGTAATAATACTCTTATTGGTACTGGGTTTGTATTTAAAGGATTTATTGTAATGAGTACAATGTATGATTCCTCATGTAATGAAAATTTCCTTATTGCAAATTCTAAGACTTATGAGTCTGATGTGAATTGTTGGCACGCAAGGCTTGGTCATATTGGACCAACGCGTATGGATAGACTCGCCAAACGTGGTCTTCTATCCAATGTTTCAAAGGTTGAAATGTCGACCTACGAACATTGCCTTGTGGGGAAATCTTGTCGCAAGCCGTTTGGAACCGGCACAAGGGCCGAGGTTCCATTACAGCTTATCCATTCGGACATATGTGGTCCGATGAATGTCAAGAAAAGACGCGGAAAGTCCTATTTCATCACTTTTATTGATGATTTCACCCGATTCGGACATATCTATTTGATATCCCACAAAAGTGAAGCTTTGGCTTGCTTTAAAAACTATATGAGTTTAGTGGAGAATCAATTAGATCGCAAGATTAAGGTCTTGCAAACCGATAGGGGCGGTGAATATCAATCAATAAGTTTTAAGGAACTCTGTGATGAAAAAGGCATAGTACATCAGGTAACTATGCCTTATACTACTCAACAAAACGGTGTTGCAGAAAGGAGAAATAGGACTTTAATGGAAATGGTCCGTTCAATGATGGCGCAAGCTAACTTGCCAATCACCTTTTGGGGAGATGCATTATTGACGGCCACTTTCATTTTAAACCGTGTACCCTCGAAATCAGTTAGCTCCACTCCTTATGAGTTGTGGAACCAAAGGTCTCCTGACTTAAACATTTTGAAACCTTGGGGTTGTGCATCCTACGCACATATTTCCTCCCATAAGTATGGCAAACTTGGGCCAAGGGGAAGGAAATGTATCTTTATACGATACGCAGAAAACTCCAAAGGTTATGTTTTTGTTAGTCAGGAAGACAATGGTGGGCTAATTGAGTTTGAGTCGAGGGATGTCACTTTCTTGGAAAACGAGTTTCCAAGACAGGGCGAGATAAGTCAGGACTTATCTCTATTTGAGATTTATGATCAAGAAGGATTACCTCATTCGAGTGGGAGAATTCTTGGTGAAAATGAAAATACGTTTCAACCTTCACCAATGGATTATACGAATGACGATTATCCTATTCCATACGGGAATAATGATCCAAGTGGGAGCAATTCTAACGACATTCCAAGTGGGAGTGATATTAGAATTGATCTAAATTCAAGTCAACAAGGACTTGAAGAATCTCAAATACGACGTAGTAGTCGTACAAGGTTGGCTCCTCTAAGATTTGAGGATGAATTTCCGCAAACCTTTATGACTTTACTACAAGAAGATGACGAGCCTGCTACTTTCAAACAGGCCGTATCTTGCCCTGCTAAAGACAAATGGATGGAAGCGATGCAAGAGGAATTAGAATCCATGAAAGTTAACCAAGTCTGGGACTTAGTTGACTTACCCAGAGGACGTAGAGCTATTGGGAACAAATGGGTTCTCAAGATCAAGCATAAGGCTGATGGCTCTATTGACTGATATAAAGCTCGCCTTGTCGCGAAAGGTTTTACGCAACAGGAAGGGATAGACTACGAAGAGACCTTCTCACCTGTTGTTCGTTTTACCTCAATTCGCCTGATTCTGGCAATGGTAGCTTGCTTAGACCTCGAATTACATCAAATGGATGTAAAGACTGCTTTTCTCAATGGAGAATTGGACGAGGAGATCTATATGGAACAAGCAACAGGGTTTGTAAAAGAAGGAAACGAACATAAGGTTTGTAAACTTCTTAAATCCATATATGGTCTTAAACAATCCTCGAGGCAGTGGTATATACGATTTCAAGAGGTTGTCTTATCAAATGGTTTTTCCATGCTTGATGAAGATAACTGTGTATATATCAAGAGGAATAAGAACAAGTATGTTATTATGTCTCTATATGTAGATGACATCTTAATAGCCGGAAATGACAAGGGCTTTGTGATGGATATCAAGGCTTGGCTTTCATCAGTTTTTGAGATGAAAGACATGGGAGAAGCCGCATATATCCTTGGAGTTAAGATTTCAAGGAATCGTTCGAAGAAACTTCTTTCTCTTTCACAGGAGACTTATATAAAGAAGGTTCTAGAACGTTTTAATATGCAGGACTGCAAGTCCATTGAAACTCCAATAAGCAAGTGCGACAATTTATGTCTGAAATCATGTCCGAAGAACCAAAAAGAGAAGGAGATTATGGAAAAAGTTCCATATTCCAGTGCAGTTGGTAGTCTAATGTACGCTATGATGTGTACAAGACCGGACATCTGTTTTGTCGTTGGAATGGTAAGTCGTTACCAATCCAACCCAGGGCAAGTACACTGGAAAGCGGTTAAGAGGATAATGCGGTATCTCAAAGGAACTGCAGACTTTGCTTTATGCTATCAAGGAGATGCCTTGAGGCTCGAAGGCTACACTGATAATGATTGGGCGGGTGATCTCGATGAGCGACGATCGACCTCAGGATATGTTTTTCTACTCGGATCTGGTGCAATATCCTGGAGTAGCAAGAAACAATCCTGCATCGCACTTTCAACCATGGAAGCCGAGTTTGTAGCATTTAGCATGGCAGTTCAAGAGGCTGTTTGGCTTAGGAAGTTCTTAGACAGGCTAATTAATGCAAGTGACTCAGGTGCTGTACCTATACACAGCGACAGTCAAGCATCTATAGCCTATGTCAAAGATCCGAAATTCCATTGTAAGACCAAACACATAGATATCCGCTACAAATTTGCAAAAGACTATGATAAGACCAAGTGTAATGCCCTACCAGCTACTGCACAAGTACTAGAGGGGGGGTGAATAGTACTTTAAAATAATAAGGAGTATAATTCCAAATTAAATTGCAATCAACTACCAAATCAATTTGCGGAAGCTTAAATTGAACGACGACAACGAAATTGACAATGCTAACAAACGATGTTAATGGGTTCGGATCCACCCAAGTCTCCCCGACTTGTTCCCGGTGATCCTACGTCCCACCACCCGGATCCCCTCCGGATACTTGAGTTAGAAACCCTAACTCAAGATTTCCACTATGAATATCTTGTGAAAAACCTTCACAAGATCAAATCATACATGCAATGGCAAAGTGAATCCCACAACCCGGGATCACAAACTTCTCTTACAACCGAGAGAACCAATAAGCAATATAAAAGAGTTTATATGAAATAAACAAGCTTACCACAAAATCCTATACCTTGAGTTTTTCTTACCCAATAGGTGGAATGAAGGATTTGAGGAAGATGAAGTTACCAAACCCTAGCACCAAGGAAATGAGCAGCAATGGGTGCCTAGGGATGATTTGGAAACTTGAATCAAGCAATAGCTTGAAGAGCTCACCAAGAACAAGCTTCTCTCTAGATCTAGAAATGAGAGAGAATGGGTTTCTTGTGAGGAAGAGAGCTTTAGATTTGAGGGAGAATAGCTATCTCTTTAGAACTCAATGAATCTCTTAATGGCAGCTCTTTTTCTGATAGAAATGACCTAGGTTCGTATTTATAGGGTCCCATAAAAACAAGTTAGGTCAATCTCCAACGGAAAGAAATCTGTGAGAATTAGTCGGTCAAAGAACACTCACTGACCGACTAGTTCATCAACTAGTCGGTCAGCCAAACAACGTGGACCGACTAAGAGTAGATCTGAGAAGAAAGAGAATTTCAGACCTAGACATCTAGTCGGTCCAAGAACACTGTCTGACCGACTAGTTTCACAACTAGTCGGTCATCCAATGAACGTAGACCGACTAAGAGGCAAAATAACTTAGTCTGAAGGCAAGTTGACTTAGTCGGTCTAAGAACAAAAGTTGACCGACTAGATTGTCAACTAGTCGGTCATCAAACGTTCTTAGACCGACTAACGGTAAACAGTAGCTTAGGAGAAATTTAGAGTGAACAGTAAGTCACAACTAGTCGGTCAAAGAAGCATCACTGACCGACTAGTTCACAAACTAGTCGGTCGGTGAGTCAACGTAGACCGACTAACTGTAAACAGTAAAGTCCAAGAAATTAAGGAATCAAACTAGTCGGTCCAAGAACAGTTGCCGACCGACTAGATCACCATCTAGTCGGTCAGTACTTGTTCTTGTACCAACTAACATGCACAACAAAGTCCGAATCGAAGCGCGACGCTTCGAGGAAGTTAGAATGAACTTGTGCAAGAATCCTAGAGCTACGAAATGAGCGTAATGAAGATAGAAACGTAAGATATACTCAAGGCTTAACATTCTATCAATCGAAACTAAAAGACTATAAATAAAACCTTAATAAACGGTCTTTGAGAGCTTCGATTGAATCTTCATAACTTCCAAAGCGCTGCAGGAGCTTCAACGAAGCTTTAGGCTTGAATACGAGCTTTTGGAAGTGTTGAGATGTCGCTTTGAATATTCTCGTGAAATTGGCGACGATCTCCAATACTGCGCTCACAAAATGTTAGTTCATGAATTATTTATGTTTGCTCATCATCAAAACCAAATCCGGGGAGTCCAATATTCAACATTCTCCCCCTTTTTGGTGATGACAAACCAACATAAATAATAATCAAAAATAATAATTCAAATGTAAAATACTTACTCCCCCTGCATTGATGACACGTTAATTCCCAAATGAATATATATGAATTGCATCAATCAGACGAGTAAGATATATAATGAAAATTGATTTTTGAAATATCGGATTTTGAAAATCCTTATATGTATCTTAACTCCCCCTGAATCTAACATATCAAACTAGATTCTTGGAAATTGAGTTAAATTTTTCATTTGCACTATTTATTATCATTATCTCTCCCCCTTTGGCATTATCCCAAAAATGGGGGGCATACAATGACAACAATTAGGAAATGTAAAATCCAACATCGGGAGTCGTAGACAATGACGATGGAGCTAATTGACACCAAAAGAAAAACGATTAAATCAATTCAAAGTGTGCCAATTGTCCATTATCACAAAGTGAAAATCAAAATCATCAAAAATACCAAATAATTATTCATTAATTGAATAAAGAAACATACTCTTCAATATTCAATATACTTGGTTAATTTTGTGCATGGAAAACAATTCTATACAATTATAGAATTTAAATCTATTTAACCAAGTTTTTATGCGTCGAGCGACGAAATCTCATTTCAAATACATTCAACGAATATTAAAATTTGCACGACGAATAAAAGACAAAGTGAATGACGATGAACATATATATATGCAGAGACAACATGAGTATATCCAAAAAGATATCACATCGAATATATGAGATACATCATATCAAGCGCTACATATCATCAAAAAGAAATACATCAACATCATCGATACAATATACCCATCAAAATGAAATACACCATCATCATCATCATTCTCATCAAAATAAATACAGCAGCAGCGACGACATCCAAAATACATCAAAACATAATAACCCTCATACCCTATCCTAACCCATAATACTCTCGCTAAGATATATCATCCAAGGCGTATATGGAGAGTCCTCGGAACAACGATCACGAGGAGGAGGCAGGATCTGCAGCGTCCGTGGGTCCAGTCGACGGAGTGGACTCAGGCTCTGCAGGGAGAAGAGGCGTCTCAACAGATGGAATCGTCGGGGCAGGAGTCGAGATCTCGGGAACAGGCTCTACAGCAGCAAGGGTCTCGACAGCAGAAGTGTCAACTGGAATAGCAGCAGGCTCAGCAACAGGGTCAACAGCAGGCTCTGAAGACTGAAGTGCTGAAGCAGAAGGCTCTGGAGCACCGGAAGAGGTGCCAACTCCAGGAGCAGAAGAGGAAACACCAGCAGCAGCAGCAGTGGCCTCATCGCCACGGGCAAAAGAAGTGACAAGCTCGTCAAGCTCCTCATCGTCCATCTCCTCGGCCTCAGACACCGAAGGAGGAAGCTCAATCCCCATCATACGAGCCATACGACATACGACCTCCTCAGTACGAGCCAAACGGGAGTCGTGCTGACGAAGTAGACGTACGACATCGTCCAAAGTAGCAGGGGAAGAGGAGGCTGCAGCGGCTGACGGAGTAGACTGAGAAGCAGATGCGGTAGACCTCTGCACGTGACGAAGTGCCGCTAAAGATTTCTTCACGGCCGTCGCGTTCAGAGGCGTACCCAAAGGACGCTCATCGTCAGGAGGGAGAGGAACGCGAAAATGACGGAATACGAGTGTCAATAAGCAGGGGTATGGAATGTGCGCAGACTTATTGGTCTTGCGTATACACTCGAAAGAATCCATCTTATCGAGTATCACGCGAGCCCAATTTATCTCGCACCCCAAGAAAAGAGCGTATATGAGCTTCAAAAACGGCTGAGAGGGAAGTGAAGAGGATCCATATTTCGGAAGAAGACATGATTTCAAAATCAGGTTAAGAACCCACGCATTCGGCTTAAAGGATTTCGAAGGAACACCAATGAATGCGGAGGGGATAACCTGGAAAATATCTGCAAGAATAGACTGATCCAAGGAAGAAATGTCGTCTACAGAAATGTCCGAGGGGAGGAGACCACACGATGCACAACCAAGGATCTCCCCCAAGATTTCTGCCGTGAGAACTATAGGAGTTCCCAAGACAGTCGTCTCAATGGAGTGGCAGGCGTCGTACTGGCCTCGAATACGGTTGGCATAGAACAATTTCACGAGGCGAGGGTACGGTTTGGGATTGGCCTTGGGGTCGAATCGGAGATAATCTAGAAGGCCACTATAAGACAGAAGATCAGCAAGGCCGAGGAAATCAGAGAACTGAACGTAATGCTCTAACAACAGTGGACAGTGCTCTATACGGTTGTACGCGGCGAGACACTGAGGGTCATCGCGGCACAACGATATGTCTACACCGCCAACTGGCATAGGAGCTTTACCCTTGGCCTTACGGGTCTTCGGAGGTGGGGTAGGTTCCCTAGTAGGCTCATCCTCAGGGATAAAATCAGTATCGGAATCGGAATCGGGAGGAGTAGCCGGAGTATGAAGAATAGGCTTTTTGGTCTTGGATTTGCGGGGCTTGACGGTGGCAGTCCTAGGCTTCTTAAGAGGAGGCGACGAAGGAGAGGCTTGGGTAGACTTGGCACTACGCTTAGGCTTCGGGGGATTCCTAGGGTCGGAAGGCCCTACGGTCATAGGAGAGGCCCCGGAAGAGGTGATCGGAATACGAGTCTTAGCCATAGTTCTAAGAGCACAAGCAATCGAAGATTAGGTCACTAACAACCTAGAGATCACAAGCAAACAACCCTAGAGATCAAGAGAATTCGAAAATCACAAGCCCTAGGTTAGAAATTGAAACCCTAGGACCTAGAGCTTGAAATCAAGGAGAGACAACCCTAGAATAGGAAATCGACCTAGGAGAGGGAGGGAGATACCTAGGAGGTGGAGTCGACGGCGGCGATCGACGGAGAAACGGCCGGAAGACGAAGGGTTTCGAGTTGAGGGTTTTGGGTTTTCGGGCTGGAGCAAGTGAGAAGACCGACTAAATGAGAATTTAGTCGGACGAGATCGAGTATAAGTGGGTCGGGATGCGAAAAGACACAGCTGCCCTAACACACTTAGTCGGTCACAGTTCAAGTACTGACCGACTAGATTACGATCTAGTCGGTCGGTCAATGAGCTTGAACCGACTAAGTCGAAACAGTAGCTCAGATGAATTTCTAGGGCAAGAATTAGTCGGTCGCAGTATATTCACTGACCGACTAGTTTTCAATCTAGTCGGTCGGAAAGTATACTATGACCGACTAACGATAGAAAAAGATAGGAGATGGATATTTGCATGATCTAGTCGGTCTGAGTTCATTTTCTGACCGACTAGATGAGCATCTAGTCGGTTGACAAGTGAACTGAAACCGACTAGAAGAGTCCAAAAGTAGAAATTTGATTTCTCTTCACAAACCACTTGGATGATACATCCAAACTCACTCATTAGTCATCTAAATTACCCCATAAAACGTCGAAATCTTAAATACGACATTGAAATACGAATTCGAGCAATAAATTCAAATAATTCACATAAAATTCCCAAAAATTCAATTAATCTAGCATGAATGAAATATCGCGAAATATATTAGCATGCAAGATGATTGAATTAAAATATGAATCCTATATCTCGGATTCACCCATAATCCCCAATTCTCGACGCAACCGCACAAAGGAGTCCTCCTTTAGGGGTTTCGTGAAAATATCGGCGATTTGCTTTTGGGTTTCAACGTACACTAAAATGATGTCCTTTTTAGCAACATGATCATCTAAGAAATGGTGTCGGACATCTATGTGTTTCGATCGGGAATGGTGCACCGGATTCTTTGAAAGACAGATAGCACTTTGGTTATCCACCATGATAGGGCTAGTATCACAATGAATACCAAAATCCTTCAATGTGTGTCTCATCCAAAGAACCTGGGCACAAGCGGCACCGGCGGCAATATATTCCGCCTCGGTGGTTGAAAGTGAAACCGAATTTTGCTTCTTGGAAAACCAAGAGACAAGAGAATTTCCTAGAAAATGGCAAGTGCCACTAGTACTTTTCCTGTCGGATTTGCATCCCGCATAATCAGCGTCACTGTATGAGACTAACTCATACGTGCTAGATCTCGGATAAAGTAATCCAAAATCTAAAGTGTAACTTAGATAGCGAAAAATATGTTTTACCGCTACTAAGTGAGAATCCTTAGGTTGAGACTGATAACGAGCACATATACATACGGCAAACATAATATCGGGCCTACTTGCGGTAAGATAAAGCAAACTACCTATCATACCTCGATATAGACGAATGTCTACATCCTTACCGCCCGTATCCTTGTCAAGATGCGTAGTCGTGCTCATCGGAGTCTTTTTCCCGGAGGCATTCTCCATTCCAAATCGCTTTAGCAACTCCACCGTGTACTTCGTTTGGTGGATGAAGATTGCATCGTTCATTTGGCGAATTTGGAGACCTAAGAAATATTTGAGTTCGCCCATGTGGCTCATCTCAAATTGTTCCTTCATAACATTAGAAAACTCTTCGCAAAGAGTGAAGTTAGTAGCACCGAAAATGATATCATCAACATAAATTTGAACTAATAAAATATCATTGTTCGCATGCTTAATAAAAAGTGTTGAATCGGCTTCGCCCATTTTAAAATTCAAATCCAAAAGAAAATTCTTTAGGCGATCATACCAAGCTCGAGGAGCTTGTCTCAAACCATAAAGAGCTTTCTTTAGTTTAAAAACGTGATTTGGAAATTTTTCATTTACGAAGCCCGGAGGTTGAGAAACGTAAACTTCCTCAACGACATCTCCGTTTAAAAATGCACTTTTAACATCCATTTGAAATAATTTAAAATTCTTATGGCATGCAAAAGACAAAAGTAATCTAATTGATTCTAATCTAGCTACCGAAGCGAAAGATTCTTCGAAATCGATACCTTCCTCTTGACGATAGCCTTGAGCTACTAACCGAGCTTTGTTCCGGACGACGACTTGGTTTTCGTCGGTTTTGTTCTTGAAGATCCACTTTGTCCCTATGACGGTGTGGTTCTTCGATGGCAATGGAACAAGCTCCCAGACTTCATTCCTCTCGAATTGAATGAGCTCCTCCTCCATGGCTAAGATCCAAGCGCTATCTTCGCATGCTTCATTAATATTCTTTGGCTCTATCGATGAGGCAAAGGCACAATTTGCGAAGCGGTGAACTTGCGATCTCGTCTTGACACTATCATAGATATTGCCAATGACTTGCTCATGGGGATGGTCACGAACCGAATGAAGCCGTTTGGGAATACCTTGATCACTTGGAACATTCTCAACAACTTCATTAGTTGGGTTAGTCTCAATAGAATCAATAGAATCATTAGACTTAGAATTTTCAAACGAATCACATAAAACATCCATAGAATCATTATCATTTGAAATTCTAGTTGGAACAAATCCTTCATTAAATGAGACATGAAGCGACTCCTCGATCGTTGAGGTTCGTTTGTTGAATATCCGGTAGGCTTTGCTACGCGTAGAGTATCCAACAAAGATTCCCTCATCGGATCTTGGATCGAATTTTTCCAAACTACCATATGTGTTCTTAATAAAACATTTTGAACCGAAAACACGAAAATGTTTAACTTGAGGCAACCTACCAAACAACAATTCATAACACGTTTGTTTAGTGCCGGGCCTCAAAAGTATTCTATTAAACACATAGCAAGCGGTGTGTACCGCTTCCGCCCAAAATTGATGGCCAAGTTGGCTATCATCAAGCATAGTGCGAGCACACTCCACTAGCGTCCTATTCTTTCTCTCAACTACACCATTTTGAGGCGGTGCACGAGTGAAAGAGAAGGTGTGAGTAATACCAATTTCATCACAAAATGTCTCAAAAGACTCATTCTCAAATTCACCTCCATGATCACTACGAATAGTGACAATGGTGGTTCCTAAGAGATTTTGTACTTTCTTAACAAAAATTGTGAAGTTTTCAAAAGCTTCATTTTTATTGCACAATGAAAATACCCAAGTAAATCTTGAATAGTCATCTACGATGACAAGTCCATACCTTGCATTTCCTAAGGAAGCTACTCTAGTTGGCCCAAATAAATCTAGATGTAATAGCTCTAGTGGCCTTTTAGTAGAGATGCTTTTCTTAGGTTTAAATGAAGATTTAGGAAGCTTGCCGCGTTGACAACAATCACAAAAACTTTTCTTTTCAAAAACTAGCTTCGGAAAACCTTTAATAGAATTCAATTTTGAAAGCTTATATAGTGTTTCAAAGTTCACATGTCCAAAGCGTCGATGCCATAAGTGTTGTTCACTTGTGTTGGCAACGAGACATTGTTCATATGACTTAGGAAGATCCAAAATATAAATGTCTTTACGACGAGTTCCGGAAAATAATAATTTTTCATTATCCTTTCTTAAAATATGACACAATCCTTTCGCAAAGCTAACTTTGTAACCTTTGTCACAAAGTTGGCTTATTGAAATAAGATTATGATTTAAACCACTAACAAGATAAACATCACTAATTAATGGTTTAGAGGGGTTACCGACTTTACCAACACCTATGATGGTTCCGCTCTCGTTGCCTCCAAATACGACGCGGTTTCCATTCGCAATGGGAACCACTCCGGAGAGCAATCGAGCGTCACCCGTCATGTGTTTTGAACACCCGCTATCGAGTATCCAATTCCCTTTGGAGCTAAATTTAAATTTGTTGCTCCTTTCCTTTTTCTTTTCCTTGAGTACCTAAAGATAGAAACTTTCATATCATGGTACCCAAGGTCATTGGGTCCAAGGGATTAGACCTTTGGAAGCCAAGTCCAAGTGGACTTAGACTTCCCCACATAATTCTTACTATGTACAACATCCGAAAAATAAGCATTCATGTACATTTGTTTTTCGTCCATGCTTGTGTCCGTTGGGCTCCAAATATTAAATATTTTGGGAGCCATCATCCTATTGGGTGCATGCATGCGACGTTGATTTCTACGTGATGCATGTTGTGGATATGCATATGGGACATGATGGAATGGTGCACGACGAGAATTATTCATATGATGCGGTGGGTGAACATATGCATGTGTGGGAACACGTGCGTGAGGGTGTCTCACATGGTGTGCACGTGCCCGAGAATGTGTTGCATAAAAATCATCATATGTGTGAGATGGTGGAGTAGGACGTGTGTTCCTACGTGGCATGTTATTGGTGTACATGTAGGCATGCCCCTTCTTTGGAGGTCCACCCAAGGTGGGTTTCTTTCCAAAAGAGGGCGTGGACGAGGTGGAAGCACCATTGGTAGATGAACTACCAATAGAGTGTTTGCTACCACTCGTAGAGTCACCGGAAGTTGGCCTAACAAAAGTAGTGGCCGCTTTGGATGGACATCCCGTCGTATACCCCAAACCAATGTGGTGATTGGCCGGAAGTAAGTCACTTAGGATTTTATCCAAATGGTCCTTACCTTTGTTGAATTTGTTAATTCGGCCCAATGTGTTCTCATATTTCTCTTTGAGAGAACGCAAAGAAGTATCCAAAGTGGATATTTGCGAAGTGAGCACATAAACACGAGATTTAAGATTCTCGTTCTCAATACTCAAAGTCGAGTTTTGAGAAGTTAAATCCGCTATCTCATGTTCTTCCGCATCCTCGATGCTAACATGTTCAAGTTTAGATTTGAGATTAACAATCTCATTTCTTAACTCTTCAACAACGGTGTCGTTGTTGGTGATGATAGTCTTAGGCGATGTTTGAATGCTAGCTAGGTCATCTTTTACCTTAGTATATCTATTTACTAACTTAGTGTATTTTGACCAAAGTTGAGAGTTAGCATTTCTAAGATCATCCATCGTTACCTCATCGCTTTCGTCATTACTATCATCGGAAGAGGAGGATCCTTGATCGTTCTCCTCTCTTGCCATGAAGCACATATGTGCTTGCTCCACTTTCTCATCATCCGACTCTCCGCTTGAGGAATCCTCGGAGTCGGTGAATGTTGCTCCGACAAGTCCTTTCTTGTACCCCTTTTTGTATTTCTTGGACTTATCGAATTTTGGCGCCTTCAACTTCTCCTTGTGTTTATTGAGGGGACACTCCGCTTTCATGTGTCCCGGCTTATTACACTTGAAACACAAAGGAGAGGAAGAGGCGTTAGTAGAACCAAATTTAGCTTTGTTCTTGAAGTTACCTTTTCGGAAGAAACGGTTGAACTTCTTGGCCATGAGTGCCATGGACTCCAAGTCCAACTCGTTTTCCGAGTCTTCATCATCGGAAGATGTGGATGAAGCCGCCTTGAATGCAATCGCCTTTTTCTTAGGCGCATCTAGGTTCAAATATGACTTCATCTTTTCTTGTAGCTTCACCTTGCTATCTTTGCGTACCTCGTATGACATCAAAGTACCCATTAGTTGAACTACGGTATATTTGTTCATGTCATTACCTTCCTCGATGGCGAAGGTACGTTTTTCCCAAGAAGAGGGAAGTCCTTCAATAAGCTTTAAGCACTTCTCCTTTTGAGTGTAGATCTTGCCGAGGGCCTCTAACTCGTTTATTATGTCAACGAAGCGAGCGTAATATTCTTTCATCTTCTCGCCCTGTTGCATATGAAACATTTCGTAATCTTTGGTTACGACTACGAGTTTAGAGTCTCTTACCCGACTTGTCCCTTCATGTAGTATGAGGAGAGAGTTCCAAATTTGATATGCACTCTTACATGTGCATATCTTATTGAAGTCCTCGGGCTCCAATGTGCATTGCAAGGCGTTCATTGCCTTGGCATTGCTTACCTCCGCGGCGACCTCCGCGGTAGTCCATTTCTCAAAATCTTCTTCTTCGGGCTCGATGTACTCCTTCATTGTAGTCCTCCATAAAGATGCACTCCGGAGGAAAGTCTCCATCCGGCACTTCCAGTACCCGTAGTTGGTACCGTTGAAGAATGGAGGCCTCGTAGAGGAATGTCCTTCCATCACCGATGACGCTCCTTCACGGTTCCTGAAGGTGTCATAGTTGGAGGGTGGAGGCACGGTCTTGTTGTCGTTGGCAGACATAGCTGTGTATCTGGCTCTGATACCAAATGTAATGCCCTACCAGCTACTGCACAAGTACTAGAGGGGGGGTGAATAGTACTTTAAAATAATAAGGAGTATAATTCCAAATTAAATTGCAATCAACTACCAAATCAATTTGCGGAAGCTTAAATTGAACGACGACAACGAAATTGACAATGCTAACAAACGATGTTAATGGGTTCGGATCCACCCAAGTCTCCCCGACTTGTTCCCGGTGATCCTACGTCCCAACCACCCGGATCCCCTCCGGATACTTGAGTTAGAAACCCTAACTCAAGATTTCCACTATGAATATCTTGTGAAAAACCTTCACAAGATCAAATCATACATGCAATGGCAAAGTGAATCCCACAACCCGGGATCACAAACTTCTCTCACAACCGAGAGAACCAATAAGCAATATAAAAGAGTTTATATGAAATAAACAAGCTTACCACAAAATCCTATACCTTGAGTTTTTCTTACCCAATAGGTGGAATGAAGGATTTGAGGAAGATGAAGTTACCAAACCCTAGCACCAAGGAAATGAGCAGCAATGGGTGCCTAGGGATGATTTGGAAACTTGAATCAAGCAATAGCTTGAAGAGCTCACCAAGAACAAGCTTCTCTCTAGATCTAGAAATGAGAGAAAATGGGTTTCTTGTGAGGAAGAGAGCTTTAGATTTGAGGGAGAATAGCTATCTCTTTAGAACTCAATGAATCTCTTAATGGCAGCTCTTTTTCTGATAGAAATGACCTAGGTTCGTATTTATAGGGTCCCATAAAAACAAGTTAGGTCAATCTCCAACGGAAAGAAATCTGTGAGAATTAGTCGGTCAAAGAACACTCACTGACCGACTAGTTCATCAACTAGTCGGTCAGCCAAACAACGTGGACCGACTAAGAGTAGATCTGAGAAATAAGAGAATTTCAGACCTAGACATCTAGTCGGTCCAAGAACACTGTCTGACCGACTAGTTTCACAACTAGTCGGTCATCCAATGAACGTAGACCGACTAAGAGGCAAAATAACTTAGTCTGAAGGCAAGTTGACTTAGTCGGTCTAAGAACAAAAGTTGACCGACTAGATTGTCAACTAGTCGGTCATCAAACGTTCTTAGACCGACTAACGGTAAACAGTAGCTTAGGAGAAATTTAGAGTGAACAGTAAGTCACAACTAGTCGGTCAAAGAAGCATCACTGACCGACTAGTTCACAAACTAGTCGGTCGGTGAGTCAACGTAGACCGACTAACTGTAAACAGTAAAGTCCAAGAAATTAAGGAATCAAACTAGTCGGTCCAAGAACAGTTGCCGACCGACTAGATCACCATCTAGTCGGTCAGTACTTGTTCTTGTACCAACTAACATGCACAACAAAGTCCGAATCGAAGCGCGACGCTTCGAGGAAGTTAGAATGAACTTGTGCAAGAATCCTAGAGCTACGAAATGAGCGTAATGAAGATAGAAACGTAAGATATACTCAAGGCTTAACATTCTATCAATCGAAACTAAAAGACTATAAATAAAACCTTAATAAACGGTCTTTGAGAGCTTCGATTGAATCTTCATAACTTCCAAAGCGCTGCAGGAGCTTCAACGAAGCTTTAGGCTTGAATACGAGCTTTTGGAAGTGTTGAGATGTCGCTTTGAATATTCTCGTGAAATTGGCGACGATCTCCAATACTGCGCTCACAAAATGTTAGTTCATGAATTATTTATGTTTGCTCATCATCAAAACCAAATCCGGGGAGTCCAATATTCAACACCAAGAAGGTAGACATAAGGTACATATCTACGCATGAGATGATAGCGGATCCGCTTACGAAGGCGATCCCCAGAGATGTGTTTTACAAACACTTATCATCTCAAGGATTGCGTAAGAGCTGAGTTGTACCAATGTAAATTCTCATGTCTGTAAATGATCAAAATTAATAAAAGAATAAGTTCTTTTTCAAACATTGCATATGAATTTCTTAAGAAATGTTTGTGTACATTTTTTGAAATCTCAGCTGAATTGTGTGTATGTCGGACAGATTAAGGTTGGCTCTCTCACATGAGCAACCGCCTTATCTTATCAGATGGATAAGATAGAGATGAGACTAGTTTAAAGTCAAAATCATTAGACGAATGATTTAGAGTCATGACTTAAACAAGATAGTCGAATAAAAGATCTGCATCATATGGATGCTTACAAAAGATCTGAGATCTGTATCACAAGGATATGTGAAAGAGATCTCATAGGATTTTTTTCCTATCTGTCTTATGCAGGATGAGAGTCCGTGAATATTTCACGAGTAGTAAGGGGACTCAAAAAGATAGTCACTGTGGTGTCTGATCTTTTCATCCGTACAACATCATTAAGACATACTCTCCCTGGGAAAGGAGTGATGTTGTAATACGTGTTCATACCACGTATGCATTTCGACCACTGAGTTAGTAGCAATAGTGTTTGCTATTATGTGAGACTCAAAGGCCATATGGGTCTTTACTCTTACCCTCAAGGACTCCAATTGGTTCCTTTAGATTTGACGAAATGATCGCTATCTTAGCGTGTTACTTATGGGCTATGATAATTCGGCTCGGCGGGGCACGTTAGAAAAGCGAGTCTAGTCAAGATCAGAAGGTTCGCAAGAAGAGGAAGATTGATTTCATATTCGCATTTGGACTTTAATGATTCAAAGCTGGCCAGCCAATTGTAATCCAGATGGGATTCAATTGTTGAATATAAAGTATAAGAAATGTGAAGAAATAATCTAGGGTAAAGCATGCGTTGAACTACTCAACTTTGCACCTTCGAGGTCGTTGTGTATCTCTAACAAGTGCACAACAACAGACTCTACGCGCATGACGGTCGCACGGTCTATTTCTCGGTATGATAGATGAAAGAACTAAGGGAAAGACGTTCTCTTACAATCCCCTCAAGTGTGAGTGGGAGATGTTGGATATGGAAGACGTTTGTACACCCTTGTGGGGGATGTACGAGGGAATACGGACCTCGAACGTCGCATACACGAAGTCGTGTACAAAGGGAATCTGTTCCCTTGCGGAGAGGATCTCTGGATGAGTGGGAAAGTCGCATTATATATGCATAAGTGCATGCGACATATGGCTAATAAAGGGGGAATATCTTAAGCTTATGTTGTACCATGCATATGGTACACCTTAAGCTTATAATGTGCCATGTATCATGGTACACCTTAATTAAGTTGTTCCAAAGGAACAACTTACCCTAAAATAACTACCTTGGGGGCTATAAATAAGACCCAAGGGTAAGCCATTTCTTACACCTTTTGCATGAAATTCATGCATGCATCTTCATCCTAGCGAAGCTCTGCAGAAATCCTTTCTCTCCCTCTTATCCAAGTTCTTAATCTAAAGTAGAGATTTAGATTGTGGATTAGTAGCCTTACTCCGTTCGTGAGAAGACTCGATCCGTCGTGGCGAATCCGAAGGCGAAGTTCGTAGACTACCGTGCCGCATACGCAAGCGTAAGTCTAAACTTCATATTATCGATCCTAACTCTGTTTTGGACAGGATCCTACACACATGCTGCAACTTCTCTTCGAAATCTATCTCTGTATAAGCCTTAGCCACACTGTACAAGAATTCCTGCGCCTTCACCTTGTACTTTGCATTCATGTTCAACCCCAGATGGAACATGCAAATTCCATACACTGCTTCAGGAAATTGCTCCATGCAACATTTCTCAATTGAAGGATGACGGTCATAAATAAAAACTAAATCTTGTCGAGCCCCAATAACATGTCGAAGTTGCTGAAAGAACCATGCCCACGATGCATCGTTTTCCGTTGTTGCGACGCCAAATGCTAATGGATACATTTGGTTGTTTCCGTCCATACAAGTAGCAATGAATAATTTGCCTCTGTAACGTCCCTTCAAGAAGCATGCATCTACAGCTATAACGGGTCGGATGCAAGATTCAAACCCCACAATTGAGGGCCCAAATGACAAGAAACATTGCACAAAACAATTGTTCACGTCTAACTGATATGCCGAATACGTTCCGGGATTTGCATGCTCCAGCAACCACAAGTAAGATGGGAGTACCATAAAAGATGCTTCCGGACTGCCATGTACCATTTGTGTAGCAATCTCCTTGGCTTTCCAAGCTTTCCAGTAACTTATTTTTATACCATACACCTTTTCTAACATTTTCACGATATCCCACGGATCATTATTATCATCTTTAACCATTTGCGCAATAACTTCGCTTGTTGCACTTCCACGATAACGATTAAACCTTGCATCAATGGAACAACTGTGACCCTTCACGTATGACCGAATGATCCATGCGCCATGCTTCTTTGACAATGACCCTCTAAGCCTCCACGTGCAAGACTTGTCAACACAGGTAGCAATAAGTCTCATGCGGTCAGAATGTGTAATGCGAAACTCGCGATTCGCCTTCACGGTTATAATACGCAGTCGGAGCAACAGTTCAACCTTACTTCTGACAAGTTCACCAACACTGAAATCCTTCATCACATGAACGTTCACATTGGTCGAATGTGCTTCAGAAGGTCCATCGTTACCACAAGTGATGGTATGATTGTGATTACCTGCACAATTATCTACTTTACTACCGTATACACCAATATAACATAGTATTAGCCAATTTAATACAGCATACCTGTAAAAACAGGCTCAGTTGGGACTATGGGGAGAGGAGGTGAATCTGCATGCTTGTTTGTATGGCCATCATCATAATTGTCTATATTTTCTGCTGCATGATCACCCTCTACTGGATGTACGGCCAGGCGTGATTCCACAAACACACCAAAATATGGATCAAACATACCATCACATACACACGCAAATGGATCCTGTCGTTCATACGAATCATCATCACAAACATCATTGAAGGGGTCATCGTTGTCAAATTCGTCATTACAACTATCTTCTTCTTCGACTTCATCTTCGTGCATCGAATACGCTTCATCATTACCACCAAAATTATCTATTGGATTGGTCAGTTTAATGTCCTCCAGACCGATAGGAGAACAACCATCATTGTTGTCTTGGATACCAAATGGGATTGTTTTGGGCTTGTTCACGCTCTTGCTTACTGGTTGGGCCGCGACGGCCTTCACCTTTATTTTGTCTACCACAACTGGCGGACTAGGGGCTATCACAACCTTTGGTTTTGGCGATGTACTGATACATAAAGGAACGTTGTAATCTCTCTTGGCAATGAGCTCAATGAATGTTGAAATATCTGAATTCCTCAGCATTATAAAGGGCGGCATCACGGTATTCACCGGGTAACTAATCCATGCCTTCACGTCAATTATGCTATCATCCTTACTAATCCCAGTTTCAGCACAGATCTTATCAATTAGTTCCGGGTAAGTTGTCGACCCTCTAACTCTTACATACCTTGTAAACAATGCATCATAGGTCCAACAACCATCACTACCTTTTTTTCCACTCTCCCCCATAATTAATTGGAACTAGTATACCTGCAGGAAAGTTAATCATGTATTCTAACGTTTATGCATGCATAACAACGTATACAGCTGACGCATGTCAGATCTAACAAAAAAATTCATAGTATAACATCGTAAAATTCACCTTTATTCGAATCCATTTGCTCGAAGTTGGATTTTGGCCTCAGAATATGGTTGATTCTTGTTGAAACCCTAAAAATGTAGTGGTGGCATTAGTAATAGCGTATAACATCGTATTTTACAAAGAAAAATACAAAACCATTCTGCTCTTCGCATAACAGTGCTTCCTAGATAGGCACGTAATATTATTCACTCTAATTAACTGATATGCACTGCTTTACGCTGATATACGCCAATTTGCGCTGACAAGCGCTGCTTTGCGCTTCTAAATGTCGCGTAAACCAGCGTTTACTAGCGTATTGCAACGTATTTTTTCCGTTTATTGATGCTCATTTCCAATTATGCTAGTATAGTGGTATGCACAACTCCAAGTCAGCGTATAACACCAATCAGTGATATTATTTTCCCACTAAGTCAGCATTTAACATCTTATAACTTCGTATTTTACACAACAAATAGAAAAACATGACCCTCATCGCATTATAATGCTTCCTAGATATGTACGTACTATTATCCCCTCAAATTAACTGATATGCACTTATATACGCCAATTTGCGCTGAAATGCGCTGCTTTGCGCTTCTAAATGTCGCGTAAACTAGCGTTTACTAGCGTATTCCAACTTATTTTAACGTATATTGATGCTAATGTCCAATTATGCATGTTTAGTGTTATGAGCATCAATATCCCTTACATTTGCGAAGAATTTGAGTAGGATGAAGCCTTAAAATGATACCCAAAATTAAAAAAATTCCAAAAAAAATCGCTAATCACTTACCTCGTTCGATAATCAAAGAGGAGCTGTAGGCTTGGTACGGCGGTGCTGTGAGTTCTGCTTGCGAGGGCTATGCCGAATGAGTTGGAGAAGCGGCGATTGGTTTGTGCGTTCGGTGGTTCGGATCATTGCAGCTTCGACATATGCGGTTGTAGCCGGGAAAAGAGGTGGAGGGATGGTCGGCGAGGACGACGATGGGAGGATTTATGGGTTTCGCAGGAAAGGTGGACGATTTAGGCGGCAAAATGGAGGAGAAAGACCACCGACCGCTTCGTTTTTCAAGGGGTTTTATATTATTTTGACTGGGGGTATTTTCGTCACTATTTTCGTTAGGGTGTTATTCTAGCAAAGTTTTAAAAAATGGTGGTAAAAATTAAAACCCAACTTTGACCGGTGACATTTAGCCAATTTTCTCTTACTTTCCGCATGCAAACAATTCCAGTCGCGCTCACGAATCTACTCAATAGTCTTAGGATTACCGATACTGAATTAGAAAACGACCATTAAGGTCACTTTTGTTACTTTTTTTTTTCCATGATGGGGCTCAACCCGCATTTTTTGAGAAAAGATGCAGTTGCAATACGAGAAAAAAAGAGGTAATTATGAGGAAAGGCCAAGGCAATTTCCTAATTGTCGCGTCCCCTTAAAAATCGAGAAACCTGAGAAAACGTTTCTGCGCGAGCGAGAGAAGAGCGAGAGGGGGAAGCCAGCGGAAGCCACCGCTCCGCCACCGTTGTCCGATCCTTACTCTTCAATATTTGGAAAAGAAACCCTTAAACAATCCACGCACATTGCTGCTTTTTTTACACTAACTCCTTGCAAAAAAGAGAAAAAAAAAGATCCCCTTTCTCATCCGACCTTCGTCCAGTAACCCTAACTCGCCGATCGCCATGCCTCCCTCTTCCGCCGACTCCTCCGCGCGGGCCCCACGCGCCGCCTCCCCGTGGGCTCACGTCCTCCGCGGGGAATCCGAGGCGGTACCCGCCACCGCCTCTTCGTCTACTCCGCCAGCGGCGGCGGCTACGATCGCGAATCCCGAAGCAGCTGATCGTGATCGTGATGTCGCGGGTCTTTCTGAGAGCTCCGATGACAGCAATGGGAAGGGAAAAAAGACTGCTTGGAGCTTGCCTTCCAATGGAGCGATGGATGTGGGCCCGGTGATGGGGGCCGTCTCTTGGCCTGCCCTCGGAGAATCGAGCAAGGGGATTACGATCAAATCTGGGTCTGATGGATCGTCTTCGTCTCTCACTCCTTCCCCGGTGCGATCACTAAGATTAATCCAGGATTGTTTTTCTCTCTCCAAATTTTAGATCCATGCATGTTAGATTTTTGTTGTTGTTAGTTTTTCAGCAATTTATTGGAGGTAGTTTTTGATCATTAGGTACCAGTTATTGCAAGTCATAATCATAATAATCATCAGATGAGGGTGAGCATGGACAATCCCATCCCTAATTCTAATCGTCCGAAACCTAATAAGCGTGGTGGGGGCGGCGGCGGCAGCAATACAAGTAGTAACCATGGGGCGCAGTTCAATGGTAGTCCTGTATCGCCACCACAGTCACCCGCTTCATCCGAGATGCCGCAGCTGATTGTGCCTGAGAAACTGGCTGGAAATGGCCAGGACCCTTCTCCTAGGGACATGCACAATATCCGGAACCATAGCAATTGGGATCATGGTTCTAGTTCTAAGGGGAACAGTGGGGTTTCCCCTCGCCCACATGGCGGGTCCGATCATCATCGGCCATTCAACCGACGGGGGAACAACGGCGGGCCCCAGAATGGCGGACGGCGAGACCCCGACCGTGGGGGCTATTCCAACCATTCCAGTGATTGGAATAACCCTCTGCCTCGGCACATTCCGCCGCCGCCGTCTCGCTTGCCCCACCACAGGCCGCAGTTCATCAGGCCGCCACCGCCGCCACCGCCTCCAGGTGCAGTGCCATTCTTTGGGCTGTCTCATCCAGTCAGGTCCTTTGTGGGCCCCCCAATGGGCTTCCCTGGTCAGTTTCTCGTGTTGTGTGTTTTATGTCTTCCCTGTGTTGTCATCGTCATTATTGGAGTGTATATGCCATCAACCGTGCTTGATGTTTTTTGTATCTCATTTTTTTCAGCAGATATTCCGTCTCCTGTATTTTATGTGCCAGGACCTCCACCTTTTATTGCTCCTCCTCCTGTGGCTCATGCAATGGCACCTGCAATGTCATTGAATCACGTAGACTCTCTTCGGCCTGCAGTTTTGAAGCAGATAGAGTACTATTTCAGGTAACTTTCATTTGAACAATTAGGTACATGCTGAATTGTTTTGTGCAGGAAACTCTGCTTTGGTTTACTTAAAATCCTTATTTGTTCTATGTAGCATTGACAATTTGTGTAAAGATTTGTACTTGCGAGGCCATATGGATGCCCAGGGATGGATTCCGGTTGATGAGATTGCGAAGTTCAATCGAGTGAGTTCTTTTTATTTGTTTTATTTTTAGGGATAGTTCATTATATCTTCTAGTTACTTTAAATATTGTTGCTCATATTATCTGTGTTGTTTAATTACATGATGACATGGTTTTGTTTGAGGAACTACAGAATGCTAACGCCACCTTGTGTTTTGGTTCTTGGTTTTCTTGTTTGATGGATGCTTGATTTTGGATTACAAGATATTGGTGTAGGTATTTTTAGGCTCATTCACCTAACTTAAATGCCAATTACCTATCAGGGCAGTCGAAACTCATTTACGTGGTTTCGACAGGTATTCACTGCATTTGCAATGTTGTTATAATATCATGTATGACCATTGTCTTAGAATACCTCATGTGTAATCCGATCATCTTGTGTCAGCTTATGCATTTCTGTAACTTGCATGCATTTCCTTGAAGTTGTGCAAGAAACTTAAATTCCTAGTCAATTGCATATATATCAACTTCTTTCATGAAAATACCACTTTATACTTGTATATTTATTAACATGGGTAGAAAAACTTATTTTATCAACTATTCCCATGATCAAGGAATATATATTTTCAAATGTGAAATGCAAGTAGTATCAGATATAGACCGCGAATGATCTATGCTTGCGTCTCTTTCTACAGAATACAACAACCACTGGAATTATGTTGTTTCCCCACTGAGCCAACTGGACGCGAGACAGTTTCCGCCATAACACATTGTTCTTTTTGAATTACGAAGATAAATTGCATTTGTATAGAAAATAGCCGCCTGGACTACCTCTTAGCATTAATCCAAAATACTATGTGACATTGATAGTGTCTTTTCAGTGCTTATTCCTGTAATGCCCGGATAGCTACTGCACAAGTACTAGAGGGGGTTGAATAGTACTTTAAAATAATTAAGAAGATAATTCCTAATTATCTTGCAAACTCAACCAACAATGCGGAAATGAAAATATTGACAACAAAGAAATGCAATCACAAACAGATGATATAACGGGTTCGGATCCACCCAAGTCTCCCCGACTTGTTCCCGGTGATCCTACGTCCCAAACACCCGGATCCCCTCCGGCTACTTGAGTTAGAAACTTCTAACTCAAATTTGCACTATGAAATTCTTGTAGAAAACCTCTACAAGATCAAATCATACACAAATGAAAATGTGACTCCCACAAACCGGATCACACACAAACTCTCACAACCGAGAGTAAAACTTGCAATATTCAAAGTAAATGAAATACGAAATGCTTACCAACAAAATCCTATGCCTTGAGTAAACTTACGATTTAGGGCAAAGAGGATTTTGGAGGAGAAGAAGGCACCAAACGCTAGCTCCAAGGAGTTGACCAGCAATAGAAGCCTAGGGTGGAGTTGGTGACCTTGAATCAAGCTCTTGGCTTGGAAGGCTCACAATCAACGAATCTCTCTTTAGGAATAAGAGTGAGGGAGATATTCTTGAAGGAAATGAATGAGTTTTGAATGAGAATAAATGCTTCTCTTTGATTCTCTAAACTTCAATAAATATCAGTCTTGAATGCTTAGCAAGAAGCTCTTCAAGTATATATATGATAGAGGAAAGAGAGCAAAAATCGTGGCATTTAATGCTCCAACGGCTCTATTCTGAAGCAGACTAGTCGGTCAAAGAAGGATCACTGACCGACTAGTTTCTCAACTAGTCTGTCGGTGATTCAACATGAACCGACTAACTGGAGAACAGCCAAAAGAAAAAGTTCAGACAAAAGAGAACTAGTCGGTCTAAGAAGACTTGCCAACCGACTAGTTTCACAACTAGTTGGTCGGTGAGTGTTCTTTGACCGACTAAGAGTCAAAACATGATAGGCTGAATTCAAGTTGAACTAGTCGGTCTAAGAACAAATTCCAACCGACTAGTTTCTCAACTAGTCGGTCGACAGTTGTTCTTGGACCAACTAAAGATAAGCAGTAGCTCAGGCTGAAAAACTGAATACACAACTAGTCGGTCTAAGAAGGATTCCTAACCGACTAGTTTGACAACTAGTCGGTCGGTGAACCTTCTTGGACCGACTAACTGTAAACATTAAAGAGCTGAATTTGAACAAGGCATTCTAGTCGGTTCAAGAATGATTGCCGACCGACTAGATTGCCATCTAGTCGGTTGGTTCTTCTTCTTGAACCAACTAACATGCACAAGAAGCCGCGAAATGAAGCGCGAAGCTTCGGGAAAGTTTGTATGGGCTTCTAATAAGATCCTAGCTCTAAGATATGATCGTTATGAAGATTAAAACGTAAGACATACTCAAGGCTTAACATTCTACGAAACGAAGCTAGAAGACTATAAATAAAACTTGACAAACCGTCTTCAAAAGCTTCGATCGAATCTTCTTGACTTCAATAATGGTCCTTGAGCTTCAACGAAGCTTCAATCACACGATCACGCGCTTTGAGAAGTCTTGAGACGTCGCTTTTGATGTTCATAGAATTTTGGCGACGATCTCCATAACTGCATGCACAAAGAGTTAGTTCACGATATTTATGTTTGTTCATCATCAAAACCAAATCCGGGGAATCAATACTCAACAATTCCATCATCAAGGTCATAATGTGGCCATTTGGTGCCTCTCTTGTACGTTGACTTCATTGTTGTAAATTCACGTTCAATTACTTCTCCCTCGTGTGGTTCTTGTTTATCCCATTGGTTCGAGCTATCTAGATGATATGGTTTTATATCATATTTATGCTGGAGTATTTGAATGTTTTCGTTAATCATTACACATCTAACTTTTATGTTCTCTTTTGAACCTATATATGTTGAACTTTCATATATACATGATGTACCGGTAATTTAAAAAGTTTACTTGTTTTGATTCCTTGTTTTTTGCTTTCTGTATATTTCATTGAACTTCTAATATTCTCTGTTGTAAGTCATCCAACTTCTTTTGATCTCATTTATCCTTTCATAGCTTGTTTCCACAAACACAAACAAAAAAACAAAAAAAAACACACACACACAGAGTAGGCTTAGGCTTATGAACTATAGCATTTGTGCCTTACGAACTATAGCATGCTCCATGGAGGCTTGCTAGTGCGTTATGTAGATCATCTTTCTGCAATTTCTTATGCTTGACGCTCGACAATCACTTCTTCAATTCTTTTTTAGAACATTGGTAAGTTTTGTTGTCTAGACTTTAAGATCAGCATGCCTTTAATTTATGATCTAGTTCATAGCTTAAACATTATCTTTTAAGGTAATATTATCGTTGTTTTGATCCATGCAGATGGCATACAAACACGAGAGGGGGGATGATTAGTGTTTTCCACAAATAATACTTAATTAAAAATTTACTCCATCTAGCTATGCCTAGTCTACTAAGAGGGTTACCTACTTAGGTACTTAATCAACAAAGACTAACTACTTGCAATAGAGAGATGCACACCAGAAATTTAATACAAGTGCAAGTTATAGAAAATGAGAGATGCGAGACAATTATCATAATCGCAAACAAAGCAATTTATCCCGGTTCATTCTCCCACGGGCTTCGTCTAGTCTCTAACTTCGTTGGGCTTTTAATCCACTAATCAACTCTCAAACTAGAGAGCCACTTGCCTCAACTTGAGGGACTCCAACCAATACAAGTGCTACTACTCCAATGAGTGGTCTTCCAATACAACTTAACATCTTCTCAAAGAGGATAACACCCTAGATGCTTTTTACAACAAATACAATTACAACTAAATGTAAAATCTTACCACCACACCATTGTGTGGATTTTACCAAACTTTCTCTTTAAGATGAATTTGAATCACAACCTTCCTATCGTCAATGAGTTGAAGCTTTTGATGAGAGTGTAAATGTGGTTATAGAAAAACTCTTTTGATATCAAAGAAATAAAGATTAAAACGAAGAGATTAAAGAAACATAAAATTTGTGTTCTTAAACGAGTCAAAATTAAGCTTGAAAGAATCACAAATTAGCAAGGCAAATCAATGGCTTAAAAGGTTTTGAAAGAATGAAAATTGTTGCCTTGAAAAACTAAGAGAGAGCTTAAAGAGCTTTAAAAATGCTTGAAAACTTAGATTATTTGCTTAAAGTACAAAGCCATCAGCACTCTCAGCATAAATAGGAAAGAAAATCGGTTGAAAACAGTTCACAAAAATGCCCGTTTAACGAAAAAATCGACAACTCTCTATAAATCGCGGAGTTGTGTCGAGTTGGTCCACTGGGCAAAAGTAATCGGCTCATATACAGTCAGTAGTCGACTCTCCAGACAACGGTAGTCGACTCTCAGAACAACTATAGTCGACTCCTTTTGGGGACAGAGCATACTCAACGTTTAAGAAAAGTAGTCGTCTCCTACTCAACAAGTAGTCGACTCCTTTTCTGATATATGGAAAAGTCTCTAAAAAGTGTACTAAAACTTAATTTAATCTTTTAAGAATGTTTTTCAAAATATTTTTGAAATTTTAAAATATTATTTAAATGAGTGTCTAAGCTTTAACTAATAGTCTTAACATTCTAAGAGTTTACAAAATGACACACTACTCAAACTTTCTTTTGGAGTCTTGATGTCTTCTTTTAGCTTAACTAACTTGTTTTGAACTTTTGCACCTCCATGAGTTCTTGTCTTGAGCTTGCCTTGAACTTTTGATCTTCAATTTGAACTCCAAGTATCTTGACTTTTCATTTATCAAGCTTTTGCTCCGAATCATCAATCCTAGCAAGCTTCAATAAATTCCATGACTTTATTGACTTGATTTCCTATACTTACAAATCATCTTATGAAAAAATCATTATCAAACCATAATTGGTTGCTTATCATTAAAACTAATTTTTGAGGTGATGCAATAACCAATATTCTCCATCTTTTTGATGATGACAAACAATTTGTTACATAAAAATGAAATTATAACGATAGGATACTTACTCCTCCTATAATGATTCTTGAAATGTTAGCAAATGACTTTTTAAACTTACCCTGCATCAATACTTGTTAGAGATAAGTAAATATAAAACATGTATCATTCATGTATCAAAGATGTGAGTGTACACCATATATGTGAGTTTAAAGTCAACAAACCAATCTTCTCCCCAAACTGTCGCATATATATATATACATATATATATATATATAAGAATAATGTAGAAAAGGTGGCACCTGATCTAATAGATCAGGTGCCAAGACACAAAAGGGTGGAAAGTACAAGCCCCACATGTGATTGTATTTTCTGTGGGGCCCGCCTTTTTGTGTCTTGCACCTGATCTATTAGATCAGGTGCCACCTGATCTACATGAATATATATATAAGGTAAAACGGATCTAGGGTGCCTCCTTAGATGCCATCTAAGTAGGCATCCCCATTTTTCACCATCTTCCACAGTTTTTTTGGGTTTTTGTTCATTTCATGGATGATCAATTTACCAAATTTCAAGGGATTTCAAATACCTTTTGAGCCATCATCTACCCCTTGCAACTTCATGAGTTTTTCAGCATGTTTTTAGATAGTTGAAGTTGCAATGGGTAGATGATGGCTCAAAAAAATATTGGAATTCCTTGAAATTTGGTATGTTGATCTTGGTATGTTGATCATCCATGAGGTGAACAACAAACTGATGAAAAAAATTTCAAAAAAATGTGGGAGGTAGTGGAAAATGGGGGCGCCTCCTTAGATTGTATCTAAGGAGGCACCTTAGATCCCTTTTACCCATATATATGTGTGTGTGTGTATGTATGTGAGAATAATGGGTATCATACGCCATATGAGAGGGTCTCTCATATTCCCTCTCACATAAAGGGGGCAAGTACAACAAGTACAAGCCCATGTGGGCTTGTACTTGCCCCCTTTATGTGAGAGGGAATATGAGAGACCCTCTCATATGGCGTATGATACCCATTATTCTACACACACATCCCTTTTGACATTATCAAAAAGAATAGTGAAGAGAGGGTGATTAATAAAACCACATAAGTGACATAAGCAATGCATAAACAATGTGAGCATGAGTATGTCATAAATCCCAAGTGACGTGTCATACCGTATAGAGAATATATCCCAAGTTAAAGCATATCAGAATTTATCCCAATGTCTAATACCACGTGTTGGTATCATAAGTGATCATACCAAGAATCACATAACCATATAATTCACAACAAAGTAAGATATCGAGTGTTATACCACATGTTGTAAGATAGAAGTCATGAATTTGTGTATAAGCAAAGAATGTAAGCTAAGTGAATCATAAATATCTACGACACTATATATCATGAATCTCAATACATCAAATTGGCATAAATATTGAAGTATAAGCACACGTGACATAAAATTTATCCAAACAAGGCCATCCAAATATTACACAAGAGTTGGTATATCATATGATCATTAATACAATCAACTCAAGTAAGTTTTGAACTAATATAGCTATCATAACATATACCACAAGTCTTGACATTCATTAAGTAATGGAATAGTCTTTAAGAGGGTATCCAACATTGTTTTTCTTGTCGATGAGTCTTACTACTCATTCCTCATTAGAACATTTTCAACATTCATAATGAAGTTCAAAAATTTGATACTACAAATTATAGTAAATTATGAGTAATATTCAATGAAGCATCCCAATATTTCTTTCAAAATATGAAACAGATCTAAGCAATATACTAATGAATCAAATATAGTCATAAATGTTATATACCAATATCTCATGAAAGATGCCAAATATTATAATACCAAGTGTTATATCTGTTCTATATGTATCCTAACAATATACCACATATTGAAATACTGTTTAACATATACACATACTTACAAATTTGAGGTCTCCCTACTAAAGTGCATAGTAAATCTTAATCCTCTCATTTAAGCATTTTTTGTGAACCAATGAAGTGCACGAGGATTGACCTCAATTTGTAATGGGTACCTAAAAATTTGAAAATTTTGGTACCGATTGTTTTTAGGGTCCTTGGGGCTGCATGAATGTTACATGAATCATGTTCATATTGATTTTTGTCAACGATGATCAAATCATATTAACATAAAATTGGTTCTATTTAACATGAGTTCGAATATCGACAAGATCAATATATAAGCATTGATATATATTGATATTCGAACGCAATGGATTCAATGATAATCATGATAATCATGAAATAATCATATACGCAAAACTGAATGAAAATAGAGTTACTGTCAGAAAATCACAGCAAGTAGTCGACTCGTGGTCTTACAATAGTCGACACCTCAGAGCAAAATATGGCATAATCAGACAGTGATATCAAAATATGATCTAATCATTACATCCAATCAAATGAAACTAATCAAAGTCTATAAAATTACATTTCTAACCATATTCTACTACCTTACTTTTAGGGTATCAACAAAATAGGCATGAAAGCATATGGACACCCAAAATATCATGGGTTCAAACAAGACTAACTGTTAGGAACACAAATCTGATGGGATTGCTTTCTTATGCATATAAGAATATCCATCAAATTCATTTCTAACAATTTTATGAATTTAAGCATTTCTTGGGGAAATTATTAGCCATCAGAAGTTCCCTCGGTGAATAGCTACTCAACATTCGCTATGTTGTGATCTTTTAGAAATTAACTACAATAGCAAAATCCAACCAACCTAGCAAATAAAAGTAACAAAAGCAGAAAAGCAACAATTCAAACGACATAGAGTTTATCCCAGGTCGGCCCGCTAACGACGCCTACGTCCAACTTTTCGATGATGGTTTCCACTAATATGATCAGAGAGAATACGCTGACTTCTTCAATCTTCTTCAACAATAGAGAGCACTAATAACTCCAAAATTGGAGCTCAAACTCTTCTCACCAAAACACAAGAGATCTCAAATCTCACCAAAAGAGAAGAAACCCAAAAGCTCTCACAAAAAATCCCTCAACCCGAAAAGAGGAATCCAATAAGATTACAAAAGAATCTCACTCACCACTGTATATGCTCAATCTCTAAGATGCGTGAGGAAGACTCTTGATGACGGCTCGAACAAATTCTTCTTCTCTTCGCGTCCACGCACACATCTTTAAAACGGTTGCAAACTGGCCTTTTATACCAATAACTAGAGTTGTGGAGCCACAACAAACAATGTCGTTCGATTTGATTAAAGATCAATCGAACGGCCTAGATTCAAATTTGCACCATTTGCCCTGGGCGTCGTCATATGTCTGAACCAAAACGGTCATGCTAGGTCAGGCGTTTGATGAAATGCTGCCGCTTAGAAACCCTTGGACCATCAGATGTCCGATGTAGTACGACCAAATGTCTGAATACATTTGACTTTTGAATAAATCCGACTGTAGATTTCAGAGCTGAAAGAAAACGTTCTATGCCCTTCAGCCGTCTGAAGGCATGTTGCCAGAAGTCTGGTCCTTCTGCCATACGTCTGATCACATAGCATCAGACGTCTGGCGTATCTGCTGATGCATTCTATTGAAGTGGCCCAGAACCAGACGCCTGGTGCTATAAAACCAAACGTCTGATGGCTGCATAATCTCCCGGGTGAAGTTTGAAGCATAAACTTTAACACTCTACCATACTTCAAACTTTCTCCACAACATAATCAGCACTTCAAACATCACCAAGGTACATCCAAACTCTCCACAATGGCTCTACCCTAATTCAAACCATCAATGATCATGAAACCATCTACCTGTCATCGGGAACCGCGCCCCCTTGGCGCATCAAAGCTCAACGTGATTCTCTAAGCTCAAGCGCCCCTTGAGCTCGAAGAGCTGCACCATCCTCGCCACCCTACTTGTGGTGATCTCCCTCTTTGAGTTTGACACTATGACTTTATGCTCCATCATCGACTGAACTGACACCAAGCCTGTGTCTCCCAAAGTACCCGAAGTCGATCCATGGCCGCACTTCGTCTTCTACAAACATGAAGTAAGAGTACCATCTCCATCCGGTTTCGACGTTCTCAACTCTCTGCCTTTGGATTTACCTCTCCAATAGGACTTTATCACAACACAGCCCGCACATTCTCTGTGAGATCCTCTGCTCATGATCATCTCTGAACCATTGGTTATACTCACTCTAGATGATCCCTTGGACGAACTAACTCTCACCCACCTTGAGCCATGCCACCCACGCCATCTACATGATGTGATGTAACTGTTCTACTGTAACTCCCAGCTACTTGCTCTCAGCAACGGGTCCTGAGGATCACAACTCTAACTTGAAGCCACCTGCTTCCCTGTAGACAATCTGAGCCACACACGTAGTTAGACCACAATGAGATATAAACTGGACTCCGTCATATGACGATTCGTCGCTGCACACTGCAGCTATCCCATCTTGCAAACGACATCGCTTCTGTCTCGACGTCCCTATGAGCCTCAAACGCTCCTCCACCGGATCTCTCTGGTGCTTCACACATCTGACTTATCATCGTCTTGCCTTGAAGCTTATAAAGGTTACTAATCTTCTTTGTCGCCATCACAAAACGATATCTCCTGGACACCCGTAGTCGCGCGCTCTTGAGCACCACGTTACATCCTCACCAGCTAAGGCTCTTAGCGAAATAAGATTTCGTTGCAAATCTGGTACATACCTAACACCCATGAGTGTCTGAATAGCTCCATCATGCATCTTGAAGTGCACTGTCAATCCCTGCTACTCTAGACATAGCTCCGTTCTCCATGTATATGGCTGGTCCATATCTAGGAGTGTATGTTACAAAGTGACTCCGCAGTGGAGTCATATGTGAATCACACACTGAATCAAGAATCCAAGAAGCCCAATTGTCTTCCAAATAAGACAGTCAATATCTCACCATTATCAACATCTAAGTATGCATCACCAAACACTGATATAGGCTGAGCAGCCTTTTTACCTTTAACCTTTAACTATGGGCACTTGTTCTTCCAATTTCATGGTTTCTTGTGGCAATGGAACACATGGTCGTTACTTCCTTGACCCTTGAACTTGGGTCTCCCATTCTTGGAACCTGATTTGGATCGCCCACCTTGGCGATCCCTAAAGAGAGCTACATCCTAATTACCACCACTTGTGTCACCTTTCGACACCTTCATGAGCTTATGCAAGCGTAGAGTTGCATCGACATCTTCCAAATAGATTTTGTCCTTTTCTTATGCCATAGTCTTGACAAAGTGTGAATACTCCTCAAGTAGTGAACATAGCAACGCAATTGCTTGGTACTCATCACTTACATTCTCTTCCACAGCTTGCAGATCCAATACCAACTGATTCAGTTGATCAAAATGATTCTGTAGCGATGTCCTCTCTTTCATCTTGAGCATTAAAAATTTCTGTACTAAATGCAGCCTTCCTGTGAGTGTTTTCGTCAGATACAGTGATTCTAGCCTTTTCCATTACTCTACAGTTTTCGCCCCCTTGCAAAAGACTTTGTTAGATAAATCCATTTGAATGGTGCTGTGGGTTTTCATCTCTAGCTCTGATCTTGCATAGTCTGTGATAGCATCTGAGATCAATTTCTTGTCAAAGACTATCCTGTATAACCATTATGCTTGATCATAGCCTTCACCCTTTTGTACCATAGAGTGAAGCTATTCTTTCTTGTAAATTTTTCGATCTTGTACACAGCTGTTGAATATGTCTCTGTCATTGTGTAACCTCCGACAACCTGAAAAGCTTTGATACCACTTGGAGAAATTATTAGACATCGAAAGGCTCCCCGGTGAATAGCTACCCAACAATCGCTTTGTCGTGATCTTTCAGAGATTAACCACAATAGCAAAATCCAACCAACCTAGCAAATAAAAGTAACAAAAGTAGGAAAGCAACAAATCAAGCGACACAGAATTTATCCTGGGTTGACCCTCTAACGACGCCGACATCCAGCTTCTCGACGATGGTTTTCACTAATATGATCAGCGAGAATACACCGACTCCTTCAATCTTTTTCAACAATAGAGAGCATCAATAACTCCAAAATTGGAATTTAAACTCTTCTTACCAAAACACAAGAGATCTCAAATCTCACAAAAGAGAAGAAACCCAAAAGCTCTCACAAATAACCCCTTAACCCGAAAAGAGAAATCCTAATAAGATGATTACAAAAGAATACCACTCACCAATGTATACGCTCAATCTCCAAGACGTGTGAGGAAGAAGATCCTTGATGGCGGCTTCTGCTCTTCCCATACACATGCATTTCCAAAACGGCTGTAAACTGGCATTTTATACCAATAACTAAGGTTGTGGAGCCGCAACAAACAATGGCCATTCGATTTGATTAAAGATCAATTGAACGGCCCAGATTCAAATCTGCATCATCTGACCTGCGCGCTGTCAGACGTCTAACCCAAAACGGTCAGGCGTTTGATGAAATGCTACCGCTTAGAAACTCTTGGACCATCAGACGTTTGGTGTAGTATGGCCAGACGTCTGAATAAATCCGACACTACACCAGACGTTTGGTGTAGTATGGCCAGACGTCTGAATAGATTCCAGAGAGAGCTGAAAGAATACGCTCCATGCCCTTCAGATGTCTGGTCCCTCTGCCAGCCGTCTGGCGTTTCTGCTGATACATTCTCTTGAAGTGCTCCAAAACCAGACATCTGGTGCTATACCACCAGACGTCGGATGGCTACTGAATCTCTAGGGTGAAGTTTGAAGCATAAACTTCAACATCTATCATGCAAGCTCAAATGTTTTGACACCCATATTACATCATCATGATTTCTAGCATAATTTCTAGTATGATGCACAAAGTGAGACTTCTCTACATGCTTAAGCATTGGGTTTACCTTTGTGAGCATGAAATCTATCATTCTTAACATACTTCTCATATATGAAGGCATGATTCTTTCTAACATGGTTACATGCATATGTGTAGGGCTAACATTCTTAACAACATTGTGTGTAGTGAAAATATGCTTGTTGATGAGTGGCCTTTGCATTAGGATTTTTCTTAAACTCATCAAGCTTAAGAACTAGTTTTTCGTGCTTTAGCTTAGTCGTGCATACATAATTTGCAAACATATTCTATTATTTAGGCTAAAAACATAAATAGCGTGCTCATAACTATCATGATCACATAATAATGTGTCATACTTAGCCTTCAAGCAATCATAATCATGCACCAATGTACTACCACCATTACAATCATTTTTCAAATGACCATGAGATAAAACATCATAATCATGCAATAAAATATTATGTTTAATCTTAAGTGTCATGGTCATGATTCAAAGTATTGTGATTACTCCAACTTTCTATACTTTTTCTTTAACTTTTTCATATTTTGTATGCAATTGTTTATAAGCATTCTCTAAATAAAATTCATTATCGAGGTTAGAATCATATACCTCATCATTGTTGTCTTGATGTGCCATCAAGCATACTTCATTTTTGAAGTTCTCTTGGTTGTTAATGGTATGTGGAGTCTTTACGTGTGGTTCTCCATACTTCTCTTCTAACATCCTCAAGATTTGTTGTGAAGTGTTGACCTCTGAAATTTCATTGAATATATTGTTAGATAAACAAATATAAATTGCACATTACCTTTAAGTTCATTGAGTATGCCTCTTTTGATCCTTTGTCCATGACACTCTAGGAGTGGTTGGAACATCATATGAGCATTTGTAGGAATGTCCTATACTCAAAGTCCTCGGCCTCAAGATGTATTTCCATCCATTTTTCCTAATTAGAAAGTTTGTACCATCGAATGCGCAAGGAGAGATGAAGCATTAATCATGTTTTATCATTATTGATGCTATCTAATCAACATACACTCTGTTACCATGTGTTGGGATCCCTCTAATACCATGTGTTGGGATCCCTGTAGATGGCAGACAAATACTAGATGGGGTGATTAGTGTTTTTCACAAATAATGCTTGATTAAAAATTTAATCCCTTTAGCTATATATAAGCTCCTAAGAGTGTTACCTCCTTAGGTACTTAATTAACCAATACTAACTACTTGCAATAGAGAGATTCACAATAGAAATTTAATACAAGTGTAAGTAATAGAAAATGAGACATGAGAGACAATAATCACAATCACAAACAAAGCAATTTATCTTGGTTAATCCTCCAGTGGATTACGTCCAGTCTCCAACCTTGTTGGGCTTTTAATCCTTTAATCAACTCTCAAACTAGAGAGCCACTTGCATCAACTTGATGGCTTTCAACCAGTACACGTGCCACTACTCCAATGAGTGGTTTTCCGATACAACTTAATCTCTTTTCAAAGAGGACCTCACCCTAGAGTCTTTTTACAACAGATACAATTACAACCAAATGTAAATCTTGTCACCACACACTTGTGTGGATTTTTCAAACATTTCTCTTGAAGATGAATTTGAATCACAACCTTTCTTTAGCCACAAGAGTTGAAGCACTTGAGAGTGTAAATGTGGCCATAGAAAAATTCTTTTAATATCAAAGAAATAAATATTAAAACGAAGAGATCAAACAAATTTTAATTTGTGTTCTTAAATGAGTCAAGATTAAGCTGGAAAGAATCACAAATTAGCAAGGTAAATTAATGGCTTGAAAGCTTTTGAAAGAATGAAATTTGCTGCCTTGAAAAACTTAGAGAGAGCTTAAAGAGAGCTTAGAAAATGCTTGAAAACTTGATCATTTGTTCAAAGATTTCTTACAAAGCCCTTAGCACTCTTAGCATAAATAAAGAAGAAAATTCGTTGAAAACAGTTCCCTAAAATGTTCCTCCAATGTAAAAATCTACAGCTCTCCGTAAATTGCAGAGCTGTGTCGAGTTGGTTAGCTGGGCAAAAGTAGTCGACTCCAATACAGTCGGTAGTCGACTCTCCAGACAACGGTAGTCGACTCCTCAGACAACGTAATCGATTCCCCACACAACGGTAGTCGACTCCTTTTAGGGACGAAACATCAACATTTTTCAAAGTAAAGTAGCCGACTTCTATTCAATAGTTGACTCTATTTCAGGTACATGGAAAAATATCTAAAAAGAGTAATAAAACTTAATTTAATCTCTTCAAAATGTTTTCAAAATATTTTTGAAAGTTTAAAACATTATTAAATGTGTGTGTAAGCTTCAACTAATAGCCTTAACATTATAAGACAAGTTTACAAAAATTACACATTACTCACATTTTCTTTTGGAGTCTTGGTGTCTTCTTTTAGCTTGACCAACTTGTCTTGAAATCTTGCACATTTATCAGTTCTTGACTTGAACTTTTGATCTTCAATTTGAGCCCCATGTACATTGACTCTAAATTCAAGCTCTTGCCTTGAATCATCAATCCTAGCAAGCTTGAATAAATTTCATGACTTGCTAGGATTTATTCAAGCTTGCTATGATTGATGATTCAAAGCAAGAGCTTGAATGAAGAGTCAATGTACTTGGAGCTTGTTGACTTGATTTTCTACACTCACAAATCATTTTACAAAAACATCATAGCAACCATAATTGTTTGCTTAACATCAAAACTAATCCTAGGGATGATGCGATAACCAACAATCTTTTCATCAATCCATCTTTTTCTACATGTGACAGTAAGATCAGCATTCTCATTGTCATGCTTATAGCCATTTCATGGCATAGTATGCTGTTATGTGATTAAAGCCATTCTAGAAGCAATGTAGCTAAATGCTATACGTTTTCCTTTGGTAGCTCTCATATTTGGTTGTTGAAGAATAAGGAATGCTTTTATACATATTTTTGGTGGTCACTCTAGAATCCAGATGCTCTTCAAAAGGTTTTGGTTTCTTCGCTGGAACCATATGCTAATGTTCTCATCAAAAGATTGTTTGATTGTACCGCTTGTTGTATGGTTAATTTGTTTTATATTTTGTTTATTGCTCGACAATGTGGAACGACAAGTGTCATTGGATTGGGCTTCATCTAGATTCTAGAAACTTGGTGTAAACATTTATGTGGTCTTTTGGAGGTTGGAGTTTTCATCCTTCTGCAATTTTGCAATTATTATGTGAAGAAAATTAAAAGCTTAAAATGTAAAGTTATTTATGCTAGAGTAAAAAACATAGAAGAGTGGATGTAACACCCCATATACGGGTGCGTGCAAAATCTATTATATGCATGTCCTGCAGGTATCAATGAAAACAAAATAAAGATAAAAACAAGAAATATTATAAATGAAAATACTCTTTGTTCCTCCTTAAAGGAGATACAAAAGCATAGACTGAACAGAAACGGAACTACAATATCTCTTACTCTGCCAGAAATATAAGAACATGATAAATAAAATAATAAGACTCCTTACTAATACTGGTCTCAAAATTCCGTGTTCTCCACTGTGAAATCTGTCTCTCCTTGTTTACCTGTGCCTCCTCGTAAACTTTCTCGTCACCTGATGAAAGCAACAAATTCGAAACAATAAAGCAGACAATATTTGCCTTAGCATTCAGTTATATCATTAGCATGCAAACCTACCACTAACAGAGCAGTCATAGACTAAGTGGAAACAAGTGGAGAAGGCTACCAATTCAACGTCTAATTATCAATTCACGGTTTCCTTAACTTGAACGTTTAATTATTAATGTCCATATTGTGACTCTTAATGAAAAGAATGAAGAGTAATCTGAAAGCCACCTCGTACCACGGGCAAGCTCATCCCGACTTTAGATCCGTGGTCTAAACGAGTACAGTAAGGGACCCAGACGAGTACAGTAGACATGTCTATCAAGTCAGTCAAGAACATGGTCTCAGTCACACATTCCATCTTTTAATTATGATTTTCCCAAACCACGCGTGTCGAGTCAATCCAGCACTATTTCATTTTTCATTAGTTCTCCTTGTCAGTTTCCTAATCTTCCTAAATTATGTAGATAGAGTCATGCAAAATCTTAGTGCCTATAGCGATCATTCCAACATGTCATTGGATCAATAGCAATGTCATTAATCTGCACAACCTCATCTACATAATTTATTTATTAACTTCAACAGTTCAGTCAATTTTTTACTTTAAAATAGTTCTGTTATTCTTTTCAAGTTAGCTACACGATTCACTCCAAAATAAATCTTCAACAACAAATTTAAGTTTCAAAACTGAAAATAATTTATTTTAAGGAATAAAAGTACTTTCGGGATCAGATTCATGGTTGGCACTTAACTAAACAGATCTTACTGTTCTGCCAAGCCTAGAGACGGATAGACCGTCAACAAGAGCAGCCCTAAAACTAGATCGGTAACTTAGGGACAGGTCGGCAACAACGGATTAGGTCGGCAACAACAATTGAGGTCGGTAACAATTTTGGTCGGTGACTATAGATCAGGTCGGTAACTACATATCAGTAACAGACCAGGTCAGCAGTAATAGATCATGTCGACTATGTCTAATAAGAGCAACCGCGAGGAAAAGAACTAATGGGGGTCATACCAACAACCCGATAAAGCCATGTCCTAAGCCTGAAAATCCGCAAGCAAAAATTTTCAAACATCAGGCACGACCAAGCTAAAACAATAGGCTAAAACCTCTCATCTAGGCGGCACACAGTGTATCAGATCAAAAAAGAACTTATACAGGTCAACGTCGAGGGTCGTCGGTACTAAAGGTGCCAATAACTAAATCCTCAAGGGGACAAGTCCCTTGAAGTAATTTCTATGAATAATCATTTCCGATGTTTCCCACAAAATCCCAACAATGAATTTATGAATTAAATTTACTTCAACAACATCAAGCGCATGAAAACGAAATAACGGAAAGCTTAGAGTAAGTAGGGTCTACCGTTCACCGATGAGGGCCCAGAAAATCCCCAAATAATTCAGCAAATAATCCGAAGCCCCATAAAAGCAATCGATCAAGAGAATTTGAAAAGAGATGTTTTCCCTTAAAACCCTAGAAAATAATCATCGGCTATACATAGAGAAAGAAACGCGTAAAAGGGTAGAAACAGAATTCATCTCGGGTAGGGTTTCTGATTTGGAAATGGAAATCTCGGAGAAGGTGGCGGCGTCGCTCGGATTAGGGCTAGGGTTTTCGTTCGAATGAGAGAAGAGCCGTCCAATGTGTTTCGAGGAGAGCTCGGATGTTAGAGGAAGAAGGTTTAGGGTTTAGTTGTTAAAATGTGTATTGGGTCAACTTAAGAGAGTGGGTCGGTTTAATGGGCTGGGCTTGTTGGGCTAAGGAGAAGGTAAAAGAAAGAAAAGTAAAGAGAAGTAAAAGAAAAAAATCGGGAAAAATGTTAGAAAACTACCAAATATTCTTGTAGGAAAATATGAGTCATTACAGTGGAAATTTTGATAGAGGCTGAAGGGTTAGTTTAGGTTAGTAGTAGTGAATATAAGTGTTATATATCTATTATGTGCATTAAATAGATTTTCTTATCCTAATACAGAGGAATAATCTAATTGGTTGGGCGTAAATCTGAACTTGATTTCATGGCTGTCATCTAGATTCCATTTTTTCTGGACACAAACACTTCAAAGGTATATGATTAATGTTTAAGATTGTTATGTGGTTGGAGCATGCTGATCATTAAATTGATTATTTAGACACGCCTAATTCTGCAGATTTAACTTTCGTCTATTTTCTACAAATACGTCTTTTAACCTTGAGGAATAAAATGCATTGAGGAATGAAATACATTAGAAAATGCGTGGATTCTGGAGTATCCATGTTTGGGGTGAAATTAGAATATGACTTGAACCACTAATCAGATAGAACAAAGTCATTATAGCATGGAAAATATACGCATGTCTATTATTGGTCAAATGAAAACAATTTCTACTGTCAGGTTGCAGAAATTGGGATAAGACTGCCTAACATAAGTAAGAAAAGTCATTTGTTTATGTGTAAGTTATAACTGTATGTTGGGGAGCACATTGGCTAATTATGTTGAACTTAGCATTACTGTGGCCAAAATACGGGGTGGAAGACGGTGAAGCTAGGTATCCTCGGAGTGTTTGTTTGTTTGATTGATCTAACTAGAAGAACACTTTGAGTTATAGGGCCACATGAGAGCTCTCAGTAGACATGCTTCACAACGATTTCAGTCACTAGTGGGATGTGGATTCTGAATCAACAAAGATTGCTAGTATGTTTTGGGGGATCAGGAGGCCTAATTGCAATTGTATTTGGAAACCAATCATTGAATTTCAGACCGCCGGATATTCTTCTTGAGGATGATGCAAAGATTCTACTACAATGGATATGGTGACCTTTGTCAGGAGTCCTGGGACTTGTGCTTGATGTAATTTTGATCATAGATGGGATGCCGATTTTACAAGCTTTGAGACCTTACTATTGATGTTAGCAACTTTTTTTGGCGTTGGTAACATCAGTTTAAGATTGAATGTAGTATTCATTAGTGCCAGCTTAAAAAAATAAAAAATGCTTTTAAAAAATATCAAAGACAATTGTTTTGGACATGTTGCTCAACAATCGATGAAGTTTCTAGAAGAGTTTTTTATGAATTGATGTTCAAGTTTACGAATGAAGCAGTAGAGATTAAAGGTGAGGAGAATTTGGTTTAATAAACCAGCTTTGAGCAAGCTCAATTTTGTTGAAACAGTTTGTTTGCTAATATTCATTCTGTTCAATCATGGTTTTTCCTAAATCATTAATGGTCAATTATTGATTGTTTATATGCTATTCTTATTGGGTTCAACTATTCAAACTGTATGAAGTTGAGTGTTCTTGAACTTTTTAAGTTTACGAGAACTGAAATTGTAGAAAGATAGGATGGTTCCTTTTTTACATTAACAGTGACTCAATGGCAAAGCCACCATGTAAGTGGAAAGAGAGGTATATCATTAGCTGTTCTTAATGAATGAAAAATTGTAAGATACTGATGAGGGTTCTCTCTTTCTAACACATCCATCTTACTTTTACCGAAGTATAATATCCATCGTTCAAAGCACACATTCCTTCTGTCGCATTACTAATATCTTTTTTCTCTTGCTTATTCGGCCTCATAAAGTGTAGATTCTATAATTATGCTCACTGGAATTTCTAGACAGGAAGCATGAACTGGCTGTGAGGCCTTTGATACCTTTTAAAGTCACCGAGTTCACTTCCTATCATAACTTAGAATAGAAACTCTAGTTACAAGGTGTTTTCTTTCATAGATCATATAGTCATCTTTAATATCATGCCATCAAATATCACTAAATAATAATCCGTTGTTAGAAAATATCCATAGACATTGCTGGCATGAAATGCTTACTTTTAATTTGTCTGGGTAGGCAGAGCATGGTTAGGATTATGTGGTTCTACAGTTGGCAGCAGCAGCTTCTCTCACTATCAATGTCCGTCGATGAAATATTCTGAGTGCATCATATATCAAGTATCTTCTAAATAGTATTTACTATGGAAAATCTAGCGCATGGCCTAGAATTTGGATGGTATTTTCAGCACGATTGTTTTTATATATACACCCCAATATTGTTCATATTTTGAAAATTTACCCCAAAATAATCATATTTGACACTTACTCCCGAAATTTGCTTAATTTTTGTAGAAATATCCCTCCAATTAGTCTTCATTCAATTTTGAATGGTTTTAGAAGTAAGTTTCCGTATTTCCCATTGTTTATTTACCAATGGTTCCCCCACTATACTCGTATCATGAGAAAGTATCATGAGAAAGAATCCTCGATTCTCTCTATCTTCTCTCCTCTATCTCTTCTTCTGCATTTCAGAGCAAACTCTAGAAAATTCGGGGTCACAGTCAAGCAATATCTCGCAACTGGGTTGGCTTTGTGGCCATATCTTCATTCTTCATGCTCCTCATAAGACCTATTGTCTTACTCCAAAATTCGCAAAAGAAGTAAATCAGTACGTCCTCTTAGTGAGGAGGTCATGATAGCACTCCAACCTTTTATCAAAAGTGTTGCATCCTCTTTTTCTTTATTTCTCATCATATCCCTACTTTTCCCCTATTTTTCCTACTTCCCTTCTCAAAATCCCAACTCTGAGTGCAATTCTTACGGTTGAAGCCTTCAAGCTTCTAAAATTCCCAACATTTATGATCAAAATGCCAACCTTGATCGCTCAAGCACATGCTTTGCTCTCCTTATTTGAACCCAGCTCAGATCCAATAATGGGTCTTTGTGCCTTTTCTCGACACTTTATGACTTGACACCTTTGACCTATTTTGGCCTATGACAAGCTGCCTATGCTCGATGTGATTTTGCTTGAGGAACTAGCGAACGGGGGTATGGAGAGAGATAAGAATAAGAATCTTGTGAGAACTGGACCAGGTTGGGTGACCATTGGAGAGAACTAACGGGGGAGAGAATGGATCGGGATTTAAGAAAAAAGGAAGGACGATAAGATCATTTATTGAAAAAAATTCTATTTCAACGATAAATGAGAGAATAGTTCCCTTTTGACTAAAACTTAAGCTAATTTCGGAGTAAATGGGCAAATATGGGTTTTTTGGATTTTTTTTTTTTTTTTTTTTTGGGGGGGGGGGGGGGTAAAATTCAAGGTATTAAATATGGGAGGTATATTTGTAAAAAAAAATCCTTTTCAGAAATGTCTTCCTAGCTAAGGCCACTTGTGTTTTCTTTTTCTTTTTCTAGGGGTGCAGGTGTGGGGGGGACTTATATCACAAAAGGAGGAATATTCAACGGGAAGGCGGCACATAAAAACAGAAGAAAATAGGCTAGTTATTGGGGGAAAAGCTCTTAGCGAAATGAACCCACCTGAAGGGGAAAGATAATTGCCATGTAATTCTATCTATTTTTGCACACATGAGGACGGGGATATGATAAGTATATCCATGCAATCTTTGTTTTTACTGAATGTGGAATTTAACAAGCTTTCATGAACTTATAGGTGCTTCCATCAGTCGTGAACTCGAGTTGCATACTACGGTTGCAATAATAAATCACCAACAACTTTAATTTGAATCCCCCGCCGCCCGCCCGCCCGTCCCGTTTTCATTTAAAATCGGGAGATACATCCATACAACATGGGAGTGTGGACGGCCTAGATTGTGGCCAAGGAGGAAATCCCCCCATTGGCCACATAATACACTTTTTTCTCTTATTTGAAATATTGGTGGATACAGTTCTGATATATTGTTTTTGGGTTCTATCGCTACTTTATGCCGAGAAAAATGCACATACTGTTTGGAGCATGCTAGCAATTATTTGGTGTCGGTTAAGTAATAACTTATCGTATCATGAGCATTAAGTTATGTGTCACATGTTTTTTGATTTCGTAATTTATTCTATTGCATTGTGGGAATATGTTTTATCCTGGGAACTTTTATGAATTTTTGATGTAGATTAAATCTTGGACATTCTAGCGGCATGTAAATTGTTTATATAGGAGAATAATGTGTATCCTATGATATATGTGGTTAAACTTCGTATATGCCTCCAAGACTCCATCCTCTGTTATTTTATCACACATTTTGATCTACATAATTTAACATCTTAAAATATCAAATATCAGAACCCAAGGGGTTTTACATATTCATCCATCCGTCGCAAACTTAACGGTTTTACCCGAATAGAGCTTTTACGAGTATGATATTCAATGTTTTGGGAGTTATAGAATATGAAGATCAAAATGAACGGTTCCTATCATTCGAAAAAATAATAGGGGGTGATTTTTAATGGCATCATATGAGACTTAACCTTATATGCTCTATGATACTGATTATTATATATATGTGTGTGTTGACTAGGCTTCATATGGATGGACTTAATATGCGGATCCATCCAAATCAAATTTAAAATTGTGTACACTAAATAGAAAATCCGTTCAGTTGGATGGTTAATACATGTTTCAAATCGGATCCATCCAAGTCAATTTGCCACCATTTGATGCATGTGTTAAACATGTCTAAATCATTTGAAATTTTGTTTGTAGTTAGTTTAGACATATTAGCATATCGAATGGAACAGATTTACCATTTGGATTATCTAATTATAAAATTGATTTGGATAGATTCGCATGCTTGGTCTATTCAAATGGAGACTAGTCAATATATATAGAGAAAGTAAGCGCCAACTAGCTAATGATGGAATTTCTTTCTTAACTATTAGCAAACCCCACCCCATTTATTTTTCGATCTGTTCATTTTGATCTTCATGCTGTAAAACACTAAAACATCAATTTTCAAGTGAATCAAAGGGGGTTTGATCGTTCATCCACTTGTCTCAAATTTAACGGTTTTGGGTCAACAGAATTTTTTGCAACGTCGAGATGAATGAGTAAAATCTCTCGTGTTCACTTAGAAATTGGTGGTTTTGAGTTTTAAAACATGAAGATCTAAATGGACCGATCATCGAAAAACATGGGTAAAGTAGTGTTGTGTGAGCTAGCTAAGAAGGAAATTTCTTCATTCGCTAACCGGCCTCCATATTGCCCATATGTTTTTATATATAATGTGAATCATATGACATACGGGGCCACGCCTTATATGGTTCTTAAATACTCGTCTTTTCGTTATTTTTTAGGATTGGAACCATTCATTTTGATTTACATATTCTAAAATTTCAAAACACCAAATATCGGGGAACCCAAGGGATTTTGTCTGTTCATCCACCTTCACAAATTTAACGGTTTTTCATGAAAAGAATTTTTGCGACGGGGGGATGAACATGGATTTTCCCTGGGTTAACATGATATTCAGTATTTTGGGGTTTACAGTATGAACATCAAAATGAACGATTCTGATATTCCAAAAAATAGCGGAGGGTAGAGTTTTAGAGGCCGCAATGATGCTTAACATCATGTCATACGATGCCCATTATTATATATATATATATATATGATAACAATAGGAAATACATAACATGAGGCTAATCTACTAATGCGACCACATCTTAAGGGCAGATCTACAATTTTGGCCCATTATGGGCGTTTTTGTAATTTTTGGATTTGTAGGGCTTTAGTAATTTTCAGTTTAAGAGGTTTTTTGTTATTTTCAGTTTTTTATTTATAGGGGGTTAGTGGGATTAGGGATGATCAGCTTGATTATTGTGAGAAACTTGTGAGGTTGAGAATTTCCTTATTTATTGGAGAGTGCTGTCGTCCTCTATAATTGGCGACTTGGGAGAGCGAGATCCTCTTGAAATATCTCAACTTTATCATTGTACACATTTATTTTCAGAATATCATCAATAAAAGTCCCTCCTTTTTCCTCAATCCTTCTCACCAAAACAATAGAAGTCCTTCCTTTGTCCTAAAAATCCAATTTTTCCATAAAAACCATCTTTTTATCCATTAAAACCCTGAAAATCCTATCAATTGGTATCATCGCCTCTACGATCCATGTGTGCGACAAGGTTGAAGGAAATGTACGATGCTTTGGATGAACAATACACTGACGAGATTAAAGATTTGAAGAAATTCATTGAGGACCTCATATCCAAGGTTAGGGCATTGATTGCGGATGGACGGAAGGTGTCAGAGGCGATGTAAATAAGGCTGGGGGCTATCTTGCACACCCTAATGCAACAAATTTCAGATCAAAAGGTGGCAACTTTGGCGCTAATGCAACAATATTCAGATCTAAAGGCGTCGAAAAATTCAGATACGAGCGAAAACTCATATCTAGGACAAAATGCGACAACTTTGAACAAAAAAGAGGAAAAAATCAGCCCTTTTGATGATGAGATCCATCCTGAAGGTGATCCAATTTCAGATCTGAATATCGACAATGACTCCGACACGAATCAGGACCTCAAGGAAGCGGCGAGAGACAACAATGGGCACGGCGACCCTCAGCCCGTTGCATGTTAGTTCTTGGGTTCAAGACTAATGTTGTTTTGATGATGATCAATGCATTATATTAGTGTGCTAATCAATCTTATGTTTTAGTCTCAGTTCATCTTGATGATTATATGTTGACGAGACAGCACAAAGCTTGAAGGATGATGCAATGTATATCTTAAAGACCTCCAAGAGTGGATGGATGGATATCAAGAGGAGCATTGCCATAGCTTGAAGCTTGATGAAAGGAAGCTCATCAAGATGTGCCAAAGCTTAGAAGATGATGGGGAGAATCAAGGCATCAAGAGCTTGAAGACTAGACTCTAGGAGAAGCAAATTGTAATCCATATAATCCTTTATTACTGTTATGAATGGAGGAGACCTTTGGTCTCCACCCACTAACCATCCACCATTACACCCACTTAATAGTGGGTGTCCCTTGAGTTCTAGATGATGTAACCCATATATGAATGGTTATATGTATGGCTATGGCTTAGACCATTAGCTAGTTCTTTCGATTCTCAACATGTTATCATCACGATTACGCTCGTAGAGAAGGAAAACATGCGACGAAGCTCTGACGATTTTTTGCGACATCTCGGGAAAGGAATCGATGCGCGGAAAAGGCTTCGTAACACGCGATATAGATGTATTTCTAGATTTGTGCAAAAAGTCCAATTTTTTCATGATTATGACTATCTAGATCTAATTTTGTATTTAGATCAAAATCGCATTTTTGTATGCATATATCTAATTTTCTAGATCAAAAACATGATTAAGGATCTAGAGACCTAATTACAAAATAAAATCAAAAACATTATAATCATCCATAAGTCTGAAGCTCAGTTGACCATTTCAAATAACATGATTCGTGATGAGATCCTGAAGATCCACACTTATGAAACTGTTAAACAGTTCTCATACATATTTTTGACAAATCGAGTATGGTCAAAATCACACATCTATGCTGCTAAAAATCCAGCTAGGATTGACGTACCAAATATAATGGATGTAATCCACCAGCAGCAGAAGTGGATGTTCCTAAATTAAAATGAAAGGACACACCACGATGCTCCAAAGAGAGAAATAACTCCTGGAGACCCTAAAGCAATATCACCACAGGAAAGTGAGCCCATCTCCATATCCTCTCCCATTCCAGAACCTCTAGAAGAGATGAACCTGGAATAAATTGAAATATTATTGAATAACGTACGTACATGGGGAGGTGTTTGGATAAAAAACACATTTTTCGACAATTACTCACATTTTATTTTGCCATTTAAATGATAATTATAAATATTGCTCCACACTCCGTTTCCTGATGCAAACATAGAGATTGGCCAATAATGTGGAACGAGGCAATAATAAGTTGAGCTGGACTCACTTATGAAATGTGAAGTGTTTGGACCAGAAGTCTTGATATCAAAAGATATCAAACATGTGGGCTTAATGAATATTGAATAAACACAAATATAAATAAATAAAATCTTATGCTATAAGTGACATGCTATAGCTTATAGGTTCTTTTCGCTGAAACCAGGAAGCAAGTGCATCAGGCTCCCTGTTTATGTTTGCGAAATTCATGCGATTGACAAAGGAAAATTTGGTTTTTTGCTGATATGGATGCTGTGACAGCATAACCTTATGGATTTATTCCTAATTTCCTTAATTGTCTGAATAGACTCTGAGACGTCTATTCTATGAAATATATAAAATTCAACCAATAAAGTTCCTTATCAAAATAAGGATTCCTGCTAAAGGTTGTCTTTGTATCTTTAAAAGAGCAAAGAAAATGATTTGAGATTATAGTTGCAAACAACTCAAATCTCATCGGATTTCCTGAAGAGAAAACCAAAATATCTGTTTAAGCCTTACTATCATATATGATATGAAAGACCTAAACAAAAATAACTTGGTTTACAGACTCATCCAGAAGATGAAACACTCATCCAGAAGATGAACACATCATCCAGAAGATGAAAATCTCTTCCAGAAGATGAACACATCATCCAGAAGATGAAAATCTCTTCCAGAAGATGAACACATCATCCAGAAGATGAAACACACCAGATGAAACTATCATCCAACAGATGTCAACATCATCCAGAAGATGATTATCCAGAAGATGAAAATATCATCTAGAAGATAAAAATCACGTGACATTTAACTTCATACACCCGAAGTTGATGAAGAAATATGGACAATTGTAATCCATTTAAATACACATATTGGTTGTATGTATATACATAATGACCCCTTCCGTTCGTTTGAAGAGGGGAAGAATATCCTAGGTCCTGAAGTGCCTTACTTGAGTGTCTTTGGTACACTCCTTTATCTGGCATACTGCACACATCCCTATATTACGTTGGCAGTAAATCTGTTAGCAGATACAATGCAACGCCTGTAGCGCACCATTGGGCCGGAACTACGCAACTTCTGTGCTACCTCCAATTGTCAATATTATAAAGGATTATCCTCCATGTTAAATGTATTTGCAGATGCATGTACTAAATCATCGCGATGACCACCTCATAGGACATGCTACGTCCTGGAAATATGCAAAGCATGCAACTAAGGCAACATCATCTTACCATTCCGAGAAGCTCATCATCTAAGAAGCAAATCGAGAGTATGCACAGCTACACCCTCAAGTACCTCGCAGACACAGTGTCGACTGAGTCAGAGACTAGAGGAGCTATCTACCCAGTCTGCAGACCATGTCATTTTCCTAGCTCATCCTTGAGAAGGCTACATCAAAGGCGATCAGACAGAGCACACCTCTTCAGAGGAGCTCCCTTAGTTTCAGTAGCTGCCATATATGAGCGATACTTGTATAGATAAGCGATGCTTGTATTTTGTATTTATTCTCGAAATGTTGTAGATAAGATTGATGTATAATGCCTAGGAGATCTGCAAGCCTGAAGCTTGTACAGATCAGGGGGAGTCACTGTGTATTGTACTCTTTTTCCTTAAGCTGCTGGTTTTTCCCACTGGGTTTTCCACAGCTAAGGTTTTAACGAGGCAAAAACGGTAACTCTGGATACACCAGTATTCATCACACATTAGCGTATTGGATCCTGAAGAATTCATATGCTAAGAATGGATGGATGGGGGGAGTGTTATGAATGGAGGAGACCTTTGGTCTCCACCCACTAACCATCCACCATTACACCCACTTAGTAGTGGGTGTCCTTTGTGTTCTAGATGATGTAACCCATATATGAATGGTTATATGTATGGCTATGGCTTAGACCATTAGCTAGTTCTTCTGATTCTCAACAATTACTTGCTTTTCTCTTTTTGAGTCTAGGACTTTGTAATGCCTTGATTAGATGGTCACTCGTTCATGCATATGCATTTACCATCTTAGTGAACCTTAGGATTATCATAGAAATCAAATCCAATAGGTTTACCATGCCAATAACTCAATTGGAGTTATTGGACTTCCAACAGGAGCCTGCTGAAGGCATGACAGGCGACTAGTGATCACCAGGCGCCTGGCCATCCTTCAACAAACGACTGTTTTACACATGCTCAAGTCAATTTCTTGACTCAATACTTGAGCATTTGATACATGTGACTGAAGTACAAAAGACAGACGCCTAACAGGCGCCTGAACATTATTCAACAGTCTCTTAGTGTGCCAATGTGCGTAACTTGTCATTTTGAGCTCCAATCCATCTTGTGTGACAGTCGACTGATATAGACTTGTCAGGCGCCTGTCAACCATCAGGCGCCTGGACGTTTTTCATTAGTCGTCTGAATGCACACGTGCGTAAGTTGATATTTTCCAGCTCCATTCCATCCATTGTGGCAGTCGCCTGATGAAGCCTTTACAGGCGCATGCACAGTGGTACAAGTGCCTCGTAGTCTTCTACAGTCGCTTGTCCTGACTCAGATTATAGTCATTGGGAAAATCTAGCCGTTACACCAGGCGCCTGATATCTATTCATCAGTCGCGTATCCGAGCCGTTTTCTGCCAAAATCTAGCCGTTGCAGATCTGATTTCTTGGCTTTTTGCTTGGGTTCTTTGGGTTATTTTGGCTTCATATATATAGGAGATGTTTTAGTTCATTTAGAACTTTTGGAATCTTTGAATTATATAATCTCTTCATCAAGCCGCTCCTCCTTCATTCCCTTCATTAGAGCTTCAATCTTATGCTATAACATCTAAGCTCTAAGGAATTTCTACAAGGAATTTCAATCTCATTCCTTTGGGAACATATTTCTTCTCTTTATTCATACACTCAAGTGAGAAGTGTTAGGGTTCATTCCTAGAAGAGAGAAAGATCAATAAGTGCAATCAAAGACACATCTCAAGCGCTTGGGTTTCGCACTTGCATGCCTCTTTCACATTGGTAAGATCATTTCAAGGCATAGGTAAGTGTTATTTTGTTTCATCTTTTGTGAAACCCTAACTCTCTTTATGAGAGTTAGTTTCTCCCTTTGTGGGAGGTTGTGTCCTTGCGTAGGACTAACACTTGTGTAGGGTTTGTGTTCTCCCTTTGTGGGAGGTTGTGTCCTTGCGTAGGACTAACACTTGTGTAGGGTTTGTGTTCTCCCTTTGTGGGAGCGAGTGAGAGTTTTGGTCCTTGTGTAGGACTAACCATTGTGTAGGGTTTGGTGTGTCCTTTTGTAGGACAAATCCCTTGGGTAGGGTATCCTTTGTGTAAGGATTGTATTCACTACCTTGTGTAGGATCATAGTGAATATTGGTGTGGCTAGATGTACCTAAATTTGGGGAACCATGGTAAAATCCTTTGTGTTTGCGATATTGTTGTTGAGCATACTCTTTAATTTCTGCTGCTTATTGTGCATTAATTTCAGTAACTTTTAATTAAGCATTTTGCTTGCCTTTACACTATTCACACCCATCTAGTGTATTGTGTAGTCCCGCTAGGTCCTAACAATTGGTATCCCAGCTTTGGTTTGATGGCTTTTGCAAGCATGACTTCTATGCCTCAACATCATCCCAACTTTGATCCGAAGAACTATACAAGATGGATGAGCATGATGATCAATCACCTCAAAAAGAACAATTTCTTGGATGCAGTGACTTTGGATATCTCAAATTCAAATTTCGTGATGGACGTCCATGCCAAAAGGGCTTTGTGCATCTCTACTTGGGATCATGAAAATGATGAAATGGAGGCTTGGAGACGGCACATGAAATGTGGAGTTACCTTGAGGCCAAGTACACTGGAGGTGATACGATTGAGTCAAGCGATAATAATGTATCTCAAACTCAATCTAGTTATGCGCTTAATGATATTACTGATAAAAATTCTTTGATTGCTCATAAGTATAGTGCACATTCTTTTCATGATGACTCTCATGATTGCACTTCTTTGCATGCTTCTCATATTGCTATGATTAAATTTTTGCATGCCGAGACAGAAGTTTTTCTTTCTCAAATTCGTGAGTTACATGAGGAAAATGATCCATTTAAATGTACTCACATTTTCGATTGTGATGTTTTGAGAAATGAGCCATTGGCTCTCAAATCTCAATGTCTTGAGCTTAGCTCACGTCTATCCACTAGGGATGACGACATTTCTTCTCTTTTGAAGCCACTCATCTTGAGAGTTTCAACTTGGGTAACGACAAGGCTTTGGCAACTTCAACCTTGAAGGTAACCAAACCAAGCTCTACCTCTAGAAGCACCCAAAACAAATTTGTAAGGGAGCTTTCTAAGAGGTGTGTCACAATCAAGTCTTCATTTGGCCAAACATCAACTTTGACTAGTAAGCCAAAGAAGAATCATGCATATATGTATACTTCATTGCATAAGAAGCCTATTCAAAAACCAATTGGTGTGAATGCTTCTTCATATGTTGATATGCATGATAATTCTACACATAGGCATGATTTATATTGCTTGCATGCTAAAATTAATGACAATCGTTTGCATGCTTCACATGTTCCTATGCATGGTAGAAATGCTTGTGTGAATGCTTCTAATGCTAAATTGCATGTTTCACACACGAGTCACGTCAATGTTTATGTTTCACATCATAAGCGTGCACCCTCACCTCCTACTCATGCCTTAACTAAACATTTTCTTAAGAATCCCAAATCACTTTCTTTGTGGATTCCTAAGAATGTTTCTAGGCTTGATAGGAATTCGTATATAGATTCATATGTTCGAAATGTTATATTTTCATACGACTATACAGAAACCAAACTCCACTTTTGTTTGGTTTCCACATTGCTAGCTCCATCACATTGTTATTCATTGCTTAGGTACTATACTTGTATGTTTACATTTTGTACCCATATTTATGTGAGTGTTCTTTACTCCCAATTTTGCATGTTTTGTATGTTTATGTGGGAGTATGAAACTTTTGCTTGCTAGCATTAGTTTTTCCATTCATGTGTCACATTGAATGTCATTCACTTTATGTTTGTGCATACGTGGTGGTTATTTCTCTTGCCCTTGGTTTTCCTATTTGGCTATTACTCATCTTTTTGATATGCTAATGTAGGAGAGAAATGGGTTATGCAAAAATATACCTTATGCTTTTTATGCTTTATTTATAGTTGGTATTGTTTTTGCATAACATCCATCAATATGATTTGTTCTTTGCATATTTATATTTTGTGCACTTTTGCATATTGATTGGGGGAGTTTCTTAGCACACATTGTTTATTTCTATGTTTATTATATTTTGAAATAATGGATTGTCATTAAAAAGGGGGAGAATGTTAGCTCTTGGGTTCAAGACTAATGGTGTTTTGATGATGATCAGTTCATTATGTTAGTGTGCTAATCAATTTTATGTTTTAGTCTCAGTTTATTTTAATGATTATATGTTGATGAGACAAAGCTAAAGCTTGGAGGATGATGCAATAAATATCTTAAAGACATCCAAGAGTGGATGGATTGATGGACATCAAGAGGAGCATTGCCATAGCTTGGAGCTTGATGAAAGGAAGCTCATCAAGAGGTGCCAAAGCTTGGAAGATGATGGGGAGAATCAAGGCATTAAGAGCTTGAAGACTAGACTCTAGGAGAAGCAAATTGTAATCCATGTAATACTTTATTACTTGGTTTTCTCTTTTTGAGTCTAGATTTTTGTAATGCCTTGATTAGATGGTCACTCATTCATGCATATGCATTTACCATCTTAGTGAACCTTAGGATCATCATAGAAATCAAATCCAATAGGTTCCCCATGCCAATAACTCAATTGGAGTTATTGGACTTCCAACAGGCGTCTGTTGAAGGCATGCCAGACGACTGGTGATCACCAGGCGCCTGTCCGTCCTTCAATAGACAGATGTTCTACACAGGCTCAAGTCAATTTCTTGACTCAATACTTGATCATTTGGTACATGCGACTGAAGTACAAAAGACATGCGCCTGTCAACCAACAGGCGCCAACAGGCGCCTGAACATTGTTCAACAGTCTCATAGTGTGCCAATGTGCGTAACTTGTCATTTTGAGCTCCAATCCATCTTGTGTGACAGTCGACTGATATAGACTTGTCAGGCGCCTGTCAACCATCAGGCGCCTAAACATTGTTCATCAGTCACTGGAATGCACAAGTGCGTAAGTTGACATTTCGCAGTTCCATTTCATCCCTTGTGGCAGTTGCCTGATGAAACCTTTACATGCGCATGCACAGTGATACAGACGCCTGTGTAGTCTTCTACAGTCGCATGTCCTGGCTCAGATTATAGCCATTGAGAAAATCTAGCTGTTACACAGGCGCCGTTACACCAGGCGCCTGATATCTATTCATCAGTCGCCTGTCCGAGCCGTTTATTGCCAAAATCAGATCTGATTTCTTGGCTTTTTGCTTGGGTTCTTTAGGTTATTTTGGCTTCATATATATATATATATATATATATATATATATATATATATATATGAGATGGCTTAGTTTATGTAGAACTCTTGGAAATCGTTGAAGATCATATAATCTCTTCATCAAGCCTCTCGTCCTTCATTCCATTCATTAGAGCTTCAATCTTATGCTATAGCATCTAAGCTCTAGGAAATTTCTCCAAGGGATTTTAATCTCATTCCTTTTTTGGGGAACATCTTTCTTCTTTTCATTCATACACTCAAGTGAGAAGTGTTAGGGTTTTTTTTCCTAGAAGAGAGAAAGATCAACAAGTGCAATCAAAGACACATCTCAAGCATTTGGGTTTCACACTTGCATGCCTCCTTCACATTGGTATTGGTAAGATCATTTCAAGGCATAAGTAAGTGTTATTTTGTTTCATCTTTTGTGAAACCCTAAATCTCTTTGGAGAGTTAGTTTCTCCCTTTGTGGGAGGTTGTGTCTTGCGTAGGACTAACCCTTGTGTAGGGTTTGTGTTCTCCCTTTGTGGGAGCGAGTGAGAGTTTTCGTCCTTGTGTAGGACTAACCATTGTGTAGGGTTTGGTGTCCTTTTGTAGGACAAATCCCTTGGGTAGGGTATCCCTTGTGTAGGGATTGTATTCACTACCTTGTGTAGGATTATAGTGAATATTAGTGTGGTTAGATGTACCTAAATTTGGGAACCCATGGTAAATTTCTTTGTGTTTGTGATTGTTGTTGAGCATACTCTTTAATTTCCGCTGTTTATTGTGCATTAATTTCAGTAACTTTTAATTAAGCATTTTGCTTTCCTTTACACTATTCACCCACTCTAATGTATTGTGGAGCCCTGCTAGGTCCTAACACTGTCATGCAGGGGCTGTTTGCAGCCCTGCAGGGCATGCATGCAGTCCAGCATGCCCGCCAAGACTTGTGTGCAAGCCCGCTGGGCTCGTCATGGACTGACGACATATTTAGGGGCCCACCATTGCCTGATAACACGGTTAAGGGGCCCCATGGCCCATGATTTTCAGTTGAACGACCTCCCGAGCATCAGCTTTCGTATTTTCGGCACGGAGGACTTTCTGAGGAGCTTTACGACTACCGCGGCTTCCATCCGAAATTCACAGGGATGATGGAAACCAATCCTTTTCTTTTGACCCTGGAGGAGGCATTCAATCCACTTTGAGCGGATAATCCACGCACTTCATGCACCACCTTGATGACAATGTGGATTTTCAGGGGTGGAGTAATGATGAGACTGCATCTTAATGGTAGAGCTGTAATTTTGGCCCATTAAGGGGCATTTTCGTAATTTTTGAATTTCAAGGGGCTTTTTAGTAATTTTCAGTTTAAGGGTCTTTTTTAATTTGTTATTTTTAGTTTATTATTAAAAGGGGCTAGGGGGATTAGGGATGGTCATGCTTGATTATTGTGAGAAATTTGTGAGGTTGAGAATTTCCTCGTTTATTGGAGAGTGCGGTCGTCATGTATAATTGGCAACTTGTGAGAGCGAGATCATCTCGAAAGATCTTAATTTTATCCTTTTATATCCCTTTATTTTCAGAGTATCATCAATAAAATCCCTCCTTTTCCCAAGCACTCTCACCAAAACCCCAAAATCCTTTCGTCCATCAAAATCCTAGAAAATCCTATCAACCACATATGTTACACTACCAAACATTAGACGAACTCAAGGGATTTTATGCGTTCATCCAGCCGTGGCAAAAAGATCTATTTCATTCGAAACCGAGGAAATTTACATGTTCATCCATCTATTGCAAAAAGTTCTATTCATTCGAAACCGTTAAATTTGTAATAGATGGACGACCATTTAAAACACCTTGGGTTCACATGATATCTGGTTTTTTTGAGCCTTTAAAATGTGAAGATCAAATTGAACGATTCCGATCATCCGAAAAAATAAGGGACGATAGACTTTTTAGGGGTGTATATGTGGCTTAGCCATACAAGTCATATGTTTCATGGTATTCTGATATATATATACTAGAAATTGCCCGTGCACTTGGTGCACGAAGCAAAAATAACCACCAACGAACATGGCCGCAATGCACGCGCGGAACCGGGAAGGAGCGAAAAGCGTGTGTGTGCATGTCGGCAACGTCGGATGGTAAAAGGGGAGCGATGCATGGACAACCCAAAAACCAACCCACACAGTAAGGACACGGGATCCACACGGGTGTTTCGATGAGTGCAAAAATGGGTGAAAATGAGAATAGTGGGTTTAAGTGTGTGTAGTGTCTTGGGGTTTTTTGGTTTTTTTGCTTGGGGTGTGATTTTGGGTGTTTGGGTTTGGGTGTATTTTTGGAGGGTTGGGTAGAGTTTTGTGTTTTTTTGGTTTTGGGTTTAAGAAGGGTGTCCCATGTGGCGATGTGACATTGCCACATGGGACAAAGATTCAAAAACATCCCTCATTTGTAATATATATATATATATATATATATATATATATATATATATATATATATATATATATGAGGAGGGATCAAATGACCCCGAAAAATAACCCCCTAAAATAACCCTCTATCAAAAATCCTATGCCCCCCATTTTTTCGAAAGATCCGAACCGTTCATCTTGATCTCCACCCTCTAAATACCTGACCCACCAATTTTCAACCCAATCCCATGTGTTTTGCCCGTTCATCAACCATTCGCAAAAGTTCTGTTCATGCGAAACCGTTAAATTTGGGTCGGATGGATGGACGGACAAAACACATGAGATCGGGTTGAAAATTGGTGGGTCGGGTATTTAGAGGGAGGAGATCAAGATGAACGGTTCAGATCTTTCGAAAAAATGGGGGGCATAGGATTTTTGATAGGGGGGTTATTTTTGGGGGTCATTTGATCCCTCCTCTATATGAGGAGGGATCAAATGACCCCGAAAAATAACCCCCTAAAATATATATAGGCAAATCTTCCTGTGAGAACATTTCGCACCGTGCGAAATGTTTTTTTAGTTTTTATGATTTTTTTTCAAAAACTCTTTTTTCCACCTTCATTATATGTTATACCCCCGTCAAAAAATAATCGTTGAGAAATAATGTCATTTGGCCTTCGATCAAGGCATTTCATCAAATTTGCACGTTTTGAGACCATTAAATTTGTAACGGGTGGATGAGTGATCTAATCCCCCACGGGTTCACCCATTATTTTCACTGGGGCGTATAATTGTATTGATTAAACATCAAAAAAAAATTTGAAATTTTTTTTCAAAAAAATAAAAAAAAATGTTTTCGCACCGTGCGAAAACCCATCTTTTCACAACCGAAGATCACTATATAAATATATATGTGGTTTGAAGGACTTTCTTACTTTATTCAAAAATCTGTCTGGCCTTGAGGTTAATTGGAGCAAATGTGCGGGCATTTTCAATAAAGGGGTTAAAGAGCCTGGGAATCTTGCGGATATTTTGGGTATACGGAGGGTGCAATCATTCACTACTTATTTGGGGCTTCCTCTTTCAGCTAAATATCCCAAAGCGTCCATGTATTTCAGATTACTTGATAGATGCAGAAGCAGGTTGCAGGGGTGGTCTTCATCCCGGCTATTTATTGCTGGGCGTATTGAGCTTGTCAGTACGGTCATATATGGCATGGTTGCTTTTTGGTTGCAGTCCTATTGTATTCCTAAATCGATTTTAAATATTCTTAATTCCATTTGCAGGAAGTTCATATGGGGAAAATCCCATGTATGGGCTTGGGATGATGTGTGTGCTCCTAAGCAGGAGGGAGGGGTGGGGCTCAGAAGGATTACTGAATTAAATACTGCTTATGGGGTTAAAATGACATGGCGTATGCTCACCCTTGATGGCGTTTGCGCGTTCTATATGAGACGTTAGTATATGAATGGTGGGGGGTTTTATCTGGCCAAGGCTAGTCCTTTGCAGTCTGGTACCTGGAAGTTTATGTTACATTGCTGTGAGTTCACTAAGAGGCTTACTAAACGTTTGGTCAGAGATGAGTCTACTACCTTATTCTGGTACGATAATTGGCTCTCTTGTGGGCCTCTTTGTGATATCTATAATGTGCATAGGGGGGATGAAAATAGGATGGTGCGTGATTATTGGGCTATGGAGGGATGGGTTGAAGACCCCGTGCTTTTACCTATTAAACATATCATTGCCTTGATTGCGCTTATTCCTGGGGATGATTCTTGGACTTGGTGCTCTAAGTCCCCTTCTCTGCATGACATATGGGCTGGATCCCGTTCTATTAGGACCTTATTTCCCTATTACAAGGTGTTCTGGTATCAGGGCCATATTCCAAAAATGGCCATTACTCTCTTGCGTGCATTCCATGGGAAGCTTCTCACTCGTGACAAACTTGTCCATTGGGGGAGTGCCCTCTTCTCCTTTTGTGTTCTATGTTCTGAATATGCTCATGAAAATGTGGATCATATCTTTTTTGAATGCAGTTATACTAATTATCTCATCCGCAGGAGTTTTCTGAAATTGGGGATTACTACGGGGATTACTACGGACCCGTCTCCCACACTTTCAGCGGTTGGTGATTTCTTTCTTGCTTGCTATCACAGGAAGGATATTGTGGGTATTCTGGCTAAGACAGTTCTTGCTGCAATGATATGTCACATTTGGAGAGAAAGGAACATGATGGTCTTTGAGGGGTTGAACCGGATTCAGACACTTCTTTTTGAGGATATAGCTGCGGATGTCAGAATCGTGCTGAGGCATTTAGAGTGGGAGCAGGATGCTGATATGGGCCCCTGTCAAATTGGGGGTTGTTAGGGTAGTGTCTTCTCTTGTATTTTTGGATTTCTTCTTGTATTTTGTTTTCTTCTTGGGTTCCTTGGGTAGAGGTAGGAGTTACGTATGGTGGGATCGGCGGATGTGCTCTATTCCTCTTACTGTAACTTCCATCTTCTACTTCTTGAGCCTTGTACATGTTTTGTGAGATCAATAAAGATACACACATATTCTCTAATATATATATATATATATATGAATAATGTGAATCATATGACATGAGGAGTAGCCTCATATATGCGTTCAAAACTCTCACCTATGTTTTTAAGGATCGGAACCGGTCATCATGGTATACATATCCTAAAACCTTAAAACATTAAATTTTTGATGAACCCAAGGGTTTTGTCCGTTCATCTACTCATCACAAATTCAATGATTTTACACTTTTGCGATGGGTGGATGAACATGCAAAACCCATTGGGTTCACCTGAAATTTGGTGTTTTGTGGGTTTAAGAATATAAAACTCAAAATAAACAGTTTCGATCTCTAAAAATAGCGAAGATGTGAGTTTTGGAGGTCACAAGCGTCATATGTCATTTGATACCCATTATTCTGTGTATACATATAGGAAACAAATATAGCTATGCACGTGCACATCTAACTTAGCTGTGAGATGTGCATGTGCACAAAACCCCATCTCCCCATATTTTTTGAATTTTTTTATAAGATTGTTGTACACCTCATGGATGATCAACATACCAAAAATCAAGTGAATCTTATGCTATTTGATACTCAATCTAACTGTTACAAAGTCAACGGTCTCAGAAGTTTCAGAAAATAGAAACGGATGGATCGAGGGTCAAATGTCCATTGGGTTCATCCAAATTTGAGGTTTTAGGCTCTTTAGAATGTGTATATCAATCCTATAAAAAATTTCAAGAAAAAGAGGGAATATGGGTTATTTGTGCACGTGCACATCTAACTTAGTTGTGCCCGTGCTCATCTAATTAGTTGTGCACGTGCACATATACATCATCCCGATATGTGTGCGTGTGGCCAAAATCATGTGCGTAAATTTCACATGGGACTTTGGTGCGAAAATATTTTTATTTTTCCAAATTTTTTAGCTAATGTTAACTCCATACGTATATATACCTCAAGGAAAATAATAGGTGAACCTTAAGAGAATTTTACACTCGATTAAGCCGTTACAAATTTAATGGTTTTAAAACAATATAACAGTTTGTACCGATCCGATCAAGGGGATAATGTGGGAATTTTCTTGATTTTTGATATGTACGTGTTAATACACGTGTAAAACACATTCAATGGTTTGGATCGGATTGTATAAAAAAAACTTACTTTTTTCTCATGCTTTTTGCACCGAGGGGGTCTCACATTGAAATTTGCCTATATGTATATATATATTACTTGATATGAACACCCAAAATATCATATAACATCTGCCATCCGGTCTTAAAAATATGATGTATTCTATATTTAAGACCTTGAAATATCTTCATAGTTTAACTCCTAGGTTTACGTCCATTTACCTATTTTTATTTCATTTTTATTGGGGTTAACAATATTACATGTGCATTTAGTTGTTGGTAGATACATTTATCTATTTAGTTGATATGATACTCTGATACTATTTTCCATTCACGTGATTATGCGGTTCTTTCAATATCTATACTTTCATTGATAACTTTGTGCATATGATGGTTTACTTATTCATCTTTTGTTTGGCTTTTAATAATCCTAGGATGGGTGACCCTCTAGGGAATTCTCATTTTGCATTACTTTAATAGTATCAGCCATATGGTAATGTTTTTAGTCTAATTCCTTCTGTGTTGTGCTTGCCACATAAGTGCATCATGGGCAACTTGCACAACGAATGCATTGCGGCTTTCCTTTTTAGTTCTTTCTTACTTCTGCTTATCAGGTTTTTGAGTTCCTTTTCATCTATTTCAAGAGTGGAATATGCGAAATATCAATATCAAAACAAAATCATTTATTCCTTCCAGTCAGCCTGTTCAATCTCTCTTCCATTATATTCCTCTTTTTCTTTGGGACATCCCTTTGTCGTCCTTTTATCTTTCTAGGACAGCGGCTAACATTCCCAATGATTAATAAGTTATTATTTCAGCGACTAAATTGTCGGCAATTCTATGCTGTTGACTCTAATGTTGCATGCAATACTTCAATACAATTTCTATGAGTGGGGTATTCAACCTTCGTCCTTTCTTGACAACAATGTTCTAAATATCGGTCCGATATCTGATATATCGGCCGCAATATCGGTTTTATCACTAGGCCGATACGATATGAGCTTATATATTGAGGTTTTCGATATGTTGGAAAATATCACAACAATATCGGGTTGCGGCCGATATCGCAGCTGATATAATTCCTTTGAAATATCGACTGCAATTCAAATTTTTTTAAAATAAAGTTAGCGGACCGGTCCACGTAAAAGTGGATCCGACCTGAGTCACCCGACCCAATTCTTTACTTAAAACGATAAGAGGCATCAGGATTTTTAAGCGATAATCGTTGCTTTTCCTTAATTCTAAGCACGCCGCTTCGCTCCTCTCAACACTCTACTCCTTACGTCGGTCAACTCAGCTCCGTCAGACGAAATTTTTTGACGACAATCGATTGAGCCTCAGAGTCCGGAATTCAATCTTTGCAAGGAAGTATTTTCCGATCAACGTGAGTAGTTGAGCCCCTTTTTCAGTTTTGCAATTATTGATTTTTTCCTTCCAGGTTTGGGTTTTTTTTCCGTCGATCGAGCTTTGACATCCGGTGTACGATCTTCGCAAGGGATTTTCCAATCAAGTTTAGTATTTACTATTTAGTATTCTTTACATTTTCATTTTTTTATTTGTTTCATTTTTTTCTTAAATTTTTTCCGTTGTCCGTTTTTTCATTCCAGCGTTTGTTCTTCTCAAGAGAGGGTTTTTCGATCAAAGTGAGTATTCTCTCTTTTTTACATTTTTACATTATTTTCAGTTTATGATTTTCATCTTCACACGGTTAATATTGATCCACGTGAATCATATTTTGTGGGTATTAACTCGCTTGGTTTGTGATCACTTAAAGAAATATTCCACTAAGTGAATGGCCAGTATTCACGTTTAATGATGTACGTATACCCAAAACATAATTTTATTTGATTTTCTATAGTTTATATTTTCTTAGACCCATATACTTTTATTTGACATCAATTTTTAGTCTCTGATATCACACTCCGATATTTAGTCAATATCCCCGATATTCATGTTTAACGAGATAAGTATAACCAAAACATAATTTTGTTTGAGGTAGTATAGTTTATATCTTCTTAGATATATCTATGCTTACATATAAGCCTCTGATATGACACTCCTATATTTAGTCAATATCCCTGATATATTTCCGATATCCGCAATCCGATATCAAATGTCCTCGGCCGATACACCACCGATATCCGATATTTAGAACACTTCTTGACAGAAAAGGAAGTTGGACTTACAAACGCAAAATAGCAATTTCCTATATACAAGGGAAGCTATCCTTTATGCATGGTTATCCTTATCCCAATCAGGATTAAATATTCTAGCTCCATTGTTATATATTCAATTATTTTCTTTTCAGTTTCATCTCTTATGTTTCGTCCACTATTTTTCACTATTCTTTCTTTATCCTTTGTTTTTAAATTTTCAATAAATTATAATTCCCCTTTCTTTAGTGCTTTGCTTCATCCAAGCAGTTGCCTCTTTGGGACATTTGTCTAATGTAGTTTAAGAGCATCATCTTTCCCTTGAACACTGATTTTACATAGATCAGTCAGAGAATCATGTAAATGTATTTTATATTTTTGTAACACTAGGACAAAATTGAATGGAAATGTTGTCCACTAACAGTTTCACATTTCTGAGTCTCTGACCATAAATACCAGTGCAATTTCTGTGTCTGAATACTGAGTTTTATCAGAGTTTTGACATCATCAATTGGAATTGAGTTGTTTTAGAAAATACAGAAGTTTGCACTATTTAAGTGAAAACCAAATAACCTGAAATTTTTGGTCTCCAGTAAGATCGAGTTGTTCGGGTCATCCACCACCCCCAAAAAACCCATCCCTCTCCCTAAAAGAACTACAAGAAGAAGAAAAGGGGAAACACCCAGTGTCCAAATGAATTATAAATTAGTAAAGAAATTGTTTCAGAAAAAATAATAAACCAACCAGAATGTAAGTTAATAATTATATTCCTAATGTTACAACTTTATTTACATGCACAGACAAATGTGACCGCATATTCGCATGTGTCCTTGTAGCCATAAATGCGGCTGAGGTCAATGCAGCCTCGTATGCGATACATGATGCATCATATGCGGTGCATACATGTCTTATGCACATAATGATGGGTTTTGTCATAGATGCATATTTTATTATCTTGTTATTGTTCTCTTATAGTTGTTACTTTGTTATTAACTGAGGCGGATCGGGGCCCCAGCGGCCCTGCACTAGGGCCGCGGGGCGTTGCTGATGAATTTCGGGGCCCCCGCAGCCCTGCAGGGGTCCCGCGGGGTTCGCCGGAGGCTGAGCCCAGGCGGTATGGGGGGATGCGCCGCCCTCCAGCCTGACCTCCTGGGGGCCCGCAGGAGGCTGGAATTGCTCCCGCGGCCCTCCTTCTGCTTGGCACGCATCTTGGGAGCACTGGCTAGGTCCGTCGCCCCCTCCCCGTTTCCTCCGCCTTCCGTCGTATTGCCTCTCGATAATCCACCATCCAAGGCTCTCCATCCTCATCCTCATCGTATTCGTCCTCCACGTAGACGTTTTCCGCATCAAAAAGTTTCAACTTTTCCTTCCCCTTGACCAAAGGTGGCGCCTTTCCCGCTGATTTAGGGTTCCCGTCCCCTTTTCCGCCTTTTTTCGCGTTGGCCGCCAACTGAAAAATTAGTTGCGCAAATTGCTGATCGTTTTTTTTCTTGTTTCGCCGCCACCTTTTCAATGGAAGCCGCCAATCTATTAACGGAAGCCGTCAACTTACCCATTGATTCCTCGTACCCTGCTAGGATTTTCTTCATCCCTTCAATCTCGCCATTGAATTTCTCCTCCAATGCCTCGAACTTGTCCTTCTGCCTTGTCGACGTCGACATGGATCGTTACGTGCTCTGATACCAAATTGATATGAACCAAAGAAATCTGAAAATATATTGATGGAAATAGCGATAAAAAGATAACTTTGGCTACAATTAATAGGGGAAACCACCCTTCCAAGACGCCTAAAACGAGGACGTCCGCACTCTCCTAAGATCTACCTAAGAACTCTCTCAAGAACAATTCAATTATTTAACATGAAACTAAAATGATGACTATCCCTAGTTTAAGAATACAACACTCCTAAATAATTACAAGTTTGCCACTCAATTATAATAAATCAAAGAGGAGTCGAAAACGCCCCTAGGGTGATGTGGCCTCCCTTGCGCACGCGCCTACTCGATGGCCCGTCTCCTCTGGCCTTCGGATATATCATTACTCTGCCCCCGAAAATCTATATTGTCCTTAAGGCGGTGCATGAAATTACTGGCGGTGCTATTCCAGGCGGGAGTCGTCTTCCACTCTGACCTCTTCATCCTCCACGTCCTCCTCATCTTCTCCTGCTATCAGCACTTGCAACTTGCGCACTCCACAGTGGTGTTCTGGGGTGAACCGCTCATCGCATCAGAAACAGAGCCTTTTCTGCCTCTTCTCCCTCATCTCGGCGTCAATCATCCTCCTGAATTGACCTCCTGCTGGCGGTGCGTTGCTCTGCTCCCCGCCTTCTCAACACTCGTTTGATCCGTCCCTGTAGCTGCCTTCTGTTCTCCTGTCGCGGTCGGGACACTCCGCGAAACCGGTCCACTCCAACCACCTCTCGCCTTTCTCTCCGCCATCTGCCAGTCCGCCATCTGAGCGTACTCCATGGCCTCCATCAGGCTGCTCTGAGACTTCTGCATGCGAACCGCTGCTCGAACCGTGGCCTTCAGCCCCTTCATGAAGGTACTCTCCATCGTCTTGTCTGACACCACATGCACCTGTCCTGAAAGGGGCTCAAAGCTCTCTAGATAATCCCTCACGGTGCCCTCCTACCTGAGTGATAGCAGCTGCTCCCTCACGTTTCCCAAGTGGGGGTCCCTGAACCTCTACACCATCTGATCCCTAATCTGCTCCTACGAGCGAAAAGGACGACTCACATCCTTTCATTGAAACCAAGCAAGGGCCTTTTCATCCAGACAGATACCCGCTGCCTCCAGCTTCTATTCCTCCGTCATGTGAGAGACTCTAAAGAATCTTTCCGCTCTGTAGATCCACGACACCGGGTCCACCACATCGGATATAGGCATTTTCAACTTTCGCAGCTTGTCCATATTGAATCTCTGATCCCCTCGACCCCCGCCATATCTATGCTGATTGTAGTGGTGCCAACTCTCCTGGCGTGTCGTATCATCCCTGCGGTCCCCTCCACTGGTCTGTCTCCTTGCCCCCTCGGAGCCCCTACCCTCGCCCACTGTATCCTCCAGTCTGGCCCTCATGCTTCTCCTGATAGCCTCTGTATCCTCCTCTGCAGTCCCCGAGTCCCCTCTCATAGGTGGGGTGGAGGACGCCCTTTATCGTTGCCGTACCAAGGGTCGGGAGGGTCCCGAAATCCCCCGTCGTCATCATAGTATTACTGTCCCTCTCCGGGGTCAAATCCGCCGCCAAAACCACGAGCCGGGTCCACTGAATAGGGCGGAACGCTCCCCATAGCCAGCTGCTACCCCTGCGACGCTTCCTACCCCCGTGGGGGCCCACCTGGTGTCGGCGGGGGTCCCGCGGCCATGCAGAGGGCCTGTGGGCCCTTGCCGAGGCGGATCGGGGCCCCAGCGGCCCTGCACTAGGGCCGCGGGGCGTTGCTGATGAATTTCGGGGCCCCCGCAGCCCTGCAGGGGTCCCGCGGGGTTCGCCGGAGGCTGAGCCCAGGCGGTATGGGGGGATGCGCCGCCCTCCCGCCTGACCTCCTGGGGGCCCGCAGGAGGCTGGAATTGCTCCCGCGGCCCTCCTTCTGCTTGGCACGCATCTTGGGAGCACCGGCTAGGTCCGTCGCCCCATCCCCCGTTTCCTCCGCCTTCCGTCGTATTGCCTCTTGATAATCCACCATCCAAGGCTCTCCATCCTCATCCTCATCGTATTCGTCCTCCACATAGACGTTTTCCGCATCAAAAAGTTTCAACTTTTCCTTCCCCTTGACCAAAGGTGGCGCCTTTCCCGCTGATTTAGGGTTCCCGTCCCCTTTTCCGCCTTTTTTCGCGTTGGCCGCCAACTGAAAAATTAGTTGCGCAAATTGCTGATCGTTTTTTTCTTGTTTCGCCGCCACCTTTTCAATGGAAGCCGCCAATCTATTAACGGAAGCCGTCAACTTACCCATTGATTCCTCGTGCCCCGCTAGGATTTTCTTCATCCCTTCAATCTCGCCATTGAATTTCTCCTCCAATGCCTCGAACTTGTCCTTCTGCCTTGTCGACGTCGCCATGGATCGTTACGTGCTCTGATACCAAATTGATATGAACCAAAGAAATCTGAAAATATATTGATGGAAATAGCGATAAAAAGAACTTTGGCTACAATTAATAGGGGCAACCACCCTTCCAAGACGCCTAAAACGAGGGCGTCCGCACTCTCCTAAGATCTACCTAAGAACTCTCTCAAGAACAATTCAATTATTTAGCATGAAACTAAAATGACGGCTAGCCCTAGTTTAAGAATACAACCATCTCCTAAACAATTACAAGTTTGCTACTCAATTATAATAAATCAAAGAGGAGTCGAAAACGCCCCTAGGGTGATGTGGCCTCCCATGCGCGCGTGCCTACTCGCTGGCCCGTCTCTTCTGTCCTCCGGATCTATCACTTTCTCCAACAATAATGACGACAACATTGAGGACGCCTCTAATGGAAATTTAAATTTTGTGATGTTCTTCGCTTGTCTAGATGGTTCTGGTGTTCTTCTTGGTTTTCCAGAAACTTTCTTAACACAAGTACCACCTAGGGCCTGATGGATTTTCTCATGGTACGTGTGTAAGCTGTATAAAGTAGGATAGAACATAAACCTAATATTGATATTGCAAATTTTTTTTTTTGACATATCTTTCTGTCGGTGGGATATATTGTGATATTTTGCATCTGATATTCAGTTGCTTGTCTTGCTTTTTCTAAAGATACATTTACTGCAATTTCTCTTCTTAGGACAGTGGTAAAACCTCTTTGCATTGTGCAAATGGTCAGGCGTTTAGATGCTGCTTGCTGAGGCCATGGCCTATTCTCAAAAGACACATTTAATATGATTTTCATACCATGGGCCTGTGTTTTTTGCTTTTCTTTATAGCCATGGACGCTTCTCTTGAGAAGCCATATCTTGTCAGACATCACTTGCCACTTTAATTGCTGTATGGCGGTGTGCAGTGGTGTCTCTGTTACTGCTTAACTGTTTTTTCTTTTGTTTCATATGTAAAATCTCTATTGTTTAAATTTTTGTGCTTTTGACAGTTACATTTTTCGACTCGCTGTGCTTTGCAGGTAAAATCATTAACAAGTAATGTCCCAGACAGCATAAAGTTCATATTGGATGTGGTACGAACTTCAGAACTAGTTGAAGTGCAGGTATTCGTCATGCCGCTATTAGCTTCTGTCTAATAGTATTAAAAGTGAAAATAATATACTCTTGTATCATCAACTAATCGTTAAATGATTAGCTTTATGATTGTTGTGATCCTGCTGCTTTTTATTTTTTAAAGAAGTCTCTTGGCTTGCTATACATGTTATACATTTTCATCAGATACGGTCAATTAATTCGGCATGCCTATTCAACTCATTTTGATGGATGCATTATAACAGTTTTAAAATGTCACGGAGTTAATGGAAACTTGTGCAAAAAAATAAAAAGATTAGGGAACTAATCTGTATTTTGTATATTTTTGTGTATGTATATATTATTGAAATAGATAATAGGCAACATTATTTAAATTCTTATCACTCAAACTCTAGTTACTAACCATAAGCTAAGTTCTAAATAATGCCTACTTTATACAAAAGTCCCACTTTTACATGTTGCTCAGCGCTTCTCCACAAGCTGTAGCATATACATTGTCCCTGCCTTGATTGTTACAGATAACGGGAACTCATGATCTTCTTAGTGGTTTGGTCAATTGACCTGCTTACTGACAGGTAGGAGACACATGTCCTCGACCGACAATACATACGTCACGCTTGTTGAATAGGTGACAATCCACCTCAATATGCTTTGTTTACTCCTTAATGCATTAATATGTGTGATGTGAACAACTGATTGTCACAATAAACCCTTATAGGAAGTGTGAACACATGACCTATCTTGACTAGAATTTCATATGTCAAGATGAGCTCGCAAGTGGCATCGACCATGGCTTGATATTCTTACTATAATTGCATTGCACCCCGCTCTTGACTTGATTTTCCAGAACACAGGATTTCCTCAAACTGAAACTCTATAGCTTATGTTTGATTTCCTATCAAATGGACATTCTGTCCAATCTACTCCACAAAAACTGGTTATACAATTATGTCCAATATCAAAATACAGAAGTTCTTTGCTGGAGGCATTTTTAGATATCGAACTATCTTTATTATCGTATCTTGTTGACTTGTCTATGTAGCAGACATTAATTGACTCGTTGCACACTGGGTATGTAGTATCAGATCAAGTCATCGTGATGTAGTTTAATTTTCCAACAAGTCTCATGTATCTTTTTGAATCCTTTAAAGGTTTCCTAAGCTGGTAGCAACTTGAAATTCAGATTTGTAGTTGTCCCATATTCTGTCTGTGCTTTTGGCTGCAAACCTGTCTTCAAGTCATTAACCCCTTTAAGCATTACATGGTATCATCTATAGATAACCAAAAGAATATTTCTTGATGCAAACAATAGATTGAATGATCTTTCTGTGCACAGTGAAGTCCAAACAGATAAGCCAAATTTGCCAACCAAGCTATAAGAGATTCCTTCAAACCATACTATGGCTTTTCGAGCCGGCAAACCTTCCCATACTCCTATGCAAACAAAGCCTAACAATTCCTGGTGTGCTTTATATAAACCTTATCGAGAACTCCATAAAGAAACACATTTTTTATGTCTCGCTAATGTATAGATTAATTATTTGCAATGGCAAGAGGGAAACAAATGGATGAATGCCCATTTTTTGCTTCAGGAGAAAAGGTATGCTCATAGTCTATACTTTTAAGTTTGAGTATTCCTTTGCAGGAAACAAATGGACGAATGACCAAAAAGAGTTTTCAGGCATGTTAAATGCCCATTAGGATTTAAGCTCAGTATATATCCATATATCCATACACAACTGTTTTCTTTCCACTCGAGAGTGGGACTCGTTCTGCTTCAAAGCTTTCATCTCATCATTCAGTGCTTTGCGCCAACTTGGATTTGACAATTCATGCGACATGAACTTGGTAACATGGTGAGAATCACTGAAAAAGATAGAAGCGCTATGGCATGTGGAAAGATGTAAATAAGATTAGAATCTTTTCAATGGATGTTAAGGTTAACTTTTACCCTTATGATGAGCAATTGGAATATCAAGACCTGATTAGTTACTGTTAGAATGATGATGATTTCAAGATACCTTTATTTCCGATGATGTGCTTTGACATGGGTAACTCCCAAGTGTTATTAGATTGTGTCAAAGGGCAACGAATGAGAAAGTTGTAACATACATTGACTGAAACTGCTAGTACATCTGGTATCGTTTGGGCTTTCGTTTGACACTCATGGATCCTAAGATGACATGCTTTAAAATGCAAACTATGAGTGCAAACTTACCATGCATATTAGGATGTCTATTTTGTATGATCTTTCTCCTTAAATAAAACAAATTCGTGGATCCTTCACATGCATGGACCATTTACCTCCAAATTTGTTTTATGCCCTAAGTCTCTCCCTTGATCACTACTTTGATTACAACCACCTCCACGTCTATTTCATCTTTCGAAAATTGCAAAGCGTCCATTTTGAACGGTTAAAGGTGGTTCATGTGATCCAATCCAAGCACGATTCTGAAACAATTAGTACACACTAAAGAAAGTAATGTTTCTGGTAAAGAATTAACAGTACACCCACCAATTGGCTTACGGTCGTGTTAGAATGTACTTCGAGGGGAGGCTACCAAGAAAGTCGACACTACTAGCTGTTCCCAATGCTTCTTCATATTGTTCACATTTGATGAGATGGAAAATAACATCTTCAGCTCCTTGTAGGCCTTGTTAAAATCATCATAGTGCTGAGACAAGGCATTTCTTTCTTACTCTAGAACATCTCCTGAATGAGGACAAGTCCGTGAGATATGTCCATAACTCTTTTACAGTTGAATTTCTAAATCCTAAATTTTGTGGTCTATTATATCAGGGTGTTATTTCGGTCCCATATAATGTGAAGATGACTCTTTCCTTTTCCGACCAGATGAATCTATATAATGTGTTTTCTATTGTAGGCAATTGTTTTCATCTAATTTCCTATTAGTAGTACTTGCCAGACAACTTTTTTTGAGAAACGTGTCAGGCAAATTTGAAATTACAAGTTTTTTGGGTTCATACTGAAACTTTGCCATTAGAACACAACCAATTGAACTGATACTTCCTCAAACAACGAAGACCAACAAAAAAGACAAAATAGGATGCTATCAAGTCACTGAAAATCAGCTCACTCTCAGATCTTTCACTAATTTCCCCTACACAAACCCATACAAACCCACAAAAGAAAATATCCAAGCAAGAATTCTCAGATCTTTCACTAATTTCCCTTACACAATCCCATACAAACCCACAAAAGAAAATATCCAAACAAATTCTTGCTTCCCCCCCCCCCCCCCCCCCCCCCCCTCTTTTCTTTTTTAGAGAAGAAACAATTTTTTACTTTATTGGAGCAGGTCGAGATCTGATTCTAAGAGCAGGAAGAAAGGAAGAAAACATGAAGTGGGAGAAAAACTGATTGAGGGTGGTGTGAGGTCAGGTGAGAGGCCGGTTGTCGACTGCAAAGAGAGATGACGTAATGGGGGAGACGGTGAAGAGGCTGGAGTCTTCTGCTGTTTGGGATCTTTTTTGTCAAGAGCATGAGTGAGGGGACAAAGTAAGACTGGCGGTGACTTGGGGAGGTTGGACATCCAATATCGTGAGATGTTTTTATTTTATTTTATTATTATTACTATTATTATTATTTTTTTTTTTTTTTTTTTGGGGGGGGGGGGGGGGGGGGGCTTCGGGTGACGCGTGGAGCAGTGACTGTGGATGGTGCTTTGTTGGATTTGGCGTCTTGTGTGTGATCTTAGTGGGTGTGGAGGTAATGGTCGTGGGTGTTGCCGAGGAGCGATGGATTTGTGTTTGGGCCTGAAGATATTTGTGTGTTTGGGTTTGGGAAGAGGACAAGGAAATTTGAGATTGAATTGATTGTGAGTTGAAGTTAATATTGTTTTTTAGAGAGGAAAAAATTAAGTTGGTTGTAAGAAAGAAAAAAGAAAAAAACCCAAACCTCCCCTCGCCGACAAAAAAACAAAGCTGGGGTTTTAGTGTTTATATAGGTGAAACAATATGATCACGACTCTTATTTTTGGTTTCAATTTGTACTCAAACTCTAGTCACTAATTATAATCTATTTATAAAATATTACACACTATACACAGAAGTCCTACATTTACATAGTGCTCACACATATAACAGACAATCGAACTAATATACTGAATGTCCCTTGGAATAAACTTTAGGCTTGATATTTTAGCTGGAAGTTCTGTGTGATTGCATTAGGAACTGACATGATCATTCTGTAAATTTAAAAGCATGGATGGCTACTATTAGTATATTAGAGCTTTCAGTTATCCCATGTTTGGAGGTTCCTATGCCAAATGCCATGTCGAGTGTAGAATTTAGAAAAGAAAAAAACTCTTGACACTAAAATCAAAGTATAATTGAATCTATAAGTCTCAGCTTCTTTCTATTGAATGCCTCGTAATCATAGCTCTTAAATGCTCCAGTTCAAAGAAAATGTCAGTTTCATGGTCCTTTTTGCAGGATGAGAAGATAAGAAGACGTGGGGAATGGAAGAATTGGGTTCTGCACTCTCACCCTCAGCCCATTCAACATAGCAGTTCATCGAGTCCTCACTCTCCAGCTGCAATAAATTCTGAAACTGTGGTGGATCGAATGCAGAGTGTGATGTTAGAAGATACGGATCGTAACCAGATCACTGGAGGCACAACTGTTTCTGAAGTTGGTAGGCTGACATCTGGGAATTTCATAGACCATTTGCAGGTTCGAGGCTCAAACAAGGATAAGGCATGCACGAGCTGCTGACTGCACATATTCTGGTCATGATCAACAGGAGTAAGAAGTTATGGGAGTACTTCAGTGAAATGGGAAGGCAGTTCCCTGGGGACAAGAGAGGTGGTGCTGTGAGTGGAAATTTTGGTGTCCATCACGTTTTTTATAAGGTGAGGTGATTTGTGTTGCTGGGCATGGATTGTCGGCCCCTGGGGAGAAAAAGACCAATTGAAAAAAGAAAAAAAAATTAAAAAACGGAGAAAAATTAAAAAAAAAAATCAAAAAAGTTCAAAAAAAAAAAAACTTCAAAAAAAGATGTAGAGATTATAGTCTTGTGAGATGTATAGTTTGTTTTCCTTTGGGAGGGTTGGTGCTTTTTGAGGGCAAAGTTACATGGCTTATCTAGACTTGTGGAACTGATCCCAGGCTTTTGTCGTGCACCATCCCAAAATTTTTATTTTTTGGATCATATGTCTCCGTTTTTGGAAGGAACTGAACCGATGTTATTCTCATGTTCCAAGAGTTGGCAGGAAGAGGTATGTGATATGGTTAAAATTTTCATGTTTGAAGACCTTTATGTTATATAGAGACAAGTAACTAGAAATTGTTGACGGTTGCGTTATAAATTTCTTAAAAATGTTGGAATAGAAGTGGAGACTATATATATAGGATTTAATGTAGAAAAGGTGGTACCTGATCTATCACGTATTAGGTGTCAAGACACAAATAGGTGGAAAGTACAAGCCGTCGCATATAGGCTTGTACTCGCTGTGTGGCCCACCTCTTTGTGTCTTAATCACCTGATCTATTAGATCAGGTGTCATATGCTAGATTATGATCTATTTGAAGTTTATCATTTGGTTGGTTTTATGTGATTTGTTGAGTCAGCTTATGTGCGTCGCCTGCCAAAGCATTCTTATATGTACGCAGCAGGTACAGTGGACCTTGCTTTGATGATAGATTTGGTTTGGAATGAGGCAGCAGTGAAACTGGCTAGCTGATCATTGGGTATCTAAGAGCCATTGAGGCAGCGTTTGTGCTATGATGATGCATTTGTGCAGCCAAATCAGTGTCAATGGAGTCATTAGTTTTTCTTTTGTTGGAGTATTGTCGATTGAAGAATCTGATTGCTGAGATTGGTGGTGGTGTGTCGGTGATCAAAAATGTTTTGAAGGCAAAGTGCTATCCTTCAGCTGGTGGTTCTTCAGAGGTGGGTCTGTTGTTTTTCCTGTTCCTCTTTGTTTGATGATCGGAAGTGTTTTGAGAGGCAAAACATTGTAGTCTTAACGGCAGACTGGCAGTACACAACGCATCTCATCAACAGAGATTGTCTATCATAAATAGAGATTGGAAAATAAGAATGGGGGTTGAATGTTTGACCTGTGTCGAACATTGTGCACTGAGAAGCAGTGAGCTATGGCGACCTGAGGGATGGTCAAGCAACGGCTTGATCGATTCTCAGAGGCGTGGGTGCTTATGCACAAATGTTGCCAATGTGATCAGATTCTCAGAAATGCAGATATGATGTAATTCAGATGTGATTGCGTTGCAGAGTGGTTGGCTTAGGGTTGGACTGGAATTTTTCTGGTCATCGAGCTATGTTCAATAAAGATATGCTTACGGATATTTGTTGGAAAATTTTTAGCAGAAAAATTGGCATAGGTGGGGCGGGCAGGGAGACTGTTTGCCAGGCCGATCTTTTCCGGTGCCTGAAAGAGAGAGAAGAGCATCAGAGGATCGGAGTGTGGACCTTTGATTCGACTTCGATGTTTAAGTCAGTTCAAGCAGGAGGAAAGTGTTGAGTGATGGGTATGCCCTCGCGGCAAATTAATCTTTGTGCATCTATGCAGACATTTTGTTCAAAATAATAGTAAACTATTTGATAAGTATTTATCTAAGTTAATAGAATTGTTGTAATCATTAGAAACTTAGGTAAAGTCCTGAGACTTAATGCAAGGTCAAACATGTATCGAGATGAGGATCTCGATCATGCAGAAGTGCTTGACCGTTAGTAGCATAAGTCTAAAAAGGTTCGTGGTCGTAGATATTTCGAGAAAAGGATATCGAAACATCGGATAGACCATCGTGTCTTAGTCTTCACCGTGTAGCGGTGACGATGATCTCATGATCGTTTGACTTGACGAAGTCGAAGACGAGACACATGTGCTCATTGGAGAATAGTTCACTGAACGATCCAACAAGAGTTATCATATGTTTATGATTGACCAATTTGTCAATGATAACTCTTAGTGATGATATGCAAGTTGGTCTTTGACTTGAGATCATTGTACGAACCTGTGCGTAAACGGTGTCACTTAGATCACTGATCTAGCATCGGGTAAGCCCCGTTGAAAGGTCTTTGGTTGGGTGACATTTGAAGCGTGCGAGAAGAGTAATGACCAAGATAGGATTTGTCTCTCCTGGTCAATAGAAGTTAGTGTTGTAGTGTTAGTTCGATCTTTAGTGAAAACTCTGGCCAGAGTATGTTGGAAGATGTCCAACATTATTTGACTAAAGATCGATGGAGACTAACCGGCTTCGAGCTATTGGGGTTGACAGTTTGACCGTACCGTAGGCTTGAATTAAACGTCATAGTTTTGATGAGAGGCTAAAATTGCGGTATTCATCACGGACACAGTCAGTGTGGTCCCGACAATACTCATGTCAATGAGTTAACCACATAAGTATGATACTGAAACAGGGACGACACCTGCTGCTCGCGGTTACTGCCGTCTGGGGCTTCGAGCCCCACCTGTAGTAGAGTCAGGCTGTAGGGTCTTACACAGAGTGCGACCTTCGTCAAGTAATATGTAGAAACTAGGGAGAATATGCATTTGATACAAAGGATAATATCTGTAAAGAGTTTGCAGTTAGCTCCTGCATTCGGGATAAATGATCCTGAGTGCTAGTGTGAGATGTTGGGGATGTATGCCCTCAAATCATTTGTATTTGATGTAAATGACTTTATATAATAGATGTGGAAATTTTGCATTTAATGCAAAAGGAAATTTAATACGTCATAAATTGTTTACGTGTGTATTTAATTAAAGAAACACGTAGAAATGGTTACATGGATGACGGGAACGTCCCGGTCTAAATCCAGGTTCGAATGGCGTCAAATTCGGACTCAAATTGTGCCAAGAAACCCAAAAAACAGACAAAAGGCCTTACCCATGCCCAAACTGGACATGGGTCAGCCCAGGCTGAGCCAGGCCCGTGGGCCTGGCCCGGGCCTGGGCGCCCTGGGTGCCTGGCCCAGGCGCCAGGCGCCTGGCCAGGCCCGGGCACCAGCGCCCTGGCTGGGTGCTAGGCGCCCAGCTGGAGCATTGGGGCCTGCACAATGGGCCCCACACATGGGTTCTGAACCCTAAAACTGTTTTTTGTGCCGGCGGCTGGTTTTTTTTAATGAAAATCAGGTTTGGTCTGATCTTTGGACACACGTTTGAAGGGTCTAACGGACTAGGAATGACTCGCCGTTTTTTCCTACGCTTTCGCCGTTCAGCGCTATTAGATTTAATAGGTTGTATCAAATGCGAAGCTCAACGATGAGGGAGTAAAAATTCATTGAAGTTTGACCTTTCTTTAAGGCAAACTAACTTGAATTTTTACTCCAAGTTTATTAGTCCCACATCAGAAGTGAAGTAAAGTGGAGGGGTCAGCCGCCTATATAAATATGGGCCTACCCCCTCCTCAAAACTCGTCCCAAGCTTTAGATCTGAGCAGCTTCCAAAAGTTTGGAGCACGCTCGGATCTAATCTTAAAAGGAATATTTACTTCTCCATATATTTCTCCCTTGCTCCTGAAGTGCTCTAACAAAGCCACGAAGGGGCTCAGATCCGATCTGGAGTCTTGGCGAAGGATCTACTCAAGGTAAAACTTTCTTCGGTGCATGGTTGGCTCAGCGACAGGGGGTTGCTCGCCTCGGGACGTGGTGCGGTTCGGGAAGCGGTTCAGCTCGGGACGAGGAGCAACTCGGGACGTGGTTTGGTACACTTTGCCGGTGCAAGCAAAGTTCCGAGTATGTAGTTTAATTAAGCATTTCATTTATTATATTGCAGTAGCTTAGATCTATCTTGGGGTGGTCAGACCCACCACAAGATAGTAGAGATCCTGACTAGGGTCTTGAAATCGTTAGGGCTTGTTCGTTAAATGGTTTAACGTTTTCCGCTGCTTGCTTTTCTTTTTGCCGCTATCGTCCGTCCGATGTAGGACAAGCATAGAAATGTGCCCTAAGGGTCACTCAAAATCCAACATTGGTATCAGAGCATTAGGTCTACTTCTGATCTAAGGACTGCAATATTTATAAATGCAAGTATGCTTTTTTAAATACATAAAAAAATCTTATTTTAACTTTATGAGATAAATTGTTAAAATGGAACCACTTATTATTAGATGCTTTAAAAATTATTTTTATGTGATAAAATTCTTTTTAGTAGCATGCTAATTTTAATGTGATGATTTTAAAACAAATGTTCTTGAATTAAAATTATGCGATAATTTTTTGAACATGAAGCAATTAATTTTATTAGATAAAATTTTTATGTTTTAAAATTATACTTTAAATTTATGTGATAAATTTTTAAAGTTGCATGTTATGTTTGTTAGAAATATAAAATAATTATGAGATAATTATTGAATATTGTCGAAACTTAATTTCATGTGCTTTGATTAAGTTGTTAATTTTAATGGCTATGTTTATTCTTGTTCCTTATTTTATAACACAAGAAAACTCTTTCAGGTTAGCCATTAAAAGCCATCTAATTATTATGAGATAATTTTAGATTGCTTTGCTATGATTTAAAATTGTTTTAAATGCCTAATACACGATTAGGATAGCACCATAAAAATCATTCCTTATAGTTGATAAGGACTTAATAAAAGTTATTAACCAATCCTAATAATTTCGAATTTTAGGATTCAACTAGTTGATAGGATTAACTAGTTTTAATGAAGCCATTAATAATCGTACGTGACACATATGAATAATAAGTTTCCTTCAATGGACCATTATCCGGTTAATGTGCTTGGCTAAGTTTGTTGGATCACCCTAGCTAGACTGGGGATAAGTGATCCTGGCTTAGTCAATTTCATTGCCATGTTCCGCTGGACGCAAGGATGCGAATTATGATTATGATGACATCGTCGATTATATCTAACTCAATTACATTAAAAATCCTTTTCAAGATTAGCCGTAGCCCTCCTTATTTTAGAGGTTGGCAAATATAGGTTACTTGTTATAGTTGTTGAGCACACTCAAGCTATGACATAGACCCTTTATGGAAACCAACTTCTCAATACATGAGATGTAGTCTAGACTTGACCCAAACCGTCGTGTCGTGAATACATCGAGCGTCGGTGTAAGTAAAGCTAGACACAAAAATAAGGGTCCAACTAGACTAGTCATTATGATTTGGATAAGCACATTCATGATCATAAGTGGCTAGGGGTAAAACCCAATAAGAAAATCATAAAAGATATGATTGATGAAGAGTCATCCACCAATCGCAGAGTCAAGCAATTTGTTGAGCACACTCAAGGTTGTGAGGCTCAGGGTGGTTGGATCTCTTTTCCATTAATTTAATTTAATTAAATTGTTCATTATTATGGCTTAAAATGATCGCTAAAATAGTGGGAGAATATAGTTAGATAAAATCCATTCTATCTATATTTAAAATTAAACATATGCTAAACTAGGATAGTTCTATCTTTACTGATGGAATCAAAAACATAATATTTTAAGAGAATAAGTTAACTGGTCCAAATAGTTGGTTCATGGAATATCAACTCAAATTGATAGACTAAACTATGTTCTCATTGACATTAAAATGACCTTCTTAAGCACATGCTTAAGGACAATGATTTCCTTAAGCTCTAGGTCCAACAAAATAAATGCACGCTACCTGTCACTCGCCTCTATGAGGGGCAGCTTGAACATACTGATGTTCAAAGCATATTTCTCCATACGATTTGTTGAGCACATTTAAGATTGTATGGAAAACAGTTTCGATCCGCAAAGTTTGAAACTTCGATCAAATTGTTTGAATCGAAGATGAGTGCATGAACAGTGCAAGACTATGTATCCCAACCGGATCTTGAGACGAGCAACTTGTTGAGAACACTCAAGGTTGCAAAGCTCAAGTGTTTGGATAAATGAGATGTTTGCATGGCTATTATTTTGTTGAGACGCATAATATCAAAATGAGATTTAGAAAAAGAAGAAGGCATTAAAGAAAGTCAATTGAGAAAGATAGTTTTATATATCATTAGTAAAGGCATAAGTAGGAGGAATTGAAAAATGTGACATATTTGATGTCACAGTTTTAGGACAACCGTTATACAAAAGACATAGATTGTCTACATGTTGGAAAACGAAACAATTGTTGTTTCTTGGACCATGTAGGACGTCAAACACATTTTTGACGAACGTCGTCACCTTGCTTCTGAAGCAATGTTTTATGTGAGTAATTTATATAACGATAATGTATTAAATGTTAATACATGAATACACAAGATAATAACAAAACTTATATGGCAGAATAGACTAGGCCATACCAAGGAGACTAAACTGCATAAGTCACATAAAGAGGGGTCTGACCCCTCGTATTATGAAGTCAATAAACACTTGTGAATCTTGTATCAAAGGTATAATTGCCCAACACCTTCTGTGAGGCAGTGGAAGAATGAGTTGGAGAACTCACGGTCTTGTACATACGGATGTATTCAGACCCAAGTCTAAATTAGCCGAGATAAGTTATACTTATTTTATTACGACACGTGTTTTTGATGAAACACAAGTCTGATAAAATAGAAGAACACAATAACAGAAGTGTTTGAACTGATTCGATTAGATCGAAAAGTCAAATACTTAGCTGTATAAATCTTGCGTAAATTAAAAAGAAAATGTGATTTTCCCTCAGGTCAAGCCTCTTAACACATCGGTTAGAGAGCATGAATCACACTTTGTTAGACATGGTGCGATGAATGGCAAGTGACTATGAGTTACAATCGTACCTCTGGGTTAAGTCCCAGATAGTAATGCCTAGGTTTTGAAAAGGTTCTATGAGGACATTATCAATAAGATATTCATTAAATCAATCGTTAGGAAGTTAAAGGATTACTCGAGTCTCGTGAGACGAAGAGTCGATTTAGACATCATAGTCGATGATGGCATAGACAACTCCCAGGATGCAATTCAGAGTAGGGACTCTGATTAATAACTTGATGCAATTAGAAAAGGTCTGTGCATGTAAATAAAGTACGGACTTTAGTTTACATGCCCAAAGAAAGTGTTTCTTATTGGCTGCAAGTAAATCTTTAAGACAGAAGATTGGTGCAGAGAGAAAATAGTGAAGTACAAGTTATGTTGATTGAGAACGGTATCATCCTAACTCCTATAAACGGATTATGATGAAACTGTCTCACCAGCAGATGTGTACAGATCTACTAGGACCGAACTCGATGTTAATGCTCATGATGACCATGAAAACTGGAGCATTCATATATAGTCTGTTTTCTAAATGTGATTTAGAAGAACGAACTTACATGAATCGGACAGAGAGTTTTCAAGGTCAGTGGAAGCGAATAAAAGCATGCGAGGCATCAAGGAGCCGGAACATATGGTTTGACAAAGTGGTCAAAGAGTTTGACACTTTATCAAAAATGATTATGAACCGTTTAAATGACCAGCAAAACTTATTATGGATTATTCTCGTAAGGTACGACGAGCTGGATGCGATCCAGTCAAGAAATTAATTATGGATTCCAAGAGACCGAGTGAATTATTTGGATGAGATTCAAATATGTGGTCTAAGATAAACATAGAAACACCTTAAGTCTTTACAGTAGACGTTTTAGCAGATCCACTTACGAAGGCTCTACCACATGAACTCTGAAAAGACTTATGTGTAAATGCGGTATGAGATACCGGGATAAATGGGCCCGAGTGCAAGTGGGAGATGTTGAGTGATAGGTATGCCCTCGAGGCAAATTCATCCCTGTGTATCTATACAGACATATTGTTCAAAATAACAGTAAGATGTTTGGTAAGTATTTATCTAAGTTAATAGAAATATTGTAATCATTAGAAGCTGTTTGATAAGTATATATCTAAGTTAATAGAAATATTACAATCATTAGAAACTTAGGTAAAGTTCTGAGACTTAATGCAAGCCTAAACATGTATCGAGATGAGGATCTCGATCATGGAGAAGTGCTTAAGCGTTAGTAGCATAAGTCTAAAAAGGTTCGTGGTCGTAGATATTTCGAGAAAAGGATATCGAAAGATCGGATAGACCATTGTGTCTTAGTCTTCACCGTGTAGCGGTGACGACGATCTCATGATCGTTGACTTGGCGAAGTCGAAGACGAGACACATGTGCTCATTAGAGAATGAGTTCACTGAACGACCCAATAAGAGTTATCATATGGTTATGATTGACCAATCTGTCAATGATAACTCTTAACATTGATAGGCAAATTGGTCTTTTGACTTGAGGTTATTGTACGAACCTGTACGTGAACGGAGTTACTTAGATCACTGATCTAGCCTCGGTTAAGCCTATTGAAAGGTCTTTGGTTGGGTAACATTTGAAGCGTGCGAGGAGAGTAATGACCAAGATAGGATTCGTCTCTCCCGGTCAATGGGAGTTAGTGTCGTAGTGTTAGTTCGACCTTTAGTAAAAACTCCGGCCAGAGTATGTTGGAAGATGTCCAACATTATTTAACTAAAGATCGATGGAGACTAACCGGCTTCGAGCTATTGGGTTGACAATTTGACCGTACCCTAGGCTTGAATTAAACGTCATAATTTTGACGAAGAGACTAAAATTACGGTATTCATCACGGACACAGTCAGGGTGGTCCCGACAATACTCATGTCAATGAGTTAACCACATAAGTATGATATTGAAATAGGGACGACACCTGCTGCTCGCGGTTACTGCCGTCTGGGGCTTCGAGCCCCACCTGTAGTAGGGTCAGGCTGTAGGGTCTCACACAGAGAGCGACCTTCGTCAAATAATAGGTAGAAATTAGGGAGAATATGCATTTGATGCAAGGGATAACATCTGCAAAGAGTTTGCAGTTAGCTCCTGCATTCAGGATAAATGATCCTGAGTGTTAGTGGAAGATGTAGGGGGATGTATGCCCTCAGATCATTTGTATTTGATACAAATGACTTTATATAATAGATGTGGAACTTTTGCATTTGATGCAAAGGAAAATTTAATGCGTCGTAAATCATTTACGTGCGTATTTAATTAAAGAAACGCATAGAAATGGTTACATGGATGACAGGAATGTCCCGATCTAAATCCAGGTTTGAACGACGTCAAATTCGGACTCAAATTGAGCCAAGAAACCCAAAAACAGACAAAAGGCCTGACCCATGCCCAAGCTGGACATGAGTCAGCCAAGGCGGAGCCGTGCCCAGGTGCCCAGGCCCAGGCGTTGGGCCTAGGTTGCCAAAGCCCAGGCTGAGCCGGGCCCGGGCGCTCAGGCCCAGGCACTGGCCCTGGGCCAGGCCCGGGCGCCAGGCCCTGGCCTGAGTGCCCTGGGTGCCAGGCGCAGGTGCCTGGCACCTGGCCAGGCCTGGGCGCCTGGCCAAGGCCTGGGAGCTAGGCGCCCAGCCTGGCTGGGGCCCGCCTAGCTGGAGCGGTGGGCCCCACACGGTGGGCCCCACACCTGGGTTCTGAACCCTAGAACTGTTTTTTGTGTCGGCGGCTGGTTTTTTAAACGAAAATCAAGTTTGGGCTGATCTTTGGACACACGTTTGAAGGGTCAATCAGCCTCGGAATGACTCGTCGTTTTTCCTATGAGTTCTCCATTCAGCGCTCTTCGATTTGATAGGTTGTATCAAATGCAAAGGTCAACGGTGAGGGAGTTAAAATTCTTTGAAGTTTGGCCTTTCTTTAAGGCAAACTAACTTGAATTTTTACTCCAAGTTTATTAGTCCCACATCAGAAGTGGGGTAAAGGGGAGGAGTCAGCCGCCTATATAAATAGGGGCATATCCCCTCCTCAAAACTCGTCCCAAGCTCTAGATCTGAGCAGCTCTCAAAAGTTTGGAGCACGCTCGGATCTAAGCTTAAAAGAAATATTTACTTCTCCCTATATTTCTCCCTTGCTCCTGATGGGCTCTAGCAAAGCCACGAAGGGGCTCGGATCCGATCCAAAGTCTTGGTGAAGTATCCACTCAAGGTGAAACTTTCTTCGACGCATGGTTGGCTCAGCGACAAGGGGGTTACTCGCCTCGGGACGGGGTGCGGTTTGGGAAGCGGTTCAGCTCGGGATGAGGAGCAGCTCAGGACGTGGTTTGGTACACTTTACTGGTGCAAGCAAAGTTCCAGGTATGTAGTTTAATTAAGCATTTCATTTATTATATTGCAGTAACTTAGATCTATCTTGGGGTGGTCAGACCCACCTCAAGATAGTAGAGATCCTGGCTAGGGTCTTGAAATCCTTTAGGCTTGTTCGTTAAATGGTTTAACGTTTTCTGTGGCTTGCTTTTATTTTTGCCTCTATCGTCCGTCCGACATAGGACGAGCATAGAAATGTGCCCCAAGGGTCCCTCAAAACCCAACATAAAGATGTGTGTAGATTTGAGTGAGAGTTTTGGCATACCTTATGAGATGCAATTGATCTGCTGTTTTTAGAATTGTGGGTCAATTATGCCATGTCAGGGGGAGTTATGGGGTTTCCTGATTTTTCGGCATAGTTGGTTCCTTCAGATTGGGCCTGCAGTTATGCACGTGGCGAGTGGGCATTAAATGCCATCCATCTATAACGACTTGGAAAGAGGTTGGCCTGTTGACTCGAGATCAAGCCGCCTTGATCGGGCCGTGCAGTTATAGTGGGTTGATCTCACCAGATGTGCGCTGTTAAGTGCTTTTCGCACGTGATAGCTTGGATAGAGGGCTGTCATCCACCAAGGATCGATCCGCCTTTATCACGTAGGCCGACCCCCCAGACGGGCATGCTCTCGGGTGATGAAGCTAAAGGAGCCAACCTCGGGTGTTTACCGCTAAGGTCGTCCTTGTAGAGTGCCGCTGTTAAGGAGCCGACCTCGAGTGTTTACATATACGGTCGTACTATGGAGTAATGCTTGCCAACCAGAGTCAGCGAGTGCGAGTATGTCTTGCAGAGCTGTGCTTGTAGCTTGGTCGAGCCGACCTCCCAATCTGTTCTCGGGCCACCCCTGACAACACGTGTAGTTTTAAGGTTCATATGCGATGATCCCCACTGTTAGGTTTGGCTAGGTCGCAAATGCGGTCGGTCTTAGCGTAAATATCATTTACATGTCTCCATTGTCTTCTGGCTTGACACTATCGATCTGAGCTACACCTTCGACGTTGGGTGTGGAAACTCAGAAGAAGAAACTGAATAGTCAGAGCATTTTAGCTAACTTTGTTTGATTGGCCCGAATTTCTTCTTACTGTGGCGCCTGGGGCATCACATAGGGAGGAACCCCCTCATCATGCATTGCTAACGTGGCCGCATCCTATCGGAACTCGAAAAGGGAGAGCTGACATGACTGCACTTTTCATGGGCCCTGAGGAGGCATGCCCGGTTCTTGAATGGGCGTTTTTGCTGATTTGGCACAATCTGCTAAGAGTATGTAAGGGTGAATGTGTGGGTTGAATGGTTGTGATCTGCTCAACGCGATCGTGGGCCTAAACGGCCACGATGAGCTCCCGCCTTGGGTAGGAGGATGTGATTGTGGGGATCAGATGGCCATGATTGGTTCCTGCCATTTCACCCAAGCTCATGCCTAGGGAAAGTAGAAAAGTGGGGGATGTCAGTAGTTAGCCGCACTTGCGCCTAACTCCTCACCTCTGCTCGTTCTTTGTTGCTGCGCTTCCGTGTGGTCCAACTTTTGTAGTGGTCACAACTCATCATTGGAAAATGTAAATTCTCCTTTCCCGACCCTTTGCTTCCTCCTTTCTCCTTTCTTCCTTTATTGTCTCTACCCAAAAGCATGTCGGATGCTTCCGATTCCCAAGCTACCCCTTCTGACGACTTCTATCAGCTGATAGGTGGTCACCCCCTCAAGGGGATGCGAGAGAACATGGTGGACTCCGAGTTCGGAGGCTGGCCAAATTCGTGTCTATGGGAGGGAGGCTGCCTCCCAGGGCTCGCCGTCGTGGTTATTGGATCCACGGGGCTATGCCCTCTGCTCTCCTCTGAATGTCTGATCCGATTGATCCCCTTTCTGATGGTGCCTGTCCAACCTCTGGTAGGATCCTCGTCTGGCCATCGTATTCCTGCCGTGCCATCGAAGTCTTATTCTCCTTAAATTTGGATGCCTTTGAAGAGGCTCGAATTGCTGATCTATGAGGTAAGGGATGAAAGTTAGCTTGGGAGAGGTTGCCTTGCTTTCGAGCACTAAAATTCAGGTTTAAGTAGCATGCGGCTGACATGATGTTGTTTAGCGGATGGTATCTGATCACCCCTTGGTATGCCTGATGCTCACTTACGAGCTTGCGAGAACTCCCAATCGACCTAGTCAGAGGTCGATCACGCTAAGCTTCGTGCACTTGGAGGTATGGCTTGGCCTTCTTTTCAACCACCTCATTCGGTGCTTCTTTTACCTTTCCAACTTGGTGCGATGAAAACTCGCTCCGAATTGCTTTAGGAGTTTGATCGCTTTAGCTACGATGTTTGCCTCCCATGCCAAGAGATGGTTGTTGGTTGAGCTGTTGTACGTGGTGTCTGAGCTGAAGAAGATCATCGATAACTAGTACTACCTTAGTGGTCGAGCTGGATCTATAAGTATATTCGATGAGAAGTCATTGGGAAACAGAAAGTGGAAACAGAAATGGTTTTGTGCCATGGGGAGCTAGGAGAGCTCTAAACAGAGCCTGTTTCTGCTGAAGAGAGGGTGCCACGCTGACTTGCGTGGCCCTGCAATTGGGACATGGACATTGTCTTGAAGTTGGCTGGGAAAAATAAGCTGGGCTAGTGGGCATGGCTGGCTAGTCACCCATTGCTATGAGATCTTACAATGTTCTATTGCAAGAACCTCTAACCCAGTCTCTGCAGGCGATGCGTACTGAGCAGAACTGGGAACTAGACGAAGGTCCTTATGCTGTTGGCGAGTACCATCTTAGAAGTGGATGGAGGTCAAAGTTTTTTAATTTCTCACAGCATCCCTAACTTTTTCCTCCTTTGGTTTTGTAAAGATACAGAGCTTCAACCTGAATCTTGCCTGGAAGGAGTGGGACTTTCAGGCCGGCTGAGAGCAAACCCCCACAGTCTGACTTGAGGGGGCAGGAGAGGGGACCTCTGCCATGGCTCCTAGTAGAGTGCATCCTCCAACTGGCTCCTAGTAGAGTGCATCCTCCAACTGGGACATCTTCAGAAGCTGGGAGAAAGGTGGAGGCCTAGAAGGCCCTAGGCGCACACTCCAGGCGAGCACACCCCACTGCTGGCTTTGCTTTTGCTCCACATGATGTGGGGCCTGCTCTAGCCCCAGCTCCGGAGGCTGAGGGTAGGGTTTTGTGGATTCCGTCCATGATCCACCTTGACTTGGAGGAAAAGGCTGACTCTGATAATCATTGCCTAGCCGAACTGCTAAGTAATGGAAAGAGGAAGGCATATGAAGATGCAAATCCCAAGCTGCCACTCGGGGAGCCTACTGAGCTCCATAGAAGAATCCATGGTGATGGCTCATGAGCAGAGGGCTGACCAGGCCTCAGGCTTACCTCACCCTGAGGCAGGTCAAACAGAAGCCTCCCAGCCCGGTGAGGGTCAGAGGTCAGAGAGCGAGAGGAGGCCGGTGCCGATCTGGGAAGTGGCACTCGGCTACATGGTTGGGGAGACTGATAAGGAGGGCGGTCTTCTCGAGCTGGAGATCGATGGGTTTCCCATGGCTCTCCAGTACATTAGCCAGGCATACTTTGCTGCAGCTGCTGATTTTTCTACTTAATTCTGTTTTAACTTTCTTCCGACTCTTGTTCTTTATTAAGACCCAGGAGGCGCTGTCTTGCTTCATCCACAGTCATCACCTTTGGAGGGATCAGGTGTAAGGATCGCCTTACCCTTGCAATACTAACAACACATACTAGAGGAGGGTGAATAGTGTAATGGCAATAAAATTGTCTAATTAAAATTTAACTTGCAAATGCGGAATTATAAATGCAAGATGAATTAAAAGGCACAATCAATCCAAACGCAAACACACAGTTTTACCCTGGTTCCCCAAACTTGGGTACATCCAGCCACACCAAATATTCACTATATTCCCACACAGAGAAGTGAATACAAATCTCACAAGGAGATACCCCACAAAGAGGATTTATGCCCTACACAAGGACCCAACCAATCCTACACGAGGATCAAGACTCCCACACAGAGAATCACTAACTCCCACTCAGAGAATTAGGGTTAGCTCTACACTAGGACACTAAAACTCCCACAAAGAGAGTTACCCCCACAAAGAGAGTTACTCCCACAAAGAGAATATCCTAAGTCCCACAAAGAGACAACCTCCCACAAAGAGAGAAAGACTAATTCCCACAACGAGAATTAGAAAATACAATTACACCAAATAAAGTAAATACTCTTACCTATACCTTGAGATGCTTACTTATGAATGGATGCAAGGCATGGAAGAGGATCTCCAAGTGTTGAGATATGCTTGAGAGCACTTGGATGATTTCCCTTGAGCTGGACTTCAATGCATGAAGATGAATGAATGCTCAATAGAGGGAAATGAGGGAGCTTGAGAGTTGCTTATAGATCTCTTGAGATTTTCAAATGTATCAAGAAGAATCAAGAAGCAGCAAGAGATGGCATCACACTCATATATATAGGAACCCTATATCAAGCCCCAAAACCCAAGGAAACAGCCAAAGAAAGAATTCTGCAACGGCTAAAACTGGGTGAAAACGACAGGAACAGTCGACTGATGATCAAAAGACAGTCGACTGATCAACGGCTAGAAAATATCCAACGGCTATATTCTGAGCCAGGACAGTCGACTGATGAAGACAATACAGTCGACTGACAAACAGGACAGGCACCTGTTAATCCTTCAGCAGGAGCCTGCTGCAGGGGATGGATCGAAATAGAGAGCTGCACTCTTTCTCCAGTTAAGCACACAGGCGACTGATCTCAATAATATAGTCGACTGTCTATTAGCCAGGCGACTGTAAAACCTTAATCAGTCGTCTGCTGTAAAAGATGGAGAAACAACAGAGAGATGCAGAGAATGCACTTACGCTATACATGCGACTGGTGACCAATCTACAGGCGACTGTAAATATACAGGCGACTGTAAACTGACCAATAGTCGACTGTGCGTAAAGCTCAAGTTTGAGTCAATTGAAATGTTGACTTGAGATGTGCATATCAGGCGACTGTGTTTCCTTCATCAGGCGACTGATGGAAAGCCAGAGACTCCAAATGAGTCTTTGGACAGAGTGAACCTATTGGGTTGGATTTTATGATAATCCTAAGGCTCATTAAGATGGTTAAATGCATATGCATGAATGAGTAAACCATCTAACAAGGCATTACATTAATCCTAGACTCAAAAGAGAGAGAAAGCAATAAAGTAAATTACATGGATTACAATGCTTTCCTTAGAGTCTAAGTCTTCAATCTTGATGCCTTGATTGCTCTCCATCATCTCCAAGCTTTGGCTCTTCTTCACTTGATGTCCATCCTTGCACCAAGTGATTAGTCTCCAAGAAAGATATTCTTGACATACAACTGGGAGACTAAAACATGAGAGTCATTAGCAACAACATAATGTTGTGATCATCATCAAAATAAAATTGGTATGAAACACCAATACTCAACATCAGGCTCACTCTCTCATTGAAAAGATTTCCATGTTCCAAGAGCTACCTGCAGGGATAGAAGCACTCCGCTTTAAGGTTCTCGTCACCGAGAGGGAACTCCAAAACTGAAGAGTTCCAGAGGATGAGGGGAGGCAGAGCTGAAGGAGCAGACTGAGCTGGCCCGCTTGAGGGATGTAAAGCTCCAGGAGGCGAGGGTCCGGTTGCAGTGGGTGGAGGAGAAAGAGGCATAGCTGAGGAGAGAATGCATGGAGTCACGAAGTACATGGAGGAGAGAGATGGCAATGTCTCTGAGCTACATGAGGAGTTGTAGAAGACCAGTCAGAGCCTCAGAGAGTTGGATAACGCCAGGCAAATCATAGAGATCAAGCGCCCGAGGCGGTCAATGCTCACTATGCCAAATTGAAGGATGCCAAAGCTCGGGCCAACACTCCATTAAAGCCGTGGTGTATGGACACCTTTCGAGAAATGCACCCTGCCCATGCCAGCCTGCTCTCCTTCATGTACGCTGACCCTCTTGCTATTGCTACTGAAACTGTAGCTCAAGCCCTTCAAGACGAAGTGCCTCTCGTTGTGATGCACCTACCTTCGGGCAAGATATGCAGTTTTGTTCCTTTTTTATTGGATTGACTTGTTCACGACATGAAGCTGTTGAAGACTGCTTGTAGAAACACTTTTTAAATGAAAAAATTTCCAAAATTTTCACTTCTATCTTGTGCTTTTGTCTTGATATACTGCTATGTATGTGTCGATCTGGAACTCGAGAGACTAACACCAAAGCTATAATGTGAATATGCTTGTATTCACTATTTGGCCACCTAGTCCGTGGAGTGAGAGATCTGTCACTCTGAATCTGATGCTTTTTGGCCTTGAGGTCAGCCAATAGGCTACCACCAATGATGTGGATTTGTCTTCGATTTGGTATTTGAATTAGGAGCATGGTGTCTCACCAGGAGACCCTATCCTGGGCTGGGGATGTCTTATAGTCTTAATACAAGTGTCACTTGCCTTAGCATGACCTGAGCTGTCACGCCCCGCTTCACATTTTACTTGGAAGCGAGAACGTGAATGGGTCTGCATGTGTTTAAAGCAAAGAAGAAATACCTTTTTCGTTTTCTTCCTTTTTTGACTTAAGCACAATAAGCGTCTGTGTATGACCTGGCAGGTTCTTGCTTGCGAACAATCGAAATAACAAATAATGTCACCATTACGTTTAACATCCAGATTACATGTACATAAAGGAATTAAGGCCTAGCATGACCATTACAATAGTTACACGAAAAGAAAATCACCTGGACAAGAATACAACACAAATATTAATATATTGCAGCGCTGTGAAAGCACATCGTTCCTTAGCAGTAGACCTCAGTGTCCTGGTACTCCTGGTCACTCTGCTCAGTCTCCAAGTAAACTTCTCAGTGAACACCGTCTCAAAATCTAACGTATATTTCACAAGATAGGCAAGGAAATATACATAAGCGAGGGTCGCTCAGCAAGATAAAAATGTTAAAAGGTAGACCCTCGGCAAGATAATAAAAAAGTTTGCAAATGCTTTTAAAGGCGAGGAAAACGCAACGGCGCAACTAAGAAAAGTATGAGAGCGTAAGATAACATGCAAGTGTAGCAGAGTCTGGTGTACAAAGTAGTGAGCATGCAATGTGTAGTGTGTAACATAGTGAATATCGTAAGGTGTAGTGTGCATAGTAAACATGGCAAGGTGTGGTGTACAGAGTAGTGAACATAGCAAGTGTTATGTGCAAGGTAGCAAGCATGGCATGTGTAGTGTGTAGAGTAATAAGCATGGCATGTGTAGCGTGCAAAGTAGTAAGCATGGCATATGTAGTGTGCAAAGTAGTAAGCATGACATTTGTAATGTGCAAGGTAGTAAGCATGGTAATAAGTTTATCAGGTTACACAATAGCATCAGTAGGGGTAAAAGAGTGCATCAATCAATCTCATATCTAGTGACAAGCCCAGTGTCTGAGGGGGAAGGGACTAGAATTACACCCAGGCCAACGAGAGCTACCCGTGGCTCTATACTCATCGACCCGTCCAGGTGTCGGTCAAGTTCACCAATAGGGTGCAACCTAGCATTTCGACCTCTACTACATTGGACTATCCCACCCAAATTGTCCATGTGTATCCGTATAGTCCAATGTTTGCCGTATGGCAAACATGCCGTAAATGCCCCGCGGGCCCAATATCCGTTATGCCCGAAGGCCCAATAGTCCGTAATTGCCTGAAGGCCCAATAGTCCATAATTGCCCGAAGGCCCAATAACACATTTATAAGAGAGCAATTTAAAGATAAGGTGACAAAAAAATCATGCAGCAAGCGATAAGAGTACGTTTATAAAATGACAAGACAATTGACATCTATAAATTAATTTGTCGGTCATAATACTTGCATGTGGTAAATACTTGCCTGGAATGGTGCGGTTTGGTACCTACGTGATCGTAGGGGAGGCGTGAATATAACTGCGTCAACGAAGTCGTGATATCAAGCCAATGAATTAACATAGTATTAAATCTATTATATTGTCTTATACTGATTTACGTATATACTGTTATTATTATACATGGGTTACACAAACTGCAAACTGATTTTATAATAGTACAAGTTTTCTACTTAGTTCTAACCCATATAAATATATGTATATACATTACTACAGCGTACATCATATATTATTATTAGATGTTAACTTCTGTGTTATAAAATAACTTACTGATAAAATTCTTTAAAGAACCAACAACTGGGTATAACACTAACTAACTGTGATAGTATAAAATATTGGATTTCTTAGAAGTTCTATGTATGCAAACTCACAGTATTTCATAACTTATATATGTAATATATAATAGCATGCAGTAAACCAAAATGTAGCGTCTTACGTGTTTGTTCGTTGCGACCCTCGCAGACGGCGGCGACGGGGAAAAGACGCTGGAGGCGGGTGGCAGTGATGGGTGGTCCAAGTGGTGGAGCGGCGACTGGGGCTGCGAGTATGGGGCGGTACGGTGGGTTGCGGGCTTCAGAAGTGGCGGAGGGCTACGGGGTGTTCAGATGGGAGAGGTGATGATGGCACGTGGCGCTCGGAGGGAGGAAGATGGCGAAGGTGAGGCGGGGTGGTTGCAGGCTGTCGGCGAACTGTGGGGCGCCTGAGGTTACTGGAGATGGTGACGAACAGGCGACCGAAAAAGAGAGCCGGAGGGAGGCGCCTGGGTTGCGGGGTGGTTGTCAGATAGGGGAGACGGCGATGAGCTGTTGTGAGGATCGAAAGGGGAACGACAGGCGGTGAGGGCGGGCGGTGGCAGTAAGGTGGAGCGTCGGCAGCAACGGGAGGAGCTGCAGTCGGAGCGGGTTGGGTGCTGGTGAGAAGAGGCCGTCGGAGGACGGGTCGAAGAGGGGAAGAGGCTGGGCGCCGGTGGTTTCGGGGGGAGGCTGCTATGCGGCTGAGAGGGGGAGAGGGGCTTATGGCTTCTCCTTGTATGGTTGTGAGAGAGAAGTCTTGGGTTAAGTGAGCATGAAGCCTGGGTCTTGGGGTTTATATTAAAAGAGTGTTGTGTGCATGAGTTTATTGGCCTGGGTTTGAATCACATGCAATGAAAATCAAAAAAGAAAAGCAATTGAAATGCAGAGGAAGTGGCGGCTGCCAATAGAAACGGATTAGGGTTTTAAATTTTTAATTAAGAATGGAAAGTTTTGTTTAAAAGAGAAGGATTTAAATCTAGGAGGAAAAAGGAAAGAAACAAGAATTTAATTACAATTAAGAATAGGGATTAATTGCAAGAAAGAAAAGGAAAGGACAAGAAATAATTGTAATTAATATTAATAGTTCAATGTTATTAAGATAGATAAAAGTCTCCTAGACCTATATGGAAGGAGATTTGAATTCAAAATATTTATATGTATAAGTAACATATAATTTATTTGGTTAATACAGCTAATTAAAAATACATATGAGATATACTTACGGGTATAATATAGCACGAATCATGGAAGATCGCAAGACAATATAGAATTACGTAGGAAATACGTACGTATAGAAATAGGTCATTACATTCTACACACCTTATAAAAATTCCATCCTCAGAATTTCTTAAGTTAGGTAATGGTTGAGCGTGCGGTGTACATAGTAGTGAACATAGCAAATGTTGTGTGCAAGGTAGCAAGCATGGCATGTGTAGTCTGCAAAGTAATAAGCATGTCATGTGTAGTATCCAAGTAGTAAGCATGGCATATGTAGTGTGTAAAGTAGTAAGCATGGCATTTGTAGTGTCTAAGGTAGTAAGCATGGTAATAAGTTTATCAGGTTACACAATAGCATCAGTAGGGGTAAAAGAGTTCATCAATCAATCTTCTATCTAGTGACAAGCCCAGTGTCTGAGGGGGAAGGGACTAGAATTACACCCAGGCCAACGAGAGCTACTCGTGGCTCTATACTCACAGACCCGTCCAGGTGTCGGTCAAGTTCACCAATAGGGTGCAACCTAGCATTCCGACCTCTACTACATTGGACTACCCCACCCAAAGTGTCCATATGGGTATCCGTATAGTCCAATGTTTGCAGTATGTCAATCATTCCGTAAATGCCCCGTGGGCCCAATATCCGTAATGCTCGAAGGCCCAATAGTCCATAATTGCCCGAAGGCCCAATTGTCCATAATTGCCCGAAGGCCCAATAACACATTTATAAGAGAGCAATTTAAAGATAAGGTGACAAAAAATCATGCAGCAAGCGATAAGAGTACGTTTATAAAATGACAAGACAATTGACATCTATAAATTAATTTATAGGTCATAATACTTGCAGGTGGTAAATACTTGCCTGGAACGGTGCCGTTTGGTGACTACGTGATCGTAGAGGAGGCGTGAATATAACTGCGTTAACGAAGTCGTGATATCAAGCCAATGAATTAATATAGTATTAAATCTATTATATTGTCTTATACTGACTTATATATATACTGTTATTATTATACATGGGTTACACAAACTGCAAACTGATTTTATAATAGTACAAGTTTCCTACTTAGTTCTAACCCATATAAATATATGTATATACATTACTACAGCGTACATCATATATTATTATTAGATGTTAACTTCTGTGTTATAAAATATATTACTGATAAAATTCTTTAAAGAACTTACAACTTGGTATAACACTAACTAATTGTGATAGTATAAAAATATTGGATTTCTTAGAAGTTCTGTGTATGCAAACTCACACTATTTCATAACTTATATATGTAATATATAATAGCATGCAGTAACCCAAAATGTAGCGTCTTACGTGTTTGTTCGTTGCGACCCTCGCAGACGGCGGCGACGGGGAAAAGACACTGGAGGCGGGTGGCAGTGATGGGTGGTCCAAGCGGTGGAGCGGCGACTGGGCCTACGAGTATGGGGCGGTACGGTGGGTTGCAGGCGTCGGAAGTGGCGGAGGGCTGCGGGGTGTTCGGACGGGAGAGGTGATGATGGCCCGTGGCGCTCAGAGGGAGGAAGATGGCGACGGTGAGGCGTAATGGTTGTGGGCTGTCGGCGAGCTGTGGGGCGCCCGGGGTTGCTGGAGACGGTGACGAACAGGCGGCCAAAAAAAGAGCCGGAGGAGGCGCCTGGGTTGTAGGGTGGCTGTCGAATAGGGGAGACGACGGCGAGCTGTTGTGAGGATTGGAAGGGGAACAGCGGGTAGCGAGGCTGGCAGTGGCAGCTTGGCAGAGCATCGGTGGCGGCGGGCGGAGCTGCAGTCAGAGCGGACTGGGCACCTGTGAGAAGAGGCCGCTGGAGGACCGGTCGGAGAGGGGAAGAGGTTGGGTGCCGGTAGTTTCGAGGGGAGGCTGCTGTGTAGCTGAGAGGGGGACATGGGCTTAGGGCTTCTCCTTGTAGGGTTGTGAGAGAGAGGTGTTGGGTTAAGTGAGCCTAAAGCCTGGGTCTTGGGGTTTATATTAAAAGAGTATTGTGTGCGCGAATTTATTGGCCTGGGTTTGAATCGCATGCAATGAAAATAAAAAAAGAAAAGCAATTGAAATGAAGAGGAATTGGCGACTGCCAATAGAAAAGAATTAGGGTTTTAATTTTTAATTAAGAATGGAAAGTTTTGTTTAAAAGAGAAGGATTTAAATCTAGGAGCAAAAAGGAAAGAAACAAGAATTTAATTACAATTAAGAATAGGGATTAATTGCAAGAAAGAAAAGGAAAGAACAAGAAATAATTGTAATTAATATTAATAGTTCAATGTCATTAAGATAGGTAAAAGTCTCCTAGATCTATATAGAAGGAGATTTGAATTCAAAATATTTATATGTATAAGTAAAGATATAATTTATTTGGTTAATACAGCTAATTAAAAATACGTATGAGATACACTTACGTGTATAACACAACACGAATCATGGAAGATCGCAAGACAAATATAGAATTACGTACGAAATACGTACGTATAGGAACATGTCGTTACATGAGCCAAGTGGTGTTTGCAAGTGTTGGGATCATAATGTCGGATAAGTGGGGCCCCAGCCTGGGCCGAGGGCTTCTACTAGAATTAGCATGACCTGAGCAGAGTACTGTTTGCATATGCTGGGACCCTTAGGTCAGACCAGCAGGGGCCCTAGCCTGGGCTGGGTGCTTTTGTTGGAATTAGCACGAGCTGAGCTGAGTGCTAAGTGTCTTCGACACTGGGACTGTACGGTCGACTAGCAGGGCTCCAGCCTGGGCTAAGGGCTTTGTTTGGACATAGCACGACTTAATTCGAGTGATAGAGGTTAGCGCTGTGAACCTAGAATCATGCCAGAGGGGGCCCCAACCTGGTATATGGTCTTTGTTTGGATGTAGGACAGCCTGAGTTAAGTGCTAGAGATCATTGCTGGGACCTGGAGGCATGCCAGCATATGCCCTAACCTAGGCTGGCGCTCCATTTAGAAGTAGGATAGCCCGGGTCGAGTGCTAGAGGTCGGTGCTAGGACCTAGAGGTCGTGCCAGCATGAGTTGTAGGTTTTGTTTGGATGTAGCATGACCTGGGTTGAGTGCTAGAGGTCAGTGCTGGGACCCTAAGGTCACACTATCGGAGCCCCAGTCTAGGGTGGGGGCTTTGTCTGGACGTAGCACGACCTGGGTCGGGTGCCAGAGGTTAGTATTGGGACCCTGAGGTCGTACCAACATGGGTCCCAGCCTAGGCTAAGGGCTTTGTTTGGACATAGCACGACTTAGGTCGAGTACCAGAGATCGATGCTAGGACCCTGCGGTCATGCCAGTGCAGGTCCCAGCTTGGGCTGGTGGCTTTGTTTGAACGTAGCATGACCTGGGTCGAGTGCCATAGGTCGGTGCTGGGACCCTGAGGTTGTGCCAATGTGGGCCCCATCATGGGTTATTGGCTTTATTTAGACATCGCTCAACTTAGGTCGAGTGCCAAAGGTCGGCATTGGGACCCTGAGGTCGCGCCAGCACGGGCCCCAGCCTGGACTGGGGGCTTTGTCAGGTAGAAGAATGCCAAACTTCTTGAGCTTAAAATGAGGACTTCTTTATTTATCTTGGAGTGTGTACATTACTTTGGGAGAAATCACCTTATTGAGGTCAGTACTTGCACTCGATGAATGATCGTACTTTCAGAGGTGTTTGGCATTCCATGGGGGTTTGACCAAAAAAACTTCTATTGTAAGCTCCTGAGCGGAGGGCCTCTCGAACGTGACAAGGCCCTTCCCAGTTTAGCCCCAGAGGTTGCTTGCTCTTCTTGGTTTTATCACCCATACGAATGATCCTCAAGAGGACTAGGTCTCCTTTTTGAAAGTGCCCGACCTTAACCTTCTTATTGTCGTACCGAGCCGAGGCTCGTTTGTAGGCATTGGCTTGGATTTAAGTGTCATCTCTTTTCTCCTCGGCTAGATCTCACTCCAGAGCTAGAGCTTCGTTGTTGGAAGCTTCGTTGAAGTGTTTGACCCAGAAGGTAGGGAGAGCCACTTCAACTGGTGCCACATCCCGTCTCCAAATGCCAAGGCGAAGGTAGTCTCACCTGTGGAAGTTTGCCCGGTTGTGTGATATGCCCAGAGCACGTATGGGAGATCCTCCATCCAAGCACCCTTCCTTGCACCCAGCTTCTTCTTGAGCATATTCTTGATGTCTTTGTTCATAGATGCAACCTGGCCATTTGCTTGCAGGTGAGTAGGGTTAGAGAAGTGGTGCTGGATGCCGTATTCTTTGCACATTGATATGAAATTGGCGTTGTCGAATTGCACCCCATTATTAGTGACTATATAGTGCAGAACCTTGAATATGCATATCACCTCTTTCCAAATATAGGTGGTGGGCTAGGATTCTATCAAGAATGATAGCCATCCTGCCTCCACCCATTTACAGTAGTAGTCGATGGCTACTATTGCGTGAGTAGCTCTATCTCTTCCTTTGGACAGAGGCCCAATGAGGTCTTCCCACTTCATGAATAAACAGACTGAGGTGATGGAGATCAGCTTCTTTGGGTACATCCTCAGAATATTGGAGAAATGCTAATAGGTGTCGCACCGTCGGATATAGAGTAAGATTAAGCAAGCTCCTCCTATTTCCAAGCTCCCTCTATTCATGTATTTTCAAGCTTCCCCCTTCAACCAATAATACCATATTATGTTATCTTTCCAACACTTTTCTCCCCCTTTTGTTATCATCAAAAGTGGATTATAGAATTCAATCTTATATTCCATGCAAAAATAAAGTATTATTAATTACAACCATCACTTGCATGTCATTCTCCACAAAGTAAGCAATTCAAGTTCATAGAAAATCATAATTTAGACTTCACCACCAATGTGTAAGTGTGATAATACAAACATTGAATTACAAGGGGAGATTCAAATTAGAACATCAACCAAAACAATCCACATTTTCCATTTAACATGAATATCACTAGGATTGATTTTTTCCACCTCATTAAAAATGAGTTCAAGATACCAAACCCCAAAACATAGCCTATAAGGACTCTTAGGTGTGGGGGTGGCATTGCTTGACGAGTAAAATACACCAACGCTAAAGATTACCCCTAAAGCATGTGTTGGATACTCGTGGGTAGTGTATTTTCCATGAATTGTATCCATTTTACATACGGAGGAATTTTCAAGTCTATTTTTCATATTCATTTCATTTTGTGCTCAATGTTTATTCATGTCAATACACATCTTATCCCTTAGATTATTCAGTCTTTATTCATCCTACATTCACTATCCAATATTCATAAAAAGAATCTCCAAAAAATACAACAAGTTTAGTATTCGTGAAAGTAAGTATGTTGGTGTAGAAATCAAATTAATCATTTCATGAAACATATCATGGCTACAAAATAGATTCTAACATGCGCATGTAGCTATAACAATAATACAATGGTTTCTACAAGGGATATAAATGAACATTCAATAATACCACTTATAAAGATTCATAAAGAGATATTAATTAAGCACCAATTTTTTTTTGTTTTTTCATTTTTTTCTTTTATAAAGAACTAAAACACACCTAAAAAGCAAATAACAAGCACACAAACAAAAATTAAGTCAAACACACACAAAATCTATGAAGGTATGCAATGAGTGCAAAGAGAAGAAATATATCTTCGTGTCGTTATTTGACTAAGTAGCTAAAAGAATGAGGCTTTAAATTCAAAGCTCCTCGCCAAAATCTACATCCCACCTACATGAAAGGTGTTAAGTGTGACCTTGAAATCCAACAAGTGTAATGCCCTACCAGCTACTGCACAAGTACTAGAGGGGGGGGGGTGAATAGTACTTTAAAATAATAAGGCGTATAATTCCAAATTAAATTGCAAACAACCACCAAATCAATTTGCGGAAGCTTAAATTGAATGACAACAATGAAATTAACAAAGCAAACAAACGATGTTAATGGGTTCGGATCCACCCAAGTCTCCCCGACTTGTTCCCGGTGATCCTACGTCCCAACCACCCGGATCCCCTCCGGATACTTGAGTTAGAAACCCTAACTCAAGATTTCCACTATGAATATCTTGTGAAAAACCTTCACAAGATCAAATCATACATGCAATGGCAAAGTGAATCCCACAACCCGGGATCACAAACTTCTCTCACAACCGAGAGAGCCAATAAGCAATATAAAGAGTTTAAATGAAATAAATACTCTTACCACAAAATCCTATACCTTGAGTTTTTCTTACCCAATAGGCGGAATGAAGGATTTGAGGAAGATGAAGTCACCAAGCCCTAGCACCAAGGAAAAGAGTAGCAATGGGTGCCTAGGGAAGAGTTGGAGACTTGGATCAAGCAATAGCTTGAAGAGCTCACCAAGAACAAGCTTCTCTCTAGATCTAGAAATGAGAGAGAATGGGTTTCTTGTGAGGAAGAGAGCTTTAGATTTGAGGGAGAATAGCTATCTCTTTAGAACTCAATGAATCTCTTAATGGCAGCTCTATTTTAGATAGAAATGACCTAGGTTCGTATTTATAGGGTCCCATAAAAACAAGTTAGGTCATTCTCCAACGGATAGAAATCTGTGAGAATTAGTCGGTCAAAGAACAATCACTGACCGACTAGTTCATCAACTAGTCGGTCAGTCAAACAGCATGGACCGACTAAGAGCAGATCTGAGAAGAGATAGAATTTCAGACCTAGAAAACTAGTCGGTCCAAGAAGACTTTCTGACCGACTAGTTTCACAACTAGTCGGTCATCCAATGAACGTAGACCGACTAAGAGGCAAAACAACATAGTCTGAAGGCAAGTTGACTTAGTCGGTCCAAGAACAAAAGTTGACCGACTAGATTGTCAACTAGTCGGTCATCAAACGTTCTTAGACCGACTAACGGTAAACAGTAGCTTAGGAGAATTTTAGAGTGAACAGTAAGTCACAACTAGTCGGTCAAAGAAGCATCACTGACCGACTAGTTCACAAACTAGTCGGTCGGTGAGTCAACGTAGACCGACTAACTGTAAACAGTAAAGTCCAAGAAATTAACTGACAGAAACTAGTCGGTCCAAGAACAGTGGCCGACCGACTAGATCACCATCTAGTCGGTCAGTACTTGTTCTTGTACCAACTAACATGCACAACAAAGTCCGAATCGAAGCGCGACGCTTCGAGGAAGTTAGAGTGAACTTGTGCAAGAATCCTAGAGCTACGAAATGAGCGAACTGAAGATAGAAACGTAAGATATACTCAAGGCTTAACATTCTATCAATCGAAACTAAAAGACTATAAATAAAACCTTAATAAACGGTCTTCAATAGCTTCGATTGAATCTTCATATTTTCCAAAGCGTCGCAAGAGCTTCAACGAAGCTTTAGGCATGAATATGAGCTTTTGGAAGTGTTGAGATGTCGCTTTGAATATTCTCGTGAAATTGGCGACGATCTCCAATACTGCGCTCACAAATTGTTAGTTCATGAATTATTTATGTTTGCTCATCATCCAAAACCAAATCCGGGGAGTCCAATATTCAACATTCTCCCCCTTTTTGGTGATGACAAACCAACATAAATAATAATCAAGGATAATAATACAAATGTAAAATACTTACTCCCCCTGCATTGATGATACGTTAATTCCAAAATGAATATAAATGAATTGTATCAAGCAGACGAGTAAGATAAACAGAGTGAATTGATTTTTGAAATATCGGATTTTGAAAAATCCTTATATGTATCTTAACTCCCCCTGAATCTAACATATCAAACTAGATTCTTGGAAATTGAGTTAAATTTTCATTTGCGCTATTTATTATCATTATCTCTCCCCCTTTGGCATTATCCCAAAAATGGGGGGCATAAAACGACAACAATTAGGAAATGTAAAATCCAACATCGGGAGTCGTAGACAAAGACAATGGACCAACTTGACACCAAGGGAAAATTGTGGAAATCAAAATAAGGTGTGCCAAATTTTCCATTATCAATAAAAATCAATGATAAGCAAAATCATCAAAAATACCAAATGTTTATTCATTTCTTGAATAAAGAAACATACTCTTCAATATTCAATATTCTTGGTTAATATTCAATTATAGAATTTAAATCTATTTAACCAAGTTTTTATGCGTCGAGCGACGAAGTAACATTTCAAATGAATTTAACGAATATTCAAATTTGCACGACGAATAAAAGACAAAGTGAACGATGATGAACATATATATATAGAGAGACAACATGAGTACATCCAAAAAATATCACATCGAATATATGAGATACATCATATCAAGCGCTACAGATCATCAAAAAGAAATACATCATCATCATCATAAAATCCAACACCGACAACCAGAAAGCACAAAAAAAATACATCAAAGCATCTCTGAACCCCATCCTAACCCAAAACACTCTCACTAAACATATATCATCCAGAATGCAGTGGAGAGTCCTCGGAACAGACGATCACGAGGAGTAGGCAGGATCTGCAGCGTCCGTGGGTCCAGTCGACGGAGTGGACTCAGGCTCTGCAGGGAGAAGAGGTGTCTCAACTGATGGAATCGTCGGGGCAGGAGTCGAGATCTCAGCAACAGGCGCAACAGCAGCATGAGTCTCGACAGAAGCAGCAGCAGCAAATACATGAGCAGGCTCGGAAACTGGGTCAGCAGCAGGCTCAGAAGGCTGAAGAACTGCAGCAGATGGCTCTGGAACACCGGAAGAGGTGGCAACTCCAGGAGCCGAAGAGGAAGTACCAGCAGCAGCAGTACCAGCAGAAGTGCCCTCGGGGGCACGAGTCGAAGCACGACAGAGCTCCTCAATGTCCTCCTCAGCCATCTCATCAAACTCCTCATCCTCAGACACGGAAGGAGGAAGCTCAACACCCATCTGACGAGCCATACGGCAGACTACCTCCTCGGTACGAGCCAAGCGGGACTCGTGACGACGAAGTATCCGTAGGACATCATCAAGGGTGGCAACGGGAGTGGCAGAGGCACTGGCAGAGGCAGGGACAGACGCAGAAGGTGTCGTCCTCTGAACGTGACGAAGAGCCGCAAGAGATTTCTTGACGGCCGTCGCATTCAGGGGAGGACCAAGGGGACGCTCATCGTCACGAGGCAACGTGACACGAAAATGACGAAACACGAGGGTCAACATGCATGGGAATGGGATATGAGCTGATTTATTGGACTTTCGAATACACTCGAAAGAATCAATCTTATCGAGTATAATTCGAGCCCAATTAATCGAGCTCCCCATGAAGATCGCATAGATAAGCTTCAAAAATGGCTGGGATGGTAAAGATGAGGAGCCGTACTTGGGAAGCAAGCACGACTTCAGAATCAGATTTAGGACCCAAGCATTAGGCTTGAAAGATTTAGAAGGCACGCCAATCATGGCAGGAGGGATCTGATGGAAAATCTCTGAAAGCATAGCCTGATCAAGAGAAGAAATATCATCTATCGAAATATCAGACGGAAGAAGGCCAGACGAAGAGATACCCAAAATCTCTCCTAAGATTTCCGCAGTGAGGACTATAGGAGTCCCCAAAACGGTCGTCTCAACAGAGTGGGTCTGATCGTACTGACCCCGGATCCTATTCGCATAGAAAAGCTTCACTAATCTAGGGTAGGGGTGAGGATTCGCCTTCGGGTCATATCGAAGGTAATCGAGAAGACCCGACGACGACAGAAGATCAGCTAACCCTATGAAGTCGCTAAACTGGACGAAATGCTCCAGAAGCAGCGGGCAATGTTCGATACGGTTATACGCCGCGAGACACAAAGGGTCATCGCGACATAAGGAAATATCGACACCGCCCACCGGCATCGGACCCTTTCCCTTAGGCTTTCGAGTAGACGAACGAGGGTGGGTGCTAGACTCGGGATGACTAGGAGGAGTGGGTTCCCTATGAGTCTCAGTCTCGGGGTTATACTCCGTATCGGAATCGGTAGGAGTATGAAACGAAGATGCAGAAGCAAGAATTTTGGCCTTGGGCTTAGGCTTGGGTTTGGGTTTCGGTTGACCTCTAGGTTTAGCGGTCGTCGTCCTCTTCTTCTTGAGAGGAGGCGAAGACGACGAAGGATGGGTGGTCTTGGCTCTACGCTTCGGAGGGGTTGGATGCTCGGGATCCGAAGAGATTGGATCAACGGTCATCGGAGAGGGGCTAGAGGGAGTGATCGGAATGCGTGTTCTTGCCATAGTCAAAGCAAGACACGGGACAAGGAGATCAAACGAAGAAGCCCTAGCCGAAAAAAAATAAACAAACCCTAAGAACCCTAAGAACCCGAGCAAGCCCTAGCTCTAGGAAATGAAATCTAACCCTAGGAGGAGAGGAGATCACCTAGAATGAGGGGCCGACGGAGGAGATCGACGGAGATGGCCGGAAAAATGGCCGGAGATCGATCGGAAGTCGAAGGGTTTCGAGGGAGGTCGGGGTTTTGAGCGGAGAGAGAAAAGATTTCGATCGATTAGAATGAAAATCGATCGACTAAACTGAGTTTAAGTCGGTCGATTTCGCAAAAGACCAAACAGCCCCTGGCACAACTAGTCGGTCACAGTTCAAGCACTGACCGACTAGATCACGATCTAGTCGGTCGGTCAATGAGCTTGAACCGACTAGTTGCAAACAGTGGCTGAATCCAAGAGTTACTGACAAGATTTAGTCGGTCTGTGTTCATTTACTGACCGACTAGATCTCAATCTAGTCGGTCGGTCACTGAACACGAACCGACTAAAGAGTCAAAAACTTGAAAATCAAGTTCTCTCCACAAAACACTTGGACGATATATCGCAAAACTCTCAATACTCATCTAAACTACCCCATTAAACGTCGAAATCTTAAATAGACATTGAGATACGATTTCGATCATAAATTCAAACAAATCACATAAAATTCTCAAAAATTCTATAAATCTATCATGATTGAAATAACGTGAAATATAGAAGCATGCAAGATAATTGAATGAAATATGAATCCTATATCTCGGATTCACCCATAATCCCCAATTCTCGACGCAACCGCACAAAGGAGTCCTCCTTTAGGGGTTTCGTGAAAATATCGGCGATTTGCTTTTGGGTTTCAACGTACACTAAAATGATGTCCTTTTTAGCAACATGATCATCTAAGAAATGGTGTCGGACATCTATGTGTTTCGATCGGGAATGGTGCACCGGATTCTTTGAAAGACAAATAGCACTTTGGTTATCCACCATGATAGGGCTAGTATCACAATGAATACCAAAATCCTTCAATGTGTGTCTCATCCAAAGAACCTGGGCACAAGCGGCACCGGCGGCAATATATTCCGCCTCGGTGGTTGAAAGTGAAACCGAATTTTGCTTCTTGGAAAACCAAGAGACAAGAGAATTTCCTAGAAAATGGCAAGTGCCACTAGTACTTTTCCTGTCGGATTTGCATCCCGCATAATCAGCGTCACTATATGAGACTAACTCATATGTGCTAGATCTCGGATAAAGTAATCCAAAATCTAATGTGTAACTTAGATAGCGAAAAATACGCTTTACCGCTACTAAGTGAGACTCCTTAGGTTGAGACTGATAACGAGCACATATACATACGGCAAACATAATATCGGGCCTACTTGCGGTAAGATAAAGCAAACTACCTATCATACCTCGATATAGACGAATGTCTACATCCTTACCGCCCGTATCCTTGTCAAGATGCGTAGTCGTGCTCATCGGAGTCTTTTTCCCGGAGGCATTCTCCATTCCAAATCGCTTTAGCAACTCCACCGTGTACTTCGTTTGGTGGATGAAGATTGCATCGTTCATTTGGCGAATTTGGAGACCTAAGAAATATTTGAGTTCGCCCATGTGGCTCATCTCAAATTGTTCCTTCATAACATTAGAAAACTCTTCGCAAAGAGTGAAGTTAGTAGCACCGAAAATGATATCATCAACATAAATTTGTACTAATAATATATCATTATTCGCATGCTTAATAAAAAGTGTTGAATCGGCTTCGCCCATTTTAAAATTCAAATCCAAAAGAAAATTCTTTAGGCGATCATACCAAGCTCGAGGAGCTTGTCTCAAACCATAAAGAGCTTTCTTTAGTTTAAAAACGTGATTTGGAAATTTTTCATTTATGAAGCCCGGAGGTTGAGAAACGTAAACTTCCTCAACTACATCTCCGTTTAAAAATGCACTTTTAACATCCATTTGAAATAGTTTAAAATTCTTATGGCATGCAAAAGACAAAAGTAATCTAATTGATTCTAATCTAGCTACCGGAGCGAAGGATTCTTCGAAATCAATACCTTCCTCTTGTCGATAGCCTTGAGCTACTAACCGAGCTTTGTTCCGGACGACGACTTGGTTTTCGTCGGTTTTGTTCTTGAAAATCCACTTTGTCCCTATGACGGTGTGGTTCTTCGAAGGCAATGGAACAAGCTCCCACACTTCATTCCTCTCGAATTGAATGAGCTCCTCCTCCATGGCAAGGATCCAAGCACTATCTTCGCATGCTTCAACTATATTCTTTGGCTCTATCGATGAGACAAAGGCACAATTTGCGAAGTGGTGAACTTGCGATCTCGTCTTGACACTATCATAGATATTGCCAATGACTTGCTCATGGGGATGGTCACGAACCGAATGAAGCCGTTTGGGAATACCTTGATCACTAGGAACATTCTCAACAACTTCATTAGTTAGGTTAGTCTCAATAGAATCAATAGAATCATTAGACTTAGAATTATCAAACGAATCACATAAAACATCCAAAGAATCATTATCATTTGAAATTCTAGTTGGAACAAATCCTTCATTAAATGAGACATGAAGCGACTCCTCGATCGTTGAGGTTCGTTTGTTGAATATCCGGTATGCTTTGCTACGCGTAGAGTATCCAACAAAGATCCCCTCATCGGATCTTGGATCGAATTTGTCCAAACAACCATATGTGTTCTTAATAAAACATTTCGAACCGAAAACACGAAAATGTTTAACTTGAGGCAACCTACCAAACAACAATTCATAACAAGTTTGTTTAGTGCCGGGCCTCAAAAGTATTCTATTAAACACATAGCAAGCGGTGTGTACCGCTTCCGCCCAAAATTGATGGCCAAGTTGGCTATCATCAAGCATAGTGCGAGCACACTCCACTAGCGTCCTATTCTTTCTCTCAACTACACCATTTTGAGGCGGTGCACGAGGGAAAGAGAAGGTGTGAGTAATACCAACTTCATCACAAAATGTCTCAAAAGACTCATTCTCAAATTCACCTCCATGATCACTACGAATAGTGACAATGGTGTTTCCTAAGAGATTTTGTACTTTCTTAACAAAAATTGTGAAGTTTTCAAAAGCTTCATTTTTATTGCACAAGAAAAATACCCAAGTAAATCTTGAATAGTCATCTACGATGACAAGTCCATACCTTGCATTTCCTAAGGAAGCTACTCTAGTTGGCCCAAATAAATCTAGATGTAATAGCTCTAGTGGCCGTTTAGTAGAGATGCTTTTCTTAGGTTTAAATGAAGATTTAGGAAGCTTGCCGCGTTGACAACAATCACAAAAACTTTTCTTTTCAAAAACGAGCTTCGGAAAACCTTTAATAGAATTCAATTTTGAAAGCTTATATAGTGTTCCAAAGTTCACATGTCCAAAGCGTCGATGCCATAAGTGTTGTTCACTTGTGTTGGCAACGAGACATTGTTCATATGACTTAGGAAGATCCAAAATATAAATGTCTTTACGACGAGTTCCGGAAAATAATAATTTTTCATTATCCTTTCTTAAAATATGACACAATCCTTTCGCAAAGCTAACTTTGTAACCTTTGTCACAAAGTTGGCTTATTGAAATGAGATTATGATTTAAACCACTAACAAGATAAACATCACTAATTAGGGGTTTAGAAGGGTTACCGACTTTACCAACACCTATGATGGTTCCGCTCTCGTTGCCTCCAAATATGACGCGGTTTCCATTCGCAATGGGAACCACTCCGGAGAGCAATCGAGCGTCACCCGTCATGTGTTTGGAACACCCGCTATCGAGTATCCAATTCCCTTTGGAGCTAAATTTAAATTTGTTGCTCCTTCCCTTTTTCTTTTCCTTGAGTACCTAAAGATAGAAACTTCCATATCATGGTACCCAAGGTCATTGGGTCCAAGGGATTAGACCTTTGGAAGCCAAGTCCAAGTGGACTTAGACTTCCCCACATAATTCTTACTATGCACAACATCCGAAAAATAAGCATTCATATATATTTGTTTTTCGTCCATGCTTGTGTCCTTTGGGCTCCAAATAGTGAAAACTTTGGGAGCCATCATCCTATTGGGTGCATGCATGCGACGTTGATTTCTACGTGATGCATGTTGTGGATAGGCATACGGGACATGATGGAATGGTGCACGACGAGAATTATTCATATGATGAGGTGGGTGTACATATGCATGTGTGGGAACACGTGCGTGAGGGTGTCTCACTTGGTGTGCACGTGCCCGGGAATGTGTTGCATAAAAATCATCATAAGTGTGAGACGGTGGAGTAGGACGTGTGTTCCTACGTGGCATGGAATTGGTGTACATAAAAGCATGCCCCTTCTTTGGAGGTCCACCCAATGTGGGTTTCTTTCCGAAAGAGGGTGTGGACGAGGTGAAAGCACCATTGGTAGATGAACTACCAATAGAGTGTTTGCTCCCACTCGTTGAGGCTTCGGAAGTTGGCCTAACAAAAGTAGTGACCGACTTGGAAGAATTTCCCATCATATACCCCAAGCCAATGTGGTGTTTGGCCGGAAGTAAATCTTTTAGGATATTATCCAAATGGCCTTTACCCTTGTTGAATTCGTTGATTCGGCCCAATGTGTTCTCATATTTCTCTTTGAGAGAACGCAAGGAAGTATCCAAAGTGGATATTTGCGAAGTGAGCACATAAACACGAGATTTAAGATTCTCGTTCTCAATACTCAAAGTCGAGTTTTGAGAAGTTAAATCCGCTATCTCATGTTCTTCCGCATCCTCAATGCTAACATGTTCAAGTTTAGATTTGAGATTTACAATCTCATTTCTTAACTCTTCAACAACGGTGTCGTTGTTGGTGATGATAGTCTTAGGCGATGTTTGAATGCTAGCTAGGTCATCTTTTACCTTAGTATATCTATTTACTGACTTAGTATATTTTGACCAAAGTTGAGTGTTAGCATCCCTAAGATCATCCATCGTTACCTCATCGCTTTCTTCATCACTATCATCGGAAGAGGAGGATCCTTGATCGTGCTCCTCTCTTGCCATGAAACACATGTGTGCTTGCTCCACGTGCTCATCGTCCGACTCTCCGCTTGAGGAATCCTCGGAGTCGGTGAAGGTAGCTCCGACAAGTCCCTTCTTGTTTCCTTTCGTGTACTTCTTGGACTTGTCATACTTTGGCGCCTTCCACTTCTCCTTTTGCTTGTTTTGAGGACAATCCGCTTTGATGTGTCCTGGCTTATTGCATTTAAAGCACAAAGGTGGAGAGGCGTTAGTAGATGTAAACTTAGATTTTTGTTTGAAGTTACCCTTTCGGAAGAAGCGATTGAACTTCTTTGCCATGAGTGCAATGGATTCCATGTCCATTTCTTCTTCCGAGTTCTCATCATCGGTAGAGGTGGATGAAGCCGCCTTGAATGCAATCGCCTTTTTCTTAGGCGCATCTAGGTTCAAATATGACTTCATCTTTTCTTGTAGCTTCACCTTGCTATCTTTGCGTACCTCATATGACATCAAAGTACCCATTAGTTGAACTACGGTATATTTGTCCATGTCATTACCTTCCTCGATGGCGAAGGTACGTTTTTCCCAAGAAGAGGGAAGTCCTTCAATAAGCTTTAAGCACTTCTCCTTTTGAGTGTAGATCTTGCCGAGGGCCTCTAACTCGTTTATTATGTCAACGAAACGAGCGTAATATTCTTTCATCTTCTCGCCCTGTTGCATATGAAACATTTCGTAATCTTTGGTTACGACTACGAGTTTAGAGTCTCTTACCCTACTCGTCCCTTCATGTAGAATGAGGAGGGAGTTCCAAATTTGATATGCACTCTTACATGTGCATATCTTATTGAAATCCTCGGGCTCCAATGCACATTGCAAGGCGTTCATTGCCTTGGCATTGCTTACCTCCGCGGCGACCTCCGCGGTAGTCCATTTCTCAAAATCTTCTTCTTCGGGTACAATATACTCCTTCATTGTAGTTCTCCATAAAGATGCACTTCGGAGGAAGGTTTCCATCCGACACTTCCAGTACCCGTAGTTGGTACCGTTGAAGAATGGAGGCCTCGTAGAGGAATGTCCTTCCATCACGGAAGATGCTCCTTCACGGTTCCTGAAGGTGTCATAGTTGGAAGGTGGACGCACGGTCTTGTTGTCGTTGGCAGACATAGCTGAGAATCTGGCTTTGATACCAAATGTAATGCCCTACCAGCTACTGCACAAGTACTAGAGGGGGGGGTGAATAGTACTTTAAAATAATAAGGCGTATAATTCCAAATTAAATTGCAAACAACCACCAAATCAATTTGCGGAAGCTTAAATTGAATGACAACAATGAAATTAACAAAGCAAACAAACGATGTTAATGGGTTCGGATCCACCCAAGTCTCCCCGACTTGTTCCCGGTGATCCTACGTCCCAACCACCCGGATCCCCTCCGGATACTTGAGTTAGAAACCCTAACTCAAGATTTCCACTATGAATATCTTGTGAAAAACCTTCACAAGATCAAATCATACATGCAATGGCAAAGTGAATCCCACAACCCGGGATCACAAACTTCTCTCACAACCGAGAGAGCCAATAAGCAATATAAAGAGTTTAAATGAAATAAATACTCTTACCACAAAATCCTATACCTTGAGTTTTTCTTACCCAATAGGTGGAATGAAGGATTTGAGGAAGATGAAGTCACCAAGCCCTAGCACCAAGGAAAAGAGCAGCAATGGGTGCCTAGGGAAGAGTTGGAGACTTGGATCAAGCAATAGCTTGAAGAGCTCACCAAGAACAAGCTTCTCTCTAGATCTAGAAATGAGAGAGAATGGGTTTCTTGTGAGGAAGAGAGCTTTAGATTTGAGGGAGAATAGCTATCTCTTTAGAACTCAATGAATCTCTTAATGGCAGCTCTATTTTAGATAGAAATGACCTAGGTTCGTATTTATAGGGTCCCATAAAAACAAGTTAGGTCATTCTCCAACGGATAGAAATCTGTGAGAATTAGTCGGTCAAAGAACAATCACTGACCGACTAGTTCATCAACTAGTTGGTCAGTCAAACAGCATGGACCGACTAAGAGCAGATCTGAGAAGAGATAGAATTTCAGACCTAGAAAACTAGTCGGTCCAAGAAGACTTTCTGACCGACTAGTTTCACAACTAGTCGGTCATCCAATGAACGTAGACCGACTAAGAGGCAAAACAACATAGTCTGAAGGCAAGTTGACTTAGTCGGTCCAAGAACAAAAGTTGACCGACTAGATTGTCAACTAGTCGGTCATCAAACGTTCTTAGACCGACTAACGGTAAACAGTAGCTTAGGAGAATTTTAGAGTGAACAGTAAGTCACAACTAGTCGGTCAAAGAAGCATCACTGACCGACTAGTTCACAAACTAGTCGGTCGGTGAGTCAACGTAGACCGACTAACTGTAAACAGTAAAGTCCAAGAAATTAACTGACAGAAACTAGTCGGTCCAAGAACAGTGGCCGACCGACTAGATCACCATCTAGTCGGTCAGTACTTGTTCTTGTACCAACTAACATGCACAACAAAGTCCGAATCGAAGCGCGACGCTTCGAGGAAGTTAGAGTGAACTTGTGCAAGAATCCTAGAGCTACGAAATGAGCGAACTGAAGATAGAAACGTAAGATATACTCAAGGCTTAACATTCTATCAATCGAAACTAAAAGACTATAAATAAAACCTTAATAAACGGTCTTCAATAGCTTCGATTGAATCTTCATATTTTCCAAAGCGTCGCAAGAGCTTCAACGAAGCTTTAGGCATGAATATGAGCTTTTGGAAGTGTTGAGATGTCGCTTTGAATATTCTCGTGAAATTGGCGACGATCTCCAATACTGCGCTCACAAATTGTTAGTTCATGAATTATTTATGTTTGCTCATCATCCAAAACCAAATCCGGGGAGTCCAATATTCAACAACAAGGTCCACTAGTATTAGCTATTAAAGTTTTAGGGACCCACACTTGTTTGAACTTTATGTTTGTGTTCCTAAACTTACAATAATAGGATGTGTGACCAACACTATCACAAGTAAAGCACTTTGCATGCATATTTTTCACAATAGAAGGCACATTGTGGAATTTCTTAAATTTAGGCTTTTCAATGTTTTTCAAACCAAATCCAACTCCTCTTCTATTATTGCCATATAATTGATTTTCAAGTATGGTATCCAACGAATGTTTACCAATCGAAAATTTTCTTAATGACAGTTCTAGACTAGAAACTTTGGATTTTAATAATTTATTTTCATCCACAAGCAAGGTGCATTTACTTAGAAAAGCTCTCTTGTTTTCCTCTTCCTCGATTCAAATTCATCCATTTTCCTTTTAAGTTCATTATTTAACATGCACAGATTATCATTAAGCTCTTTAATCACATAATTTTTTTTCAGCTTCAAGCTTAGATGTATCTTGCTTAAGCATGCTAATATCATTCAATAAGGAAGAACAAGAAAGACAAGTAGCTTTTTCAGGCATGCTAGCTTTTTCTTTTTCTAGTGACACAATTTTAGTGTTACATGCAACACGTTTCTCTTTAAGAATATCCACTTCATCAGAAATGTCACAGTTTTCTTTTTGTAATTTAAAGCTAGCATTCCTATAGTCATTCAACGTGAGTTCTAGCTCATTAATCTCATTTTGCATTCCTTTACAAACATCTAACAATTCAGCTTTAGTGAAGGAATTTACCTCATCGTTGTTTGCCATTAAGCAGACGACAGCGGAGTGGGCTACCACCCTTCATCCTCATCCTCAGCTTCGCTGTCCATGTCCCAAGTTAGCATCTTGGCTTTTCCTTTATCTTTAGCAACCTGAGCAGTCTCTTGTCTGCATTGCCTCGCAAAGTGTCCCTTTTTCCTGCATTTGAAGCATTCAACTCTATTAGCATAATCTTGTTCAAAAGAATTTTTATCATAATTAAAAGTGTTAGAGCGAATGAACCTTTTATGCATTTCAGACTTCCTTGAGGAGTTCTGACGTACTTTCTGAAATTTCTAACCATTGGCGCAATCTCCTCCTCATCATCTTCATCTTCGCTAGCTTTCAGCGCAAGTGGCTTTGAAGCTTTTTCCTACTCCTTAGGTTTCTCTCTTTCTTCAATATTTTGCAATTCAAGCTCATGGGACATTAAGTTACCTATCAAGTCCTCCACCCTCATCTGTGATAGATCTTTCGCTTCTTGGATGGCGGTGACTTTAGGCCTGAAAGAGCTTGGCAGTGCTCTTAATATCTTCCTCACATGTTCAAGGCTAGAATATGGCTTACCGAGCGAGCTAGACTTGTAGACGATGTTGGTGAATCTCGCAAACATCTCTAATATGGTCTCTGATGGTTGCATGTGAAATCCCTCGTACTCTGTGCTCGGAAGTGCAAGTCTCGACTCCTTCACATTTGACGTTCCCTCGTGTGTCACCTCCAATGTATGCCATATTTCCTGCGCAGTTAGACAACGTAAGATACGATTGAATTCAGATTTATCTAATGAACAAATGAGAGAATTCATAGCTTTAGGATTAAGAGAATAAAGTATCCCATCATTATCATCCCATTTATCATCAGGTTTAAGCATCTCAACATTTTCAATTTTAATGACAGGTGGTTTATATCCTTTTTCAACAATTTGCCAAGCTTTATAATCAATAGAAATTAAGTAGATTCTTATTCGAATTTTCCAATAAGCATAATCTACTCCATTAAATCTTGGGGGACGTGATATGGACTGACCCTCAGCAAAAGTACTATCAATGGGATTCATGGTCAATCATAGGCTAGAGCCTAAAACATGCTCTGATACCACTTGTTGGATCTCAATCCTAGCCTAGAGGAGGGTGAATAGACTTATAAAAATATTCTCGTGCAACCCACGAGAAATCACACGCAGTTAAAAACACAAGCAGGGTAAATAAAAAGCAAGAACAGAATACGCAGCAGATTTACCCTGGTTCGGTCGCATCAACGACCTACGTCCAGCCCCAAGCAAATACTAGCATTAATATGTTCCTTCTGTACACTTATAATGGGGTCCTAGATCCAACTCCCACCTAGACTGTACCACACTCAACAAAGTGCAGAACCATATCAACCTAGTAAATGTGTATCTTGACTGCACCAACACGTCAAGACCCTCTTGTCTAGCCCCAACCAGACAAGTCCCAAAAGACACAAAAACTGGTAAAGTTTTCCCTACAGATATCAACACACTAATAAACAAATATAAAGAGTAAAGGGTTTAGAAATGCTCAATTCGTGTCCATGTAGTCGTCTCTGTCAATCAGCACGTCGTCAGCTACAGTCTGACGCAAACAGTGTCTCGATCTGACGTCTATATCTCAATCTGTGGCTCTTCAATCTTGGAAAGCACTGTGGTCTGTGCGTATAGCAATCCAATTCAATACAATAAAAAGCTCTGTCTGTGCGCACAGTAATGTCCTTAAATAATAATCCATGTCAGCTCCCTCACGTTCGATTTCACCTTCATGTGGGCGTCTCCACGTCAGCATGCCATTCGTTTCTTTCGTTCGCACGTTAGCACATCTAACTCGAATTAAGGCATGCAGCGCACTTCTCCTTCGACGGCGACTCGTCTTTGAAGAACAGGCTTAAACATCGACTCCGATAACTCTTCGACTTCTCCGACGACATTCTGTTGTACTCGATGGCCCCTACGAAACTCCGACGGCGAGCTGCTGCACTTCGGCGGTGGGAGGGTCCGCTTCGTTCTCCACAGTAGGATGATGAACGGCAGCGACGACTCGTCTCCGGCGGCAACTATGTGGGTATGATCTTCTCCAGCAGCGAGAAGGCTTTTGACAGAGGTGTTCACGACAGCGTCAATGGCAAGTCGAATGGCAACAGCGACTTCTCCGATGGGTCGAGCTGTGGCCTTCGGATGATGACGAGAAGATGATGGCAGGATGAAGAGTTCGGCAGCGAGAACCTCTTCTTGGTGTCGAGCAGTTCGTTCAGCGATGGCTTTGAGTGCGTGGGCTGCTTGGTGTTTGACATTGACGAGCGATGACGGCGAGATCTCCTTGGATGATGCGACAACCCCCCAATGGCAACTCCTTCTTCTTCGATGAGGTTTGCTACAATCAGATCTCCTTGCTCTTGAAGCTTGATGATGGGATGTTGACGTTTTTGGCTTTGGTAGAGAGGGGAGATGATGATAGGAAGAAGAAGAAGGTTTTTTCTTCTCTTTGGGTTGTCGTACTCTACTTTTTCTTGGGAGAAGGCCGACATCTTTTTTTTGTTTATTCCGCACACCCTTTAGGGTTCTCTTAAGGGTTTTTATAGGATGAGATGTGTGTTAGGGTTGCGGCAAGGGGATAGGCTAGGGTTTTGGTTGCGGCCAAGAGAAGATCTTAGGGATAGGAATAAGAAATTGTAGTTTGAGTCTAAATAGGATTTGCTCACATCCAATTTATTGATTTGTCCCCATCTCTCTACCATTTGACTTGGTCCAAAATGGGCAATATGTAGCAATACATCTCCATAAAATAGACTTAGTCACCCTTTAAGGATTCACCGATTTGCCACTTCTGAAACACACTTAGCACATGCGTTAAATAGTTCATTCACGTTTGTTATCATCAAACTAGAGATCCTAGATCGTTGCGTCCAACAAAAGGGTGAATAACGAGGGACATATCTATAAAGAAAAGCACTAGGGCATATGTATCCCCACCATTGGATTAAAGTTAAGATTGATTATAATTGACCTATTATTGAATTTATGAGACTCGGGAGAGGTCTAACCTAAGGGCATTCTCCTATCCCGCACTTCCGTGATGCAATGATAGAAAATCTCATTACGTTATCCTTACCCCCACTCTCGTGATGATATGATAGGACTACCTAACTCGTCTCGTTACCAATTTCTGTTACGCATCGATACGCATTAGATGCATTACTTCTGACAAATGTCCCCAATCTTCCTCCATGCCACTTATGTGGATTAGGATTAGGAACTATGTTAGGAGGGCTCTAATCGATGCCTGACTTTCGTTAGCGCATCGATATTATGGATCAATGTAGGGATTGAAAACCCTAGATTAGCCTCGAATTCCATCGTCGACTAATCTAATTATCCACAAGGGAGGAGATCAATTTGCACAGATAATATTCATCCTAACATATCCCTCATCATCAATTATTCAACAATTTATCAATAAATCACCAAACTATAGCTATATCCAATGGGGTTCAACCCATAACCTTAGATGAGAGACTACTCACAATCCATAGAACAAAACTCAAATAGATTCACGATTAAGATAGCCAATGCAACAGAGCTTAATAGAAATAATCAACCAACCAATCCACAATAGCAAGGAATTAAATAGAACTAATTTCTATTCATGATTTAAAACTAGAATCCAAAAAGAGCAAAGAGAACAATCAAAATTGAATAGAACCTGATATAAACTCAAAAAGCTCTAAAAGTTTGTTAATAAGTGTCCTCTGAGTCAGAGGATGAAGAAAGGTATTTATACTCCCCAGTAAATACCCAAAAGTCCCAAAATTACCACTGGCGATGCCCACAAAAACCTAGGAAACCCAATTAGACGTGATCGCGTCGCGTTTGGCTCAAAGTGCGTAACATTGGGGTTTTGGCTACAGGCGACGTGACCGCGTGGATTGGCCACGTGAATGCGTCGTTCGGCATTCAGCTCCTTCAGATCCTCTTAGAAACAGTCGCGTGGAGCGTCCATTTGGCTTTAGCAGCATCTGGATTGACGCGGTTGTGTCGATATCCAAACGACTGCGTCAAAATGGATTTTCTTCTTCTGCTGCTCTTCAGCAACGCGATCGTTTGGTTCTGTGACTCGACTGCATGGAGTAGTTTATGGCTGTTGTTCTTTTGTCCTGGTGACGTGGTCGTGTGGTCCATGCAACCGTGTGTGACATCTTTGCTCTCTTTTCCCCTTGGTTTGGTCCACGATTGCTCTTCGCTTCATTTCATCTCTTTTTCTCCCGTTCTTGGGCCCAAAACTCCACATTTCCTCCTACAATACACGTGAGATACTCAAGAGTAAAGAGGAAACAAAAACGAGGGAAATAGAATGGAATATGGGATGAAATGATATGAAGTGCATGCAAAATGAGAAAAAAAAATGTAAATAACACACATCAAAACCCCCCATGCTAAACTCTTCCATGTCCTCAAGGAAGACACGGAATAGTAAATATTGGAGGCAAGCAAGAAAGCAAGCAAATGATGGCATGGGACTTGAGAATTTCACAATATCGAGTATATATACGTGGGTGAATAGAAATTTCAAATCCATGGGTACTAAACATGCCAATTCCTTTCAATCGAATAGAATATGTCACGCCCCGCTTCCAAAAAATATGGAGGCGAAGCGTGAGAAAGTCCGCTCAGACTTGAAGCTGCAAGCTGCAAGTCCGATAAGCGTCAATCAACTTAAAAACTGCAGGTCCTTGCAACGCGAAACGAAACAAGATAATAATGATGAAATGAGACAAAAGAGACATCTAAGAATATCCATAAAATAAGTTTCAACATCACAGAAAAAGCCACCAGGCTAAAAAGAAAAAGAGTCTAAAGGCCCAAACATGGCCAACAAAAGTACAAGGTACAAAACAAAGGTGCCTCGCACCGACAACTAACAACAACCTAAAACAAAAGAAAGCTCAGCAAAGTCACCAAGAAAGATCACGGATGACCACAAAACTCCTCCTGGGCAGACATGGACTCAGGCTCAGCGTCAGAAACAATCACGTACTCAGCTACGGTCTCTGGCTCAGGGTCTAACATGTGACACCCAAAAGAGCAAGGGGCACATGTCAGCAAGTCTACAAGAGACTTGTGCAAGGAAACTGAAAGTAGGTAAAGCAACCTAGCAGTTCTAGCATGAATGCAATGACATGGCAGTTTAAAGTATGAGTGCAACAAGTAAGGTAAAGTAAAGTAAAGTACGGGCATGGCATTTAAACATGGCATGGATGACAAGTTATACAAGTAACACTCACTAGTACAAGACAAGTAAAGTAAGCACCTCGTGCACAGAGATTCCGCCTTTTGGCTAGAGTGGCTGATCGGGCCAACTCCTAAGCTCAAGTGACCGTTTATCCCTACCACTCCACGTGTATCGAGCCAGGGCCTTACTTCCGACACATGGAATGCTCGCTTCTGGATCACGAGCCAGGAAGTGTTTTTAACAAGTATGGCATAGGGGTGTACCTAGCCGGACAAGGAAACCAGGCATTGGCTTTTGACCAACACATGAGGCCCGTTCCCAGGAAGTAGTATTCAAGAAGTACAAGTACAAGTACAAGTATTGTAGCGTGTGTTACGAATGCGACATTCAATGCATGGATGACATGACATGGCAAGTGGTAAAGCATACAGGTAAGGAAAGTAAACATGACAGTTTAGTATGCATGATCAACAAGTTAAAGAGTTGGATCTAGCTTCGTTGTCAAGCTAGATCAATTTATGTGGCGGATCTAGTTTCGTTGTCAAACTAGATCAAGTAGGCGTCTAGCCAGCTATCATTTCACTGACTAGTCTCTTTTACGCTAAAAACAAGGAAGTGGCCTAAAAACATGGCCCTACACAAGAGTTGGCAAGTTTCACTTGCCTGCAAGTACAACGTCTGAGGAACACCGTCCAAGAGAGTCCAAAGTCACAAATAACCTACGTGCACAAGTCCACCGGCCTAAAGTCCATATTATTAATCTTGATCAGTGAATTTAAAACATTTAAAACATTTTAAAAAATATCAGATTTTAGTCTTGATTAGCAGGCAATGGGTTGGGGGTCCTAGGGGTGCAAAGCGTTACCTCAACACGACGCGAAAGCTACACTGGCGTCGGGTAGCGACGCCAGGGGTTGGAATAAGAGAACGCGCTCCAAGTCCTGATTCCAATATGGATTCCTCGCTGGAAAGTTCAGAGCATCAACCGGAGCAACGGTTCCAGATTCCAAAGCTAGCACGTGCGACGAAGGCCTACAACGTGTCGCAACATCGTACGCGACAAATCGTCGGAGAGAAAGCACCTAGGTGGGGCCCACAGTAGTCCTAGGGACCAATAGGGGACCCACAATACCTCTGGAGAACTTGGGGGGCCCACGGTGGCAAGTGGTGCGACGGGTACGGGGTTGCGACGTTTGCTCTCGGTCAGACATAGCCAAATGCGGGGGCTTGGCTCGGTCGGACACGGGGGGACGGGCTTGTGCAGCTGCGGGTGCGGTGCGGGGCTTGGTGCTCTCGGTCGGTGCGGAGGGAGCGGTCGGTCGGGCGCCTTGGATGCGGGGGAACGGAGCGCTGCAACATTGCAACCGTTGCAACGTTGCGGGCTTCGGTCGATGCGGAGATGCGGCTCGGTCAGACACGGAGCGGAGCGGGCGAACGGTGCGGGCGACAGAGCGAGGTGCGGAGCGGGCGTGATGCGGTCGGGGGCTTCTGTCTGACCGAGGGAATCTCTCGGTCGGACACGGCTTGGTGCGGGGTTGCGATGCAGCGGCTGTGCAGCGGTGCGGACGGAGCTTGGTGCGGGGGTTTCCTTCGGTCGGAGCTGGGAAAATGCGGCTGTTTCCTCGGTCGGTGCGGGGGTTGGTGCAGCAACGTTGCGACGATTCGTCGCAACGTCAAATTTGGGTTTTGGAAGCGGCTAGGGTTATTTTCTTGCGAAAATAGGTCTTCCTAGAGCTTATTTATATAGTGTAGATGGGTTGACTTGGTCTAGGGCTAATCCTACTGGGATTAGGAGTTTAAAATAATTTAAAATTCAAATATCCCCATCTCCAACTCACCCAAGGCTAGGGTGCGGCCCAAATGAGATGGAAATTGGCTCAAAAATTATTTAAAACGTTTTAAACTCAAATAAATTTTATTTGGTCGAAAATAATTTAAAACCTAATTATTAAAAATATTTTAAACCTTGCTAAAAATATAAAAGTGGTCAAATAAACTCCAAAAATTATAAAATCAATATCGGGGTGATCGTGATGACGAAAGTGAGCTAACTAAGAAGACGGATCTCAATTTCGACGTCGGACGACGAAACTAAAAATAGAAACGTCTCCCGTCAAAAGTGAAAATCGCCACGTCTCATCGAATAAGATTAAATTGGGGGAAAACGACTCAAGAAACGTCGTTCCAAGTTAGTGCCACAATTTACTACTCTCAGAGACGTTCACAACAGCATATCACACTAAAGTGTTCACAAACAAACAAAGTCTATCATAAACACGTGCACGGTCAAAAGCACGTGCACGAACAATGTACAACGAAAAGTGGTCGTTACATCCTCCCCACCTTAGAATAAAGTCCGTCCTCGGACTTTCTAATATAGATAGTCGCTCTAGTAACTACCCCAATCATGTCACATTATAATTCAAAACAGGTATAGTTATTACAAGTGCTCATATATGCACTAGGTAGTCAAACATTAACACTACCAACATGTATATATATATATATATTCACGTATGTCATTCACTTATACCTATTATAGTCAGTCAATTTCATACACATATTTCAATCCTATATATATATGTATACATACGTCCCTTATATAACTATTATTCACAAAACAATAGTTCAGGTACTCATATAAGTATGGTCTCACACTTAGCAAATACAATCATTGCTCTACGTATAGATAGCTACCTATGAACAAACCACATGGGTATACTACCCTCTAATACTTCCTAGTGTACATCCAACGCCAAACACATCAACTCGTGTGGTCACACCACACCATTATTAAGTCAAGTTTTACTATATCTAATATATATTCACTACTACCATATTTCACTCATTATATAGTCATTCAAATGCATGCAATAATTTCACCGTATACTCACATCACATTCGGTCCTATAATTATATTTACGACACGTCACCTATACCATAGTCACCAATAACTATAACTAAGCACATACTTACACGTGCATGGTGCACACCCATACACGCTAACATTTCATTTACATACACCAATCATACCATCATTCATCCAGTTCATCTACACACCTAGTTTAGCTAGCACACATACATTCACACGAGCAAGTCCTTAGTAATTAACTATTCCACAAGACCAACACCTATAACTATATACTGGTGTAGCGACCCACAAACATGTGCGTAACACAACCAGGCACAACCACTCATATCACTGTACATACATCAAACATCGCTATATTCAAACTTCAGACATACCTAACAATATACTTAGAGTATACCCACTCAAGCTTGAGTGAGACTCAATACACATATCAGAATATTCTACATGCGTAACACTGCATCTATACCTATACCAATACCACTCCAATATATATATGTCTACCAATATAACTATATACATACCGTAAGTCAATCACACTTAATATTTAGTCAGGTAATACTCACATAGTTCAATCACTCTATATACCATAATAATAATAATACAGACATCAGCACACGTGTAATTATAATACACTCCCTAATACATACGCATTAGTCGTATAGTCACACACATGTAACATATATATTCACACCATAGCCTACTACCTATAATTAGTACACTAGCACATCTACACATACATAATTAAGATGTGCAATAGTCGTGTATACCTCACGGTATGCATGCATGAAACATCCCGTAAAAGCAAGCAATACCAATCAAAATTATAATCCTACTACCATATGTATATCACATATATACTCAGGCAAAAAAACATAACTACTTACATTTAAGCACAACACATATCTACATACGAGCATATACTCACACGTACTAACATACAGGTCATATAGTAGGCCTACCCACTTAACTATACATACACCTATTATTATCACCCCTAGCATACACATAGCTTTACCAATCATTTTATTTCAACCATGACAAGTATCTCTAACTACATACACTCCATTAGATATTCCAACACTAACTTTTATATACACAGGCATCCCTATTATGGTATAACTAACCACACACAAATCTATAAATACTAACACACAAACAACTTCATAATATCACGAATAACTCCGAGTGTATATATATATATATATATCACACAATAGGCAAGCATCAATTACTATGGGGGGTACACTCATTCAAGCCCACGTACACAACTTAGGTACGTGCACTACGACGACGTCACAAAGGTCCAAGGCCTACTAACAACTTAGAGTTGACACAGACATTGACGGGCACTAAAGCCTAAGCAATAGAGGGAGGTCGAGGTCGAAAGCGTGACGAGGGAAAGATCGATAAGCACGAGTTCAGATAGGACGAATACAAGGAGACAGCTTGGTTAGATGAAACATTGACTCAATTGTGAATGTTCAGGTAGAGGGAAGGGAGATGTAGTGATACTTATATAGAATTGAGAAATGAAGTAACATAAGATAAAATACGCGAAATTGAAAACTGTTGTACTTCAAAAGTTGGAATCCTCGTCTGTATGAAAATATTTGGAGGTCGATAAAACAAGTTGTTCAAAATAAGTTTGAGTCGAATATTCATAATAAGCGAAAATGATTTAGTGGCTTATACAAAATCATAATAAAAGAATAAATCATTTACACGAATATTAAGGACGTAGTTTTTTAGGAAATATTATACGGCAGTAATTTAATATAATTTTGGCAAAAATTTTGGAAATTTAAAGAATGAAATTAAAGTAACTGAAGGATTGAAGCTCGTTTTAAACGCTTTCAAAGTCTTTAAGCCAGGGAAAGGAAATTTAAAATGATCAATATTGGAACTACTTTTAGAGGAACCAGGATGTGCAAAAAAAATTAAAACTGGTTTACACAAAACTCTTAGCATACGAGCACAACGAACTTGGTACGGATATAAAAATAATTGAAATTCAATTTAGTCTAGAAATTATTCTAAAAGTATGTATGGTGAGCGGAAAGATAATAATAATAACTTGGTAGTAGAATTATCAAAGTTGATTAGCAAAGCTTTAAAATCAAATCATGGAGGGTCTAAATCGGGAAGTGGTTATGAAATAATAATTTTACAAAATCTGAAATAGGGAAAACGATGAGCATAACATTGACTTGCTGGAAGCTGAAATCCCAAGTGACTTGAAAAGTATATGAATGACATAAATCAGGCTTATGACTCGGGTGTTGCAATTTATTTAATGGACATTCTGTTATTATCGTTGTTCCGTTAATTCGCAATTGCAAGACTGGACCTGCATGGGCCACCAACAAAACCTGTCACGCCCCGCTTCCCAAAAATATGGAGGCGAAGCGTGAGAAGGTCCGCTCAGACTTGAAGCTGCAAGCTGCAAGTCCGATAAGCGTCAATCAACTTAAAAACTGCAGGTCCTTGCAACGCGAAACGAAACAAGATAATAATGATGAAATGAGACAAAAGAGACATCTAAGAATATCCATAAAATAAGTTTCAACATCACAGAAAAAGCCACCAGGCTAAAAAGAAAGAGAGTCTAAAGGCCCAAACATGGCCAACAAAAGTACAAGGTACAAAACAAAGGTGCCTCGCACCGACAACTAACAACAACCTAAAACAAAAGAAAGCTCAGCAAAGCCACCAAGAAAGATCAATGATGACCACAAAACTCCTCCTGGGCAGACATGGACTCAGGCTCAGCGTCAGAAACAATCACGTACTCAGCTACGGTCTCTGGCTCAGGGTCTAACATGTGACACCCAAAAGAGCAAGGGGCACATGTCAGCAAGTTTGCAAGAGACTTGTGCAAGGAAACTGAATGTAGGTAAAGCAACCTAGCAGTTCTAGCATGAATGCAATGACATGACAGTTTAAAGTATGAGTGCAACAAGTAAAGTAAAGTAAAGTAAAGTACGAGCATGGCATTTAAACATGACAAGGATGACAAGTTATACAAGTAACACTCACTAGTACAAGACAAGTAAAGTAAGCACCTCGTGCACAGAGATTCCGCCTTCTGGCTAGAGTGGCTGAACGGGCCACTTCTAAGCTCACGTGATCGTTTATCCCTACCCCTCCACGTGTATCGGGCATTGGCTTTTGACAACACATGAGGCCCGCTTCTGGATCACGAGCCAGGAAGTATTTTAACATGATGGCCTAGGGGTGCACCTAGCCGGACAAGGAAACCAGGCATTGGCTTTTGACCAACACATGAGGCCCGTTCCCAGGAAGTAGTATTCAAGAAGTACAAGTACAAGTATTGTAGCGTGTGCTACGAATGCGACATTCAATGCATGGATGGCATGACATGGCAAGTGGTAAAGCGTACAGGTAAGGAAAGTAAACATGACAGTTTAGTATGCATGATCAACAAGTTAAAGAGTTGGATCTAGCTTCGTTGTCAAGCTAGATCAATTTAGGTGGCGGATCTAGTTTCGTTGTCAAACTAGATCAAGTAGGCGTCTAGCCAGCTATCATTTCACTGACTAGTCTCTTTTACGCTAAAAACAAGGAAGTGGCCTAAAAACATGGCCCTACACAAGAGTTGGCAAGTTTCACTTGCCTGCAAGTACAACGTCTGAGGAACACCGTCCAAGAGAGTCCAAGTCACAAATAACCTACGTGCACAAGTCCACCGGCCTAAAGTCCATATTATTAATCTTGATTAGTGAATTTAAAATATTTAAAACATTTTAAAAACATCAGTTTTAGTCTTGATTAACAGGCAATGGGTTGGGGGTCCTAGGGGTGCAAAGCGTTACCTCAACACGACGTGAAAGCTACACTGGCGTTGGGTAGCGACGCCAGGGGTTGGAATAAGAGAACGCGCTCCAAGTCCTGATTCCAATATGGATTCCTCGCTGAAAAGTTCAGAGCATCAACCGGAGCAATGGTTCCAGATTCCAAAGCTAGCACGTGCGACGACGGCCTACAACGTGTCGCAACGTCGTACGCGGCAAATCGTCGGAGAGAAAGCACCTAGGTGGGGCCCACAGTAGTCCTAGGGACCAATAGGGGACCCACAATACCTCTGGAGAACTTGGGGGGCCCACGGTGGCAAGTGGTACGACGGGTGCGGGGTTGCGACGTTTGCTCTCGGTCGGACACAGCCAAATGCCGGGGCTTGGCTCGGTCGGTGCGGGGGAACAGGCTTGTGCAGCTGCAGGTGCGGTGCGGGCCTTGGTGCTCTCGGTCGGTGCGGAGGGAGCGGTCGGTCGGGCGCCTTGGATGCGGGGGAATGGAGCGCTGCAACGTTGCAACCGTTGCAACGTTGCGGGCTTCGGTCGGTGCGGAGATGTGGCTCGGTCAGACACGGAGCGGAGCGGGGCGAACGGTGCGGGCGACAGAGCGAGGTGCGGAGCGGGTGTGATGCGGGCGGGGGCTTCGGTCTGACCGAGGGAATCTCTCGGTCGGACACGGCTTGGTGCGGGGTTGCGATGCAGCGGCTGTGCAGCGGTGCGGACGGAGCTTGGTGCGGGGGTTTCCTTCGGTCGGAGCGGGGAAAATGCGGCTGTTTCCTCGGTCGGTGTGGGGGTTGGTGCAGCAACGTTGCGACGATTCGTCGCAACGTTAAATTTGGGTTTTTGAAGCGGCTAGGGTTATTTTCTTGCGAAAATAGGTCTTCCTAGAGGTTGTTTATATAGTGTAGATGGGTTGACTTGGTCTAGGGCTATCCTAATGAGATTAGGAGTTTAAAATAATTTAAAATTCAAATCTCCCCATCTCCAACTCACCCAAGGCTAGGGTGCGGCCCAAATGAGCTGGAAATTGGCTCAAAAATTATTTAAAACGTTTTAAACTCAAATAAATTTTATTTGGTCGAAAATAATTTAAAACCTAATTATTAAAAATATTTTAAACCTTGCTAAAAATATAAAAGTGGTCAAATAAACTCCAACAATTATAAAATAAATATCGTGGTGATCGTGATGACGAAAGGAAGCTAACTAAGAAAACGGATCTCAATTTCGACGTCGGACGACGAACCTAAAAATAGAAACGTCTCCCGTCAAAAGGAGAATCGCAACGTCTCATCGAATAAGATTAAATTGGGGGAAAACGACTCGAGAAACGTCGTTCCAAGTTAGTGCCACAATTTACTACTCTCAGAGACTTTCACAACAGCATATCACACTAAAGTGTTCACAAACAATCAAAGTCTAAAATAAACACGTGCACGGTCAAAAGCACGTGCACGAACAACGTACAACGAAAGTGGTCGTTACAGAATATAATCCTAGGATGTCGTTTCTAGCTCAAATCATCAAATAATATACCAAGTTGTGATCACGCTCAAGTTCTAGGATATTTTCTCTAACTCGTCCCTAGGTTGATGAAATAGGAATTGAAGGTATGCAATGGTCGAGGAAAAAATAAGTATCGGATAATGGGTTATTGATCTAATGAGGATGTGGCCCTCACAACACAACAACGTTCCTTGATTAATGAAATCAATAATTGTATCCTTTCTTCAAATTTTTTATTATTTTTTCATTTTTTTCATTGATTCTTATTGGTTCGTGTAAGGAGCGTTGGGTCGATGACTCTCAGATCAGATGATCTTAGGGCATCCGGCCAAGACGGACCCCTCGGACCTACTAGCTCAAACCAATCATAATCTTTATCCATATGCACTCTCCCAAGCTAAACCTTTCGGTGCGAGACCCCGATGCTTCCTAAGGCATGGGGATCCAACTACTTAGTGTCGCTGGGAGAACGATGCATAATTTATTCCTCTTTTATATACAAATTTTTTCTTTCTTTTCATTTTTTCTTTTCATTTTTTTTATTTTTTTTCTCCAAAAGCATGAGTAGGTTCAACAAATCAATCCTCGGTACTAGGTGGTGTGTTGTTATCCAAGTCTCCAAGGATCATAATCCATTACACTCAACTATCAATTTCCAAGATCCATGCATAAAATGGAGTCCTAAGAGAAGTTCAACCCAGGTCGGTTTCAAGTACTTCTTTCCTAGGAGCTATGAGAATGGGCAAAACTAGCATATTAAATGGGATCTGAAGCTAAAAACAATTCCCAATCAAATATTCTAAATTGTCATCGAGAAATCGAGCGTAAAGATGGAAAATAAAATTCAATTTGTTAAACCACGCATATAAGGCTCGATTTCACAAAATCCACAAAAACAAATATCTACACGTGATGCATGGGGAATGCATGATGCCTGATGAGATGCAAGTGTTTTTGGGTTTTGATATTTTAATTTTTTTCTTTTTAAATGCATAGGGATGTACAAGAAACATGATGCACGGGGAAAATATATAAACATGAATAAAAAGGAAACAGTGAAGGAAAAGAAAGGAAAATATATACAAGGATGAAGCAGTGGCGATAAAAAGAAAAATGAAGATGAAAGTGGGCATGAAGTGTTCCTCCCACAAGATAAATCAAGCATTGTCCTCAATGCGATGCAATCGTGATAAACGTAAGGACACAATAGTGGGGGAAGGAGATCAAAACGAGTCTCCCCCAAGCTGAATGGAAGCGTGCCCTGAATGTGATATCGAGTGAAAACAAAGGCCATATTATATGGGGAAGGATATGGGTTATCTTATGAAGTAGTGCCATCGTCAGGTGATGGCTGTGTCGTGAATGGGAGTGGAGGTGGTTCATCAAAAGATGGTGGGACTGCAACATCCATGGATGGTGGTGGAAAAGTGGATGGTACCACATGTGGGGTATAAGTGGAAGGATGTGCAGATGTGGATGGTTGTAATGGTGAAGCCGATGGCATAAAGAGGAGAGTAGGTATAACTGTGGGATAGTAACCTTGTGTATAGTGCCATTGATAGAATACATCGAACTGCGACAGCAAGGTCGTGACAACGAATCTTAGGCCGCCTATCGATGACTGGACTATAGTAAGGGTGGTGGCCATGGTTAAGATCACGAATGGCCTCCTCCATGCGTGTGATACGCTCGGTCGTGGAAGTAGGTGGAGGAGGAGGACCATCATGGCTAGTACCCTCGCCATGTGGGTGAGATCTCCGTGAAAAATGTCGAAGGGGCATATGGGATGGAAGTCTAATGGGGCCTAGCTGTGTAGCATCACTGAAGACTGGGTCCTGAACGGGGTAAGGTTGAGGCTGTGCAGGCTGAGTAAATATAAGATCTGGTGGAAATCTCCATTGCACAGCTCCTTCGATACAAAAGCGATTGGGATTCAAAAGTGTGGTGTAAGGGGTGTGAAGGATCTCGTGAAGCCAAACAAATCTCTCATCCTCAATAGCTTTGAACATGTGCATATTGGTGAGGACGGAGAGATCTAGTGATGTGGGGCAAAGACCATGTGTCATGGTGGCAGGAATCTAGAGGGAAATGGGAGGGTGCTTGGCAATGATACTTATGAACCCTCCACAACAAATCTTGGCATGGGGGCTTTGGAGGGTGTGGAAGAGTCTAGAACCCAACTAGGAGCCGGTGTGGATGATATATCGTGGGGAAGTGTTGTCGTCATCATGTGTGTCGCGGGGTTGGGTCATGGCCCAAAGGAAGAACAACTTATTCTACGAGACCTGGCCCATCTCTTCCTTACAGAAAATGGAATTGGCGATGATGCGATGCGCTAGGCGAAGGCATGGATAAATACTAGATTATGCATTCATTCTAGTGATAGGGAATGGGGTGAGGCCAGTGATCTGCTCCCAAAAGTCATCTAAATCGAAATCGGTGGGGAATGAGCTGTAATGCCTAAATACGCCGGGGGTAACGGCCACGGGGCATTTAAAGATCATGTTTAGAGAGTCAGTGGATGATGTGTCTGTATTTTACATGTTTTATAGCTCACATCCACATAAATTTTGATTGCTTAAATCCGATTTTATATGCTTTTATATTGATAATCAGAACTATTTGACTTTGAGAGCGTTTGGTTGCATGTCAAGGAATATCGAACAATTTGGAGCATATTGGAGAGAAGGACATAATCGTCGAGCTGTAGCATCCATGGCATCGTATTTGAGGAGTTCATACTACTGGAGAGGAGAAAGAAGAGAAAGAAAAGGGAAAGAAGTGAGAGAAAGAAAGAAAGAAGAGAAGGCCAGAATGAGGAGCGGAGCTGATCGGGAAAGAGAAGGCCATAATGAGGAGCGGAGCTGATCTGGGATGGAATTCCAGATCGCTTGGCCGAGCGGCACTCACGCTCGGCCGAGCTAGAGCCACAAAAAGAGGGGAAGAAACAAGGCTAAAAGAGGGATGATTGACATGGCTGATCAACCGAGCGACCATCGCGCTCGACTGAGTGACCCTCCCACTGACGAGCTGAAGATTACCTTGGAATTCTCTGTCGATTTAGCTCGACCGAGCAGCTATACTGCTCGATCGAGATCCCCCACATTCCAGAGCTGTGTTTTGGAGCCTTAAGAATTATTTGACTAAGTGCTAGGGTGCGCTCGACCGAGTGGCACTCGCGCTCGGCCGAGCCGAGTAGAAAGCACAGAAATCTAGACAGCCCTTCACTCTTTAAAGATCTGCTATCATCCGAGATTTTCAAATATTTTTCTCATATTGTTTCAAGATAGTATACTTCATACCGGTTCCAACACAGCCAAGAATGCATAAAACAGAGGCTGAATGAGTTCTAGAGAATTTCTGGAAGTTGACAAATCTGCGCTGGAAATTGTGCTCGGGCAGGCCCTGCAGTGTGCTCGGCAGAGCGCCTGTGCACAGCATGGCCGAGCAAAGTGGGCTGCCAGATTGGGCCCAAGTCGAGTTAAGGGTATTTTTAGGGTTTTCTTGGGGTTATATATATGTTTTGGGTAGCCGTCATTGGGGGGATCCCCTCCTTGGTTCTTTAACGATTTTCGGAGGCTAGGCCACACCATCGGCCCCATCCTTGGTGATTTTGTATCGGATCTTTCACGAAGCTAAGTATTTCTTTATTGATCTTTATTTGATTGTTTCTTATGGTGCATACGATGTCTTCTATTGATTTTATATTCGTTGCTATGCTTGAGTAGATTTATTGCTAGGTTAGGTTTAACCATATTGTTAGGGCTATTTGATAGAGATGGTCAACTATGAGAATGGCTACCAAATCTATATTGATGATATATATTCTTTGATTGTTGGGATCTTAGCTAAGGGAAGGAATTCAATTACATTTAGATATAGGAATTGACAAGCCTAGAACCCTTGAATTGACAACTCTTTGTGGTTAATGAACTCACCTTATGATAAATCACATCATTAAAGATATGTGTAGTGAGATGAATTATGAGCGTGGGCATCGTGGTGAATCACAAGAGTGGCACCATCATTACGTAGCTAGGTGAATCAAGAAATTGGCACATGTACATCGTTCTTCACGCCCGAAGCAGTAGAGGGGATACCGACACCCTAATTATTCCTTTCTCAACTATTTTCTCTGTTTTATTTGTCTTCTTTTGTGTGGAGTCTTTGGTTATGTTTTGATGATTGTGACACACTCGCCAATCACATCCATCGCCATTACGACCCTTTCCGTAATCCACCTCCACCTAATAAACCGAAGCCTAACCAACCTAGGAATCGATAGACAGTAGAAGCAACGCCACCCTATGGATTAGACCCCCGAACTCATCGGGAATATATTGCTGTGACACCCTTGCACTTGGGGGGTGAGAGTGTGTATACCTTTCTGGGGGTGCGCATCCTTGTGTTCAACAAAATGTCGTCGTTACCGGGGAGGCGTTCTGCCATATTACTTATTTATCACAATTTGGTTGTTGGACTTCGAAAAAATAAAAAGAAAATAATTATAATAAACACTTGAAATTTTTTTAATAAAAAAATAAAAAGAGATGTTTCCCTACCACCTGCTATCATTATTATCTTTATCTCTCTTTGTACCACTGACGTCTTTTCCAGGTTGTTCATTTCTATGATTGGTCAGGTTCTATTTATTTGAAGATGTGGGGGAGGTTCACTCCAATGAACAAAGAGTTTAGCGCGGTCCTTAGCTTTGCTCAAGCTAACGGAGAGAGTCTCAACTAAGCTTGGGGAGGTACAACGACCTATTCTGTGGGTACCTGTATCGTGCATATTTTTATGATGTAGAGCTATTTTGTCGCTTCGCTGGAGGGCTAAAGGGACCATCACGTGAGTTTATAAGAAGGATGCATGTGGGAAAGTTTGGTGATTTGCAGTTGGCAGCAGCCTTGGAACAAATGATAGATGAGGCCCGATCTACCGGTTCACTAACCGTTATGGCAGGTGACCCATCCAATCAAGTATTCATCGATTTCTTATGGATAATGTCTCTGAGGCAGGTGCTATCATAGACAGAGTGTATGTTTCACTTGAAGGTGATCGTCTCCAGTTTTACACCATCAACACTCCACAAATAGAGATATCTGAGCTGCCAGAGGAGGACACATTTCTGGGCCTATTGAGAAGCATTGTAGACGTAGTTTGGTCCACCGGTCCAATGACACTAACTGCAAGTGATCCTTCTAAGCGTGAATTTCAAAATTTTATTATTCATCGCATCTCTTCTGCAGGTACCATTGATGAGGGAGTTCATGCTTGAGTTGAGGGGGACAAGATATACTTTTTTACCATGATTGAGATACATGAGCCGGTAGAGCAGCCTACAGCACTAGAGGACATTGTTGAGGAGGCCGTGCTAGCGGAGCCGGAGCAGACCGTTGAGGGGGATGCTATTCGGGATGAGGATACAACTATTCACATGGAGCCCGAGTATTGCCCACCTTCAGTTGAGCTTCTGTAGCCATTCACTACAGCTGAGGACCACCCCACAGAGCTTATTGTTCCTATTAAGGGAGCATCATTCACCAACTCTTTTCCTTTATTCAAATCAACCCCTATTTATGATAATTATTGTGATTCAGGTACTGATGACATGTCACATCTTTTGCAGGATATGTTTGCACACGAGAAGGAAGTAATTTGGGACGTATACCCTGATGATTAGGATGTATCATGGGACATGTCTGACGAGGAGAGTGAGGAGCCACCTACCATGGATGCTATTGAACATGATCAGGAGGTATGCTGGGATGAGTCTGACGATGATGAGGATTCACCTGATGAGACCTACGCTTATATGCCAGAGTTACCTGAAACACTTGAGATGAACAATGAGGAGTTGCATGTCGTGGTGCACGAGATCGAAGATACATTTTCAGGTAAGTGTCGTCAACTGATTTTTATTTTACATAGTTCTTTTGCTGACCTTCTTTGGAAAACTTTTATCAGGGGGAGAAATTATCCACATCAGATTGATGCGGCTTATCTCTTGTAGGGCACATGTGGAGTCCTTTGGGAGATGCTAGGAGCCGCACTGCTGGGATCTGATGGTGTCCGTAGAGATATGCAGCTTGCATAGCCACAGAAGGTACTGATAGGACATATAGATGCACCACTAACAATATTGGATCCACCATTTGAACCAGGTGTATTTTAATCTAGTAGTATAGTTTTATGCTTTAAATAAATACGAATCCTCTCGACAGCGAGAGGACCATATAAATTTGCTTGATTAGTTAGTCTAAATAAATTCACCACATATGATGGTTACAACAATAATCTTTTGCACCCCACCCTATTCCATGATTTGATTTCCCTCCCTTATATTATGATGCTTACTTTGCTTCTATTCCCAATTTTTATGCACATCTGTCCACACCGGGCACTATCTGATATAGTTTGGGGGGGAGAGAAATTATTCTGTTGTGTAGCTCCCTATTTTGTCGTTGTCCTCTATTCATATCCCACACACATTGAGGACAATGTGACATTTAAGCTTGGGGGAGTGCACAGTGCATGCACTTTGCTTCGTCGTGAAACACACCTTAAAATTTTCAGTTGAACCATATTTACTTCTCTATTTCTGTCTCATATGTTCATTTTATCATCAAATAGTGTGGATTTATTTTTTTATGAACTCTGATATCTGTTGGATTAGAACTTAATTCCTTGATTTGAGTCGACTACCAAAGGAGGGAGTCGACTGCCTGCTGTAGCAGAGTTTTCATTGAAAACTCTCTGGGAGTTGACTACCTCCCTTGGGAGTCGACTACCAGCTGTGCATTTTGACTTCCCTGATGTCATATCTCCCATTTATTCTTTGCTTGATTTTTGGGACTGAAGTCAAACACATTTTGAAATTCGAATTCTCTTTTGAACTCTATAAATAGAGACCTTATGAGAATAATTTTCTACCCCAATCATTCTTGAGCTAAAGTTATTATTCTCAAAGTTCTCATCATTCTCAATCGCTCTCAAAAGTTCATCGTAGCCAAAAACGGTTCTGCAAATTTCTGATCTTATTGTTTTTATTCTTCTACAAATTCTTTTAAGATCATTGTCAATTTTTTGGCTATTGCAAATTGGTTTTCAAAATCCTCTCTTTGATTTTTAATATTCCCAAAGGATTTTTGAAACAACACGATTCTAGATCACATTGAATAATTTCATCTTCTTTGTGTGATCTAAGAACTATTTTAAATTCTTTAGTCACATAAGCACAATTGCAAATTTATCTTGGCTATAGGATTATTTGGGTGTAAACAAATCTCCACTAATTTATTGCGGTGAATTGGATTTGTTTTTATTTGGAGTCCCTTGGTGATAAGGGTGCTGTAAATCCTAGTCAAGACTGGGTGGTTGGAAATTCTGGTGGTGATACTGGGTCGTTGGAAATCCTAACGAGTGAAGTTAGGTAATTGTATTGCTAAGGCAATAGTCGATTAAATATCGAGCCGTGTTGGTCGGGAACTGGATGTACCCAGGTTGTGGGGAACCAGGATAAATCACTTGTCTCTGTATGTGATTTTCTGTGATTGTCTTTATTATTTATTTTGTGCAAAGTTGTTCATTGTTTATAACATATCTCATTTGTAATCACTTGTTAATAATATTGTTATTTTAAAGATTGCATTTTTATTCCACTGTAAGATCTCTCTATTTGTTATTATTATCTTATCTTGTATTCATCGTGTTGATTAAGAACTAAGCGTAGATCACTCTACTTGGTTTCTTAGGCAACATTGGAAGGGAAGTTTGTTGTATTATAATTATGTTAAAAAAGTTTTAACTTAAACAACACTATTCAACCCCCTTCTAGTGTTGTTTGCCATCCACAGGATCCAACAGGTTCCCACAGAAGTTGTCAGATGTTTCGGGGTGTTTTCTTACCACATATTGGTAATATGGATGTCTAAAGGTCGTCGCTGACGTGGAAGACGAGGAAGACCTTCAAGGCCGGTCAGCCGAGCAGACTCTAGTGTGAGGACGTTCGGAGCCGAGTGACAGAGCACCGAAGTCGGGCTTCAGCTAGGTGATAACCTCCGGGATCGATCGGCCAAGCAAAATGCTCGTCAGGGGGGTCGGACCTTGGTTCCAACCAAGTCCCCTCTGATGCTTAAGTCAGACTTGACTAAATAATTCTCGGTGGAATCGAGCCCGGCTCACTGAGAGGCCGTGCACGAGTTCTCAGGTTAAGCTGTTGAGGGAGAAATATGCGGTGGGAGCAGGTGTAAGGAGAATGTATATCTGGGTATCAGATATTCAGAAATCTTCCCCTTTGGTCTTTCACCTGTTGGGTTACTATAGGAGAGTGTCATGTCAATGCATCCTCTTAATCTGCCCTTGCATTCGTAGCTCCTCCCGTCATGCCTGCCTGTATTGATGTTGGCTTGAATGGAAATTAATGTAGGCTCGATTTAAGGAGGAGTTTCCTCAATCGTGGAGAGCCGATGGTCCACCGGGCTCTGGTCTTGGGCCGAGAGGCCTTAATATGCTCTTGAGGCCCTCGGCCCAGAGCCCGGGGAGTGTTGGGCCGAGTGGTCGATGCGCTTCTATCTGGCCCATTCGGGGGGGGTTATATCAATGTGTTTAGAAGAATCAAAATCTTCATAAAACAATATGTGTAGAGATTCTTCAACCGTTGAAGTTTGTTTATAGTATATTCGATAGGCCTTGCTACGTGAGGAATACCCAATAAAAATCCCTTCATCGGATGGAGACTTAAATTTATATAAATTACCATATGTGTTTTCAATACCAAAAATACGAATATAATTAACTTGAGGCATCTTATCATAAAATAATTCATAGCATATTTTGTTCGTATGGGGTCTCACTAGAATTCTATTTAGCACATAGCATGCGGTATGAACGGCTTCCGCCCAAAATTGTGGTCCAAGACAGCTATCGCTAAGCATAGTGCGTGCACATTCTATTAGAGTTATATTTTTCCTTTACACAACACCATTTTGAGGTTAGACATGAGGGAAGGAAAAAGTGTGAGTTATCACATTCTCATCACAAAATTTAGAGAATAGTTCGTTATCAAATTCACCGCCATGATCACTACGAATTGTGACAATGGTGTGTCTTGGATCATTTGAACTTTCTTAGAGAAAATAATGAAGTTGTCAAGTGACTCATTTTTCCTATGCCAGAAACTAACCCAAGTACATCTAGAGAAGTCATCCACTACAACAAGTCCATAAAAGGCATTTCCAAAGGATGCAACTCTAGTAGGCCCAAATAAATCTAGATGTAAAAGCTCTGATGGCCAAGTGGTAGAGGTTACATTCTTAAGCTTAAATCACGATTTATGAAGCTTGTTATGTTGGTATGTGATATGCTCCTGTTTTACATGATTAGTCACATATCATTATGATGCATTTCACCATCCATTTCCCCATTTTTGGCGCTTTTATACAATTATTTGTGACTATTTGACTTTGAGAGTGATTGGTTGTATTTTAGGGATTTGGAGCGAAATCGGAGCAATTTAGAGTCAAGGGGACGAACGGCGATGCGGGAGCACCAAGAAGACTCATGATGACATGCTTAAGGTGCCAAAGAAGAAGTCCAAAGAACAAAACCGAAAGAGAAGCAAGTTATCATCTCTATCAGCTTTTCCCAGTTCACTCAGACTGAGTGGACTTGCCACTCGGCCCGAGTAGGTATGGCAGAACGCCGTTTTTGAGCAACTTCCAAGCCTCTGAAATCGACCGAGTCACTTAGGTTACTCAGTCGAGTGACTCACTACTACAGATCGAGAACTCAATGCATCAGCTAGAGCCTGACTGGACCTGAAAGGTGATACTCGTAAGTGTACAAGGTCGTCAAATAATATACTCGGTGAGTACGGGATCGTATCCACAGAGACGGAACTATTCTGCAAATTCATACAAATAGTCAAAGCATGTAAAGAATGGTTGAGGGTTCTAACCACCCTTTGAGGGTGAATGATTGTTTGAATAGGTGATTTATCTAAATACCCTAGAGTTAGGGTAATATCTTAAGGTTTGGATGCAAGGGAGAGAAAGAGTGCGGGTGTTGAGGGTATCAGTAGGATTACTCGATCACTCTGCTAAATGTTAATTCCATGATAACTCGATCACTCGTCCATTTCAATGTATAAGGATCGAGGAATAAGTCAATTAAGCACATATGGGGTGCACCAAAGGTGATTGCTAATTGGGTTCTTCTCCTAATTGAAGCTCATGAATCACTCGCACACCCATTTCAAGGTATGTGAGAGTAGTGCATGTAGGTCGTGTTGTGTATCACACAACCACCGTTCTACGGCCCCTTTCGGATAATGCACAATTCGATAAATGGGTCACAACCTAATTAACTATTAGGGTTGTTAGATGAATTAAGCTTCTAAATTATGGAATATGGATTGAAGGGGTCTTGCATTCATTTCAAGATATGCAATACTCATTGGATACTTAGATGCAACAATTACGAAGCACCACCGTTCTTCGGCTCCTCCATGGATAGTACCAAACCCAATTAATCATAAGCTTATTTCACCCAACAACATGGGTTAACAAAGGGTGCTAGTAATTAATATTAGCAAGGCAATCAAAACATCCTACATAAATCCAAAACACCCACACAATGAATTCAGCCTAACATATCAAGAATGGGACAAGCATTCATAGAAATAGACATAGTTCAATACAAAGAATGAAAGAAAATGTATAACAGTAAGAGAGTTGGAGATTTGTCACCAAATAATAGCTTCCTCAATCATAAATCAATACCATCAATAACAAAAACGAGATCAGAAACTCCAAGCTCTCCAAAACCCTAATCCCCTTCTTAAGGAAGAAGATGACCTAAAATAGTAAAAGATTAAGTTCTCTATTTATTACATCTGAATAGTAGTGTTTATACCCCCTAGGGGTTGCATCTCATCCCTCCAAAACATCATCCAATGACCCATAGCAACTGGAGAGAAATCGGGTTAAGAAAAACCAGTTTCTCGAAACCCAGAATTCGGGCGAAAAACCCCGATCAGTCGACTGTTGAACAAACGCAAGCCGACTGACGACATGCGACTGTCATTGGTCAGACAGCCACTTAGTTGGTGGCCAATGCAGCTTCCAATTGAAGACATGCGACTATCTTGAATATTACAGTCGCCTGTGTGACCTACAGGCTACTGTCTTTTGTGCTTCAGTCGCCTGCTGCAAAGATGTCAATTTAACAGTAACTTGGCTCGTTTTGCTCCCTCAGGCATCTGGAAAATCAGGCGACTGATGCGAAAATAATAGTCAACTGTACAATATCACAGTCGATTGTCAAGCCTCTTGCAGGCGACTGTTGTTGGGCTTCAGTTTCTCCAGCTCCAGTTCTTTAAAGGCAGGTGGTGGGACCGGAAAGGTGCTTCTCTCAAGCGCAAGAGTCCGTTCAAGTAGTAAAATCTGGGAGTCCAGATGTCGAATCCTCGGGAGAAAATCTGTTGAAACCACATCACAAATCAAATAGAAATCTATCGGAAAGAAACTAACCACTCTAATAATGAAAGTGATGATGGTGTGAAAGTGTGTCATGAATACGTAATCAAAGCGAACAACGAAAGAGTCGTGTATGAAAATATATGAGAAACATGCACATGATATGGGTTCGTTAGGATCAGTGATTCGTGTATTTTGGTTGATTAAATATAACTCAACAAATCCTCCTTTTGGGAGCGATTCGTCGGAAAATACCCTTTTGGTGGTTCAAGCACAATATGAATAAAAACGTCGCTAAAACTATAGTTCTATGAATATGGTATGAAGCTCTCTTTTGGAGAGATCAAATCTCACCCTTGTGGGGTGATCATCAACGTATTCGCTTCTTTTGGAAGACGAAAAGAGGATGAAATAGCAAAAACATACAATTTTAGCGACTTTTACGATGAAGAACAACAATATTCAACCAAAATAGCACGAATCACATCACCAAACTACTCAATATCATGCACAAATAGGATTTAGCTACACATCATGCAATAATAAACAACTTCCATAGCAAAATACATCAAGTTTATAGCAAAATACGCTAGAAAACACCAAAATACGGGGTTTGAGTTAAAGAGAATATCACCAAAACTCCAAGTTTCGACTTCAAACTCTCTAGAAATACTAAGACAAGCCTCTAGAATTTTACAGAATTTTTCAGGGAGAGAATACGGCTCCTAGGTGCTCAAATACGCCCATCATACGCCCAAAAACCCTAGAATACGCTTAAATAAAGAGATTGCGGGTTTATTGGGCTTAACGGGTTCAAAACCCGCTCTAAATCGCACCCGAATCAATCCTGGCCGTAGATCCTGATCGGGGCAAATGTGGGCCGTCCATCGCAGCGGGATTGAACCGGGCTTCGACACGTGTGCGCTGAAATTCGTGCGCATCCGAATCCGCGTCGGGGTTGAATGGTGACCGTAGGATCTTGATCGGACGGCCCAGAACGTGCCGCGTCAGCACTCCGATTTTGCTTCGAGATGGGTTACGCTCCGCCGTTCGTTCTTCGATATGCGGCCCTCATCGCGCCACGTCGCCCTCTAACGAAGCGCTCCTTCGTCCGCATCGGGGTGGATCACAGCCCTTGGATATTGATCGAACGGCTCGTGAATCGCCTTTCGTTTGCTTCGCTGAGTTCTTCGTCGTCCATCCGATCGCGATCGGACGAGCGTGGTGTCGCCACGTAGCCCGCGAATTTTGCACTGTTGCTGGCCGTTGGATCGAGGCGGGGAGCGACGGATGGGCGCCACGTATTGTGCCAAGATTCATTCGGAGACGTATTTCTGCGCGTATTTCGTATTTCTTTGCGTATTTCTCCAATTAAAATAGTATTCTGCATTCAAAAATACACAGTAATTAGAACAGATCTCAGAAAAATACAAATAAATAGTCGTTGGAATCGTGAGATCGAGACCAAGCTAGGAAAAATATAAAAAGTGCAGAAATGCATCGTTAAATGCTGTTTTGTGCTCAAATAGTGTGTTTTCTCTAATAAATAAATGTGTAGAAAATACGTATGAATTAGAGAACAATGTAGCATCACATGAGCACAAAATAGGGCTAAATGGGGGGTTAAATATGTAATATTGAACCCAAATCACACCCCCCAACTAGCGTTTTGTTAGTCTCTAGCAATAAGAGCGATTAAAAATACACCTAGATCACCTTATCAGATCTCAAATCATTTACCACCATACTACAACGACAAAAAGATAACCACATACTAATATCAAAATTTCAAGCTCATCAAGTAATGGTACGTGTGGGTTTTCAAAAATGAATGTCAAGTATCTCAAATGGTTATAAAATAGACTCAACTTCACTATTCATTACTTCATAGCTCATAGTATACAAAATCAATGGCCCACACCGTTCAATCAAATATTCTAACTTGGAGCGTGGATGTATCATGCAAAGCAAGCATCAAAAATAAAATGGTATTAAAGCGTACACACGTCAATCTCTATTCATATGGACTCACACCACATCTTCTGTTTTCTTTAAGCTTTGGAAGTTCTCTTGCCTCGCTAATCATGCACACTTATTCTCTATTTTCTTTCGCTTTTTTCCATAGTTCCGCGTAACGCGCATCAAGCAACATTCGCGAAAAAGTATATAACTTGGATCGCTCCATCAAATAATTGAGGTTCCGGTCAATGGCTCCCAAATCAGACGATAATAGGGCATTAGGCCAAGAAGGGCCCCTCGGACTGTACTACTCGAGCCAACCAAGTTATTTCTTTAATAGCACATTTATTCATTTTTTCTTCCTCATTCATCTCCTTTTTTTCTTCTTTTGTGTGTGCATAAACAACGTGGCAAGATAACTTCCTCTTCTTTAATTTTTCACAAGAATGGGTATCCTAATCATTTCAAATGACGTGGTATGTTTTTCTACCCAAAATCACACCAAGCATGCAAATGGCAATGAATACGAGATAAAGAACAATGCTCCAGTTAATTTATGAATTATTGGTGCATGAACTTTGGTGTGTTCCAATGAAAGCATGCCACTTGCTAATCCATAATTTCTAGCTTCATTAAGTCGTCAATTAATCATGCAATTGAGATATATCAATGAAAATTTCACCACAAGTACTTGCATTCATATCAAATGAGACTGAAATATTCGACAATAGTGGTGGAAGAAAATAAATCACGAGTGTACGGTGGTGAATAAATAACGAGAAATTTCATCACATGAGGTTCATTTCTAGGTAAAAATAGGAATTGGTGATATTCTTAACTCAAAATATTTTTTTTCAATGCACAAAGGGAACTAAAAAAATAAAATCCAAAAAGAAAAAAGAAAAAGGAAAATAAAGAAAATCCTAAAAGTTATACCCTCCCCCCAACTTAAAATAGACATTGTCCTCAATGTTAGGAAGAGGGAATCATGGAAAGAACACACCTGATTAGTCCCCACCCGAAGGTGGGTCTGTGAGATCCATGGTGCTCGCTTCCTTGGTCCAAGGCTCGTGAAAATGCTTCAATCTCTGGCCATTCACCTTGAACTCGCTTCCATCTTTTTCATTTAGTAAGAGCACAGCGCCATGTTGGAAAACTTCTTTGACGACGAAAGGTCCATACCACCTAGAGCAAAGCTTCCCGGGAAAGATGTGTAGTCTGGAATTGTATAGTAGTACTTTTTGGCCTGGGATGAACTCCCTCCGTAAGATCATCATGTCGTGGACGGCTTTCATCCTCTCTTTTGATATTTTAGCGTTGTCGTACGCATTTCTCCTCAGCTCCTCTAGCTCCAATAATTGTAACCTGCGAGAAGAAAAAGATGAATCAGTATCAAAATTCAATTTCTTTATAGCCCAATAAGATCTATGTTCTATCTCAACAGGTAAGTGACAAGACTTCCCAAATACAAGACGGTAAGGTGACATCCCCAAAATTGTTTTGTAGGCCGTCCTGTATGCCCACAACGCTTCAGGTAAGCGCAAACTCCAATCTTTTCTTGATGGATTCACCGTTTTCTGTAGAATTCCTTTGATCTCTCTATTTGCCAACTCTGCTTGACCATTGGTTTGGGGGTGATATGGCGTAGAAACTTTATGTGTGACCCCAAACCTCTTCATTAAAGTAGCGAACATGCGGTTGCAAAAATGAGACCCTCCATCACTGATCAAGACCTTTGGCACTCCAAACCTAGAGAAAATGTTCTCTTTGAGGAACTTAAGCACAACGGAAGTGTCGTTCGACCTGCAAGGAATAGCTTCCACCCATTTAGAAACATAATCAATACAAACCAAAATATAAGCATATCCAAATGAAGGTGGGAAAGGTCCCATGAAGTCTATGCCCCAACAATCAAATATTTCAATTTCCAAAATGGAGTTTAAAGGCATCATGTTACGTTTAGTAATACCCCCTAATTGTTGGCATGCAGCACAAGTCTTGCAATAATGAAATGTATCTTTAAACATAGTTGGCCAATAAAAGCCACATTGCGAGATTTTTGCCACAGTTTTATTCGCTGAAAAGTGTCCACCACATACTCCATCATGGCAAAATTGTATCACACTGGTTATTTCATGATCAGGAATGCATCTCCTAACAATTTGGTCACTACAATATTTATATAAGTACGGATCATCAAAGAAGAAATATTTTACCTCGTACTTGAACCTTTTAAAGTCTTGAAGAGACCAAGTGTCAGGAGTCTTACCAGTTACCAGATAATTAACGATATCAGCATACCATGGAGAGGTGGAAACGCTAAAAAGATGCTCGTCGGGAAAGGAGTCCTTCAAAGGCACATCTGCTGAATCAAGGCCTACTGTCAATCGTGATAAGTGGTCAGCTACTAGATTCTCCACGCCTTTCTTGTCCTTGATTGTGACATTGAACTCCTGCAACAATAAAATCCATCGTATCAATCGAGGCTTAGCATCTTTTTTACACAATAAATATTTTAAAGCAGAGTGATCAGTATATATCAAAATTGGTGATCCCAAAATATAGCTCCTGAATTTTTCCAACGTGAAAACTACAGCCAGCAACTCCTTCTCTGTGGTTGTATAATTCCTCTGAGCATCATTTAGTGTCTTGCTAGCGTAGTAAATCACTACTGGAACTTTGTATTTTCTTTGGCCTAGGACTGCACCAACTGCGTAATTGCTTGCGTCACACATTATTTCAAATGGTAGGGACCAGTCTGGTACCTGCAAAATGGGAGCAGAAATCAGCAACTTCTTTAAAGTTTCAAAAGAAAGTTGACACTCAGGTGTCCAGATAAAATCCACATTTAAAGTAAGTAAGTTGCAAAGAGGGCGAGATATAGCGCTAAAATCTTTGATGAACCGCCTATAAAATCCTGCATGTCCCAAAAATGATCTGATGTCCTTCACGCATTTAGGACTTGGTAGCTTCTCAATTACTGCTACCTTGGCTCTGTCTACCTGTATACCATCTTTAGAAACCAGGTGACCTAGGACAAGTCCCTCTGTGGTCATAAAATGACACTTCTCCCAATTCAATAGGAGGTTCTTTTCAATGCACCTGTCAAGAACAAGAGCCAAGTTAGCTAAACAATCATGAAAAGAGCTACCATATACTGAAAAATAATCCATAAATACCTCAACAATTTTCTCAACCATATCATCAAAAATACTGAGCATGCATCGCTGAAAAGTAGCTGGAGCATTACATAGACCAAACGGCATTCTTTTAAATGCAAAAGTACCAAAGGGACAGGTAAAAGTAGTCTTTTCCTGGTCCTCAGGTGCAATCTCAATCTGATAATAACCTGAATAACCGTCTAGAAAGCAATAGTACTCATGTCCAGCTACCCTCTCTAAAATTTGGTCAAGAAATGGAAGAGGGAAATGATCTTTTCTAGTTCGGGAGTTCAACTTCCTATAGTCTATGCACATCCTCCAACCTGTGGTGGCTCTAACTGGGATAAGTTCATTATTCTCATTTTTAACCACGGTGAGGCCGGACTTTTTAGGAACAACATGTGTAGGGCTAACCCACTTGCTGTCAGAAATAGGATATATAATGCCTGCATCCAATAATTTTAAAACCTCGCCTTTCACCACTTCTTTTAATGTTGGATTTAACCTACGTTGCATTTCTCTAGTGGGTTTGGCGTCATCCTCCAAATAAATGTGATGCATGCATACAATAGGGCTAATACCTTTTATGTCAGCAATGGACCAACCAATAGCACCTCTCTGTTTTCTTAGCACATCAAGTAAAGAGCTTTCATGTTCTGAAGAGAGTTTGGAAGATATTACCACAGGGAAGCTGTTTTCGTTTTCTAGGAAGGCATACTTGAGATATTCAGGAAGTGGCTTCAATTCGGGCTTTGGATCCTCCACCTCTGATGAAATTTGAATTGATGCATTAGGTGGCAAAGCCTCGAACCTAGGCTCCCATACTGCGTTCAGCTCCTTCACGTTCTCCTGCACAAAAGATATGTCATCAGAATCACCAATAATAGTCTCAACAATAGAAGCATCATCACAAAATTCAGAACAAATATAATCATCCACCAACGAATCAATCATATGCACCCTCTCAATCTCATCATCCACATGTGGCAACTTGCAAGTATTAAAAATATTCAAATCCAAAGTCATGTTGCCAAAAGTAATTTTCAGTTGACCATCCCTACAATTTATTAAAGCATTGCATGTCGCTAGGAATGGTCTACCTAGAATGATGGGAGTAGCATTGGCAGTTTGGGGTCCTTGGATGTCTAGAACTATAAAGTCTGCAGGGTAGTAAAATTTGTCCACCTGAACGAGGACATCCACAATTCATCCCTTTGGAACTTTAATAGATCTATCAGCTAGTTGCAATATAACAGATGTAGGTTTTAACTGTCCTAACCCAAGCTGCACAAAAATGGGATATGGCAATATATTGACACTAGAACCTAAATCCAATAAAGCATTTCCAATCTTTTTAGTGCCAATGGTGCAAGTGATGGTGGGTGATCCACGGTCTCTAAATTTAGGTGGTGTATTTTGTTGCACAATAGAGCTAACCTGTTCAGTCAAGAATGCTTTCTTTTTCACATTTAATTTTCTTTTAACAGTGCACAAGTCTTTCAGAAATTTAGCATAGGAAGGTATCTGATTAATAGCATCAAGAAATGGAATATTTATCTGGCACTTCTGAAAAATTTCACGAATTTCAGTTTGATACTTATCTTTGTTTTTCTGAAGTAGCCGCTGAGGGAAAGGTGCTGCATGTACATATGTTGCGGGTTCCTTCTCTTTAATGACATTTTTGCGCAAACCCACTTCCGTGCTCTCATCATGCACCTCCTCTTGCTCTCGAATTTCCTCTTCTTGAGTCTGAATTCCCTCTTCCTGCTCAGCTTGTCTGCTTGGTGGATCAGGCTTCTGAATCTCTTTTCCACTCCTCAAAGTGGACACGTCTTGGCAAGGCTTCATATTGTTACCTGCAGAAGAAGATGAGCCCATATTAGGATTTGGAATTGACTGAGATGGAAGCTTACCTTTTTCTAATGTCGTTGTAAGCCTCTCCAAGCTCTCGCTCATCTGCTGATTTTGAGTCTACTGAGCCTGAAATTGAGCCTGCTGATGCTGCATCTGAGCTTGTTGCAACTGAATGAGCTGCTGAAGTGCATCGCCAAATGGTTGCATCTGTTGTTGTTGCATCGGCTCATGGTCCCTCCTCTGGTTCCCACCTTGATAGTTGTTGCTGTTGTATTGAGGTTGTCGGAACTGAGGGGGAGCCTGCTGCTGCTGAGTCTGCTGATTGGGGCCCCAGTTCAAGTTTGGATTGTTGCGCCACCCCTTATTGGAATTGAAGTTCTGGTAATTCGAAGACACTTGATTCACCCCAGTAGGCTTTCCTAGCATGCTCTTCAAGGCTGGAAGTGTGGGGCATGCACTGGTGTCATGGTCACTGACGTCGCAAAGTGCGCAAGTCTGCTCTATCTCAACCGCCTTGGCCTCTTTCAAATTCATGGCATGTAGCTTGTTTGAGATCATGGCTTCCATCTTTGCCTCCAACGCATCCTCTTGCTTCAAGTTATAAACCACTCCTCGCGTAGGCTGGGATGGTGCAAAATGGCCTCCTCTCTCGTAGTCTGAAGTAGTGTCCCATGTCTGCGCATTTTCTGCTATCTCCTCCAGGTACGTCCAAGCTTCATCTGGCTCTTTGTCAAAGAATCCTCCATTGCACATCATCTCTACAAATTGCTTCATCTGCGGCTGCAGTCCATCGTAGAAGAAGCCAATAATCCTGCTTTTGTCGAAGCCATTGTGCGGGCATGCAAGCAACAGCTCATTGAACCTTTCAAACGCCTGGTAGAATGTCTCCTCGCTTTTCTGGGCAAAGTTCATGATCTGCCGCTTCAGTCCCTGTGTCCTGTGAATAGGAAAAAACTTCTTTAGAAATTCAGCCTGCAAATCAATCCATGTAGTAATAGAGCGTGATGGCAATGCATTCAACCAATTTTTAGCTTTGTCTTTTAATGAAAATGGGAACAGTTTAAGATATATCGTGTCCTCGCTAGTTTTCCCATCAAAGCATGTCAAGCAAACCTCCTCAAATCCTTTAATATGAAGATATGGATGTTCCTTGTCTAACCCATGAAAGGTGGGTAAGAGTTGGATCACCCCAGGTTTAAAATTGAAAGAATTTGCATCGGTAGGTAAAACAAAGCATGAAGCAGTGCTAGTCCTAGTGGGTCAAAGTAAATCTTTTAAAGTCCTAGGCACTCCAGGTTGCATATTATTTTCGTTGTTGTTGCTAAAATTTTCATCCATATTATTATTAGCCATATCAAAACGTCGAGTCAACCTATGTGTCCTAGGAGTCCTATGCCACATAAACTAGCACAAAAATTTTTTTATATGAAAGCAAACAAAAGTTTATATACAATAAAGTGGAAAGATCTCACCGAAGGTCTTCTGAATGAAATAAACCATAGTAACAAACCGTTCTCCCCGGCAACGGCGCCAAAAACTTGGTGGGACCGGAAAGGTGCTTCTCTCAAGCGCAAGAGTCCGTTCAAGTAGTAAAATCTGGGAGTCCAGATGTCGAATCCTCGGGAGAAAATCTGTTGAAACCACAAGCTTAAATCAAATAGAAAGTCTATCGTAGAGAAACTAAACACTTTAATAATGAAAGTGATGATGGTGTGAAAGTGTGTCGTGAATACGTAATCAAAGCGAACAACGAAAGAGTCGTGTATGAAAATATATGAGAAACATGCACATGATATGGGTTCGTTAGGATCAGCGATTCGTGTATTTTGGTTGATTAAATATAACTCAACAAATCCTCCTTTTGGGAGCGATTCGTCGGAAAATACCCTTTTGGGGGTTCAAGCACAATATGAATAAAAACGTCGCTAAAACTATAGTTCTATGAATATGGTATGAAGCTCTCTTTTGGAGAGATCAAATCTCACCCTTGTGGGGTGATCATCAACGTATTCGCTTCTTTTGGAAGACGAAAAGAGGATTAAATAGCAAAAACATACAATTTTAGCGACTTTTACGATGAAGAACAACAATATTCAACCTAAATAACACGAATCACATCCCCTAACTACTCCATATCATGCACAAATAGGATTTAGCTACTCATCATGCAATAATAAACAACTTCCATAGCAAAATACATCAAGTTTATAGCAAAATACGCTAGAAAACACCAAAATACGGGGTTTGAGTTAAAAAAAATATCACCAAATCTCCAAGTTTCGACTTCAAACTCTCTGGAAATACTAAGACAAGCTTCTGAAATTTTACAGAATTTTTCAGGGAGAGAATACGGCTCCTAGGTGCTCCAATACGCCCATCATACGCCCAAAAACCCTAGAATACGCTTAAATAAAGAGATTGCGGGTTTATTGGGCTTAACGGGTTCAAAACCCGCTCTAAATCACACCTGAATCAATCCTGGCCGTAAATCCTGATCGGGGCAAATGTGGGCCGTCCATCGCAGCGGGATTGAACCGGGCTTCGACACGTGTGCGCTGAAATTCGTGTGCATCCGAATCCACGTCGGGGTTGAATGGCGACCGTAGGATCTTGATCGGACGGCCCAGAACGTGCCGCGTCAGCACTCCGATTTCGCTTCGAGATGGGTTACGCTCCGCCGTTCGTTCTTCGATCTGCGGCCCTCATCGCGCCACGTCGCCCGCTAACGAAGCGCTCCTTCGTCCGCATCGGGGTGGATCACAGCCCTTGGATATTGATCAAACGGCTCGTGAATCGCCTTTCGTTTGCTTCGCTGAGTTCTTTGTCGTCCATCCGATCGCGATCGGACGAGCGTGGTGTCGCCACGTAGCCCGCGAATTTTGCACTGCTGCTGGCCGTTGGATCGAGGCAGGGAGCGACGGATGGGCGCCACGTATTGCGCCAAGATTCGTGCGGAGACGTATTTCTGCGCGTATTTCGTATTTCTTTGCGTATTTCTCCAATTAAAATAGTATTCTGCATTCAAAAATACACAGTAATTAGCACAGATCTCAGAAAAATACAAATAAATAGTCGTTGGAATCGTGAGATCGAGACCAAGCTAGGAAAAATATAAAAAGTGCAGAAATGCGTCGTTAAATGCTGTTTTGTGCTCAAATAGTGTGTTTTCTCTAATAAATAAATGTGTAGAAAATACGTATGAATTAGAGAATAATGTAGCATCACATGAGCACAAAATAGGGCTAAATGGGGGGTTAAATATGTAATATTGAACCCAAATCAGCAGGCGATTGCTGTTGTTCGGGCAGTCGCCTATTCGATTGCCCAGGCACCTGTCATTCCTTCTACAGGTGCCTGTTATGTACTCCTCTTCTTTGAGATGATTTAGTCCCCTTCGGGACACCTGAAAATTCGAGAAAATCCCTAAAAATATAGTAGACATTTATAATGCTTTGGGAAGTGTAATTGTGCCAAACTAAAATCATTTGCTCACAAACGATGAATTAACGTAAATGTAGTTAAGAGAGCGTGATTTCATGGATTATGTGTACAGGAGGCGATGATTATGATGTTAAGATATGCAATATTTATTCATAATCAGAGCCCAACCGAACTTTGGGCCTACTCGACCGAGTAGCCTCGTCCACTCGGTCGAGTCAGTCGGGTCGCCAACGCGGATCTAAACTCGAGTTTGGGTTTTTCTTTTTCATGCTGGGTTTAAAACCGACGAGGATATAAATTGAACCGAGCCTAGGGTTTAAGGAGAGGGCTGGACACAAGAGAGTGGCAGCCATCATTGGGGAGCCCCCTCTTTCATTCTAATAAAAGATTAGGTTAGTTTTAGGGTTAGGGTTATTGGAGCTTTTCTTTGAAGTTAGGCCAAGCCCTAGGCCCCTCCTTAATTGTAATCAACTAAGTACTCTTATTATCGTCAATTCTATTTCCATTCTTTGTGTTTTCTATTATGCTAGCAATGTTCGCTAATGATTTCATGATGTTTGCTATGCTAGAGTAGTTCTATTGCTAGGGTTAGGTTGAATCCTATTACTAGTGCATCATATTTGATAGGGATGGTGATCCAAGATATTGGCACCAAACCCACCTTGATTTGGGGGTTCTTTGAATGTTGGGAACTTAACCTAGGGAAGGAATTTGACAACAATCGGTTCTAGGAATCGACAACCCTATAACCCTTGAAGTGACAACTCTTGGTGGTTAATGAACTCAGACGTCTGTCCATTATCGACTGGCATTTCCAGTAACACATTGTTACGACCCCAAGATCGGCCCAGTCGATCTAGGCCCGCATGTTCAAAGCCCAAGTCATAGCCCGCCGAATCACCCTAGTGAGAACTAGCTCAAACAAGAATCTCGTCGAATCTCAGAGAAGCTCGCCCGAGCAGAGCGGTAAGCTCATCATCCGAATCAAAGAGAGAAATCCTCCAGGGTGTGCCTGACACGTTCTATGCTAGCTCGCCCCAGATGCAGCTTGCCTACCTCTTTGTCCCAAAGAAGTCCGCCCAAGGAGGGAGGCGACCTGCCACAAACATCACTACCAGTTTCACTACAGACAAAGTCTGACAAAAGCGCAATGGCCGCTTCGTCGCCTGACCGCTTGCCAAAAGCGTCCCTAGCCGTTTCGCCGCCAGACAGCCTAACAAAATCGTGCCTGACACTTACGGCTTTGACAGCCTGACAAAAAGCACGCCTGACGCGTTCGGCCCTGACACCAACGGTCGAATCCCTGACAACGCCAGCTCAGCAAAAGCAACCAACTCCAGCAGCCTATTGACGTCCCCTAGTTTTGACGCATATGAGTGCTATATGATTGGGCATTCCAGATTTAAATATTTATACCGCACGCGCATGGTGTTGTAGTGTGGCTTGGGGGTCGAACACATGGAAGCGTGGTTGTGCTTGTGTCAAAGAGGAACCGGTTCACCCTACGGGTGAGCTAGCTCGAACGATCGATGATTTGTCACAGAATATAGATACGAGGGATAAACGATATAAAAGGAAACCTAGGACTTCGGTTTCCACCCTATCATGTGCTCTCACTATTACGGCCGACGGCTAGGAGTACGATTGGATTTAGGGTTTAATGGTGAGACGTTGCCTCTAAAAGTGATACCTAGCATCCCATGGGCCCGATATTTCGGTCGGTGCCCAGGATGATACGCTAGGACTACCCGGGTTCGGTTGGTGGGCATTCACATGTCCATTAATACCGACCGACTCCGGGAGCACTGAGCTTGCAACGATAACTCCCAACATGTCATCTGACGTTCCCACGCGCTAGGATTCAATGTCTACGCTAGGGGCGTGAGCTGTGGCAAGGGAGTCAACCTCCAAGTTTATTCCCCCTTTGCCCAACAGTCAGAGGCGGTCTTTCTCCCGCCAATGACAACGAAACACCCCGCGTAACCATCTAAATTCCTAATTCCTATCGATTTCCTAGTCCTATGGACGCATTAGGGAGAACCCACGAAGGGGTTTCCAGCAAAATCCCAGATTTGGGAACTACTCACAAATCATAGCTAAAAAGCAATCTAAAAAAATTTCAACCGTAAAAATCAAGATCAGGCAATTGGAATGAGGTAGTAGCAATGCTAATAAGATAATATCAAAGTTTGAAAGCAATCAGAAGACTTACAAAAAGCAATAAAATTCCAGCCATCACCGTACAAGAAAAAGACAGAAAATAACAACTGCCCCGTTTTCTGAAACCTAGGGCAACTATTTATACAAATCGACATCACCTGATCGGTTGAAACATCAACCGATCGGGTGAGCTACTTGGCGTATCAGCAGCGGGCTTCAGAAGCTCAATCCGGTCGCTGAGGAGAGCGGTTGGTGCGTCCGAGTCATCGTTTGGAGAATTGCGGCTTCAGATGAACCGATCGGTTGAGTTATCAACCGATCGGTTCGAGTTTCACCCAAAAAACAGAGAACACTGTCGATCTCACACGATCATCGAACCGGTCGGTTGAGCTCTCCGGGTCATCATTTGGACAATTCAGCTACAGATGAACCGATCGGGTGAGATGTCACCCGATCGATTGGAATTCAGCTTCAAATGGCCGAGAGCTCTGTTGGATTCAACCGATCGACGAACCGGTCGGTTGAGCTGCACTTCACTTCAGCCTTCGTCCGGGTCGGATACGCGTGCATCAACTGATCGGTTGGATGTGTCCAACCGATCGGTTGAAGGCTAATATATGGCCATCTTCATTGTTTGACCCCCTGGATCGTGCGTAACTCCTCCCGTTGCTCTGGGGGCTCATGATATCTTCATTATACGTCCCCAACGCTGGCAATCTCCTGCATATATACAAAAACATGGAGAAGTGAAAGAAAACTAAAAATCACAAGAAGACGAGTAAGGGACGACGGAAAACAGCGGAAAAGCACAAAGAAGACGTGCGTGAATATATAAAATATAAACACGTGTCAAAATCCCCCAAGTTGATCCCTTCCTCGTCCTCGAGGAAGACGAGTGAGAGTAGGAGCTCGGAGGGAGAAAATAGAGAGAAAGAGAAAGAAAGAGAATCAAAATCCTAAATCGCCCGTCAGGGCCAATAAAATCAAACACGCCACACCAAGCAAGCAAGCAACAAATTACAACACTAAACCAAGGAATATGAGTCCAAACAAGTGTCGTGGGCCCACGTGGTGAAGCGCGAGTGAGTGTGGTTGTGTGCTAGCAGACGGTGTCACTATCTACATTGTGCAATAAAGCTCCATATACACAAATCCAGGGAAAGACCCAAATATCAATTCGATTTGAAATAAGCGGTGAATAGTAGCTCAAGCATGCATGAGAAGAGTATAAGAATAGAAGCGTATCGTGCATCAGGGACTCCACAGCTAGGAACTTGGAAATCACCACACTATCGCCTAGGTAATCGCTAGAAAGTTCATATGCCAAGTGTTTTCGAAAACGATGGAGGTTGAGATGATGTGGAGTAGAACACTCGGTGCAAATTCTCGCCTTCCCTTTATTCCCGGTAGGTAGGAAAATATTCACACTGGAAATTTTTTTGGGTTTTGGGTATTTGTATTTTTTTTTGGATTTTTGGCTATACATATATTTTTTTCTTTTCTTTTTTGGGTTTTTCTTTTCTCTTTTTTTTTGGATTTTTGGATTTTGGGATATATACGTGTGTACTCTCGCAAGTGGGAGAATGGTACACAACGAGGGGCTTTGCACCAAGTAAAAAAAAAAAGAAATCGGATTATAAACACTTGGGCAAAGGAGATTTTTCTCGCTAATCAGATCATAGGATAAATGGGTTATCCTAGTCCTAATTGTGGAATCCCGACACATGCGAATTGAAGTATACGATATAAATATATTCAAGCATATAGAAGCAGACATGGGAAGAAAATATCGCATATTCAAATCAAAGCATGATAATCTAGGGGTCATCCCAGGACAGGTATATAAATCAAAATCACAAAGTAGAAGCACACTATAAGCTAGTCACGACACACGACTCACATAAAAGCAAAGTGGACCCACGAAGCATGAAATGCAAGAGGACTCGGCTTCCTAGGGTTAGCGAAAGTGATAATCGTAGCCATGCTAGGTGTGTGTGTGATTCTGTGGCAATTCATCATATGGGGTCATCTCTAGGAGAGGGAGAACAAAAGATGAGAAGAAAAATAAAAACACGAAGAAAACGACTCAAAAACGAAGAAAAAGACACAACCGACGCACAAAGTGCGACTCCCCCAAGCTGAAACTTGCATTGCCCCCAATGCAATAGAAGTAAATACGGGAGGGAAATGGAAATGGGGGGAATACGCACCGACACAAAAAGAATGAAAAACAAGAAAAACACACATACGAACTAGGAAAAATAAAAAGAAGGTAAAAGAAACATAGAAAAATAAAAATAGAGAAGCACACCCAAACGACACATATAAACAGGTACACCATAAAAAACATCACACGATAGCACACATAAAAAACGACTTCCCCCAAGCTAGACATGACAATGCTAGCAATATGATATGAACAATGGCGATGCATAAATATGCAAGGGGGAGGTCAGTCTAAACCGCTGTCGGTAGAATGGTAGGGAGAGGGTGAGGAGGGTGGTGAATAGTGGAGGAAGGAGTCTTCGAAGGACGAAAGAGAGGGTGTGCCGACATGAGTAGGAGGGGCAACGGGCTGAAATACCGGTGGATCGAGATTTATTGGAGGATCATGGTGGATAATGATTGCACCGGGTGAACCGACACACTGGTGCCAATCGGGGGGTTCCATGGGTGGAAAATGTACGAGAGTGGCATACCAAGGATCTGGGTAGAACTCCCATGGTAGATGTGAAATGCGAATGGGGAGTCTCTCAGGAGATGAGGGTGGGCGGATGGCAAATGCAGTGTGGGCAAGACTATAGAGGTAGACTGCACGCTTCTCACCAAAAGGAGTGAGCATGCCGATATCAATCAAGTAGTCACGATCAGTACGGCTACGTCCTGGTAAAATAGGGAGGTGGGGCGGCAGCCTCAAAACACAACTGACAATAAGGGTGATCATCCCACCACAGCAGATAGATCTAGAAGTTGCGCGGCTAACAGATAAGATCTCGTGGATGATCCAACGAGCGGTGTTTATGGGCATAGGGATATGTCCATGAATCCTGTCGTAGGACATGGCATAAAGAAAGAAGAGCTCATCCCTAGACACCGTGGAAACATCCACGCGGGCGAAAATGGTGTTGGCAAGGAAGCAATGGGCAAAGCGGTAGCATGGATGTATGATGTAGGAGGCAAGAGCTACCGATGGAAAGGTGGTATACCGAGTGAACCGTTGCCAAACACCATCATCCCGAAAGTAAGAAAAGATATCAGACCGATCATGAGCTGAACATTCAACATGACGATCGGGGTGAGGGAAGTTCAGAATATTGTTAAGCTCGGCGCAACTCATGGAAAAATCGCAATTGAAGGCGCGGAAGGTGAAACCACAATCAGATACTTCAAGAGAACTGAGGAACTCGAGTGTGAGATTCATGTATGTGTGTGTGTGCATGGGTACGCAGAAGGAAATCGCAACCAATGAACGAAAAAGTGTGCTAACACCCCTAAAGAGTCCAAGAGATTCGAGAGTGGGGGAATCGGCGAAAAGAGTAGGCCACATCGGGTGATGAAGAAGGGCTTGCAAACGATCGGATTGCTCTTCAGAAGAAGGGTTGATGCCAAGGAAAGAAGGGGAAAAGTGCCGTATAGGGGATGTCTGCGTGACGATGAGGCAATCTCCTTTCCCTTCCTAGACATGGTGACGACGTGGGGGGGGAGAATGATAAAGTGGGATATGGTGTCTATGAAGATGATGAAGCAGATGAAGTGTGTAAACACAAATTCAAGACATTGCATATAATGAAAGAAATATGAAGAGTGGAAATAGGTTACCAGATAATGATGCAAGTCCAATCTCCCGAAAGATTCCACGCCGTATGAGGGAACAATCTGGGGAGCCGCCGCTCGCTGTTCCGTCAAGGAAGAAATTTTAGAAAAATGGGGGCTATGGTTAGGGTTTCGGTGATTTGCGGGTGGATGTGGTCTATAGGAACGGTATTGATGGTGGGGGAGTATGGGAAAAGGATGGGGGGTGTGATTTCAGGGGTGGAGGAATTTATGGGGGAGATCAAATTGGAAGGTGGAAGGAGGGAACGTGCGAATCTGAAATTTGGGAATCGGGTGAATGAGTTCGGGTGGGGGGGATATGTAAAAAAGCGTCGGCGAACCGATCGGGTGGGGGTTCACCCGATCGGTTGGGTAAATTTCCAAAATTCCTTGTCGGTCAGCAGCTACAGGTGAACCGATCGGATGAGTTTTCACCTGATCGGTTGACCGCTTCCCAAATTTTCCCGAGAGCACTGTGCTTTTCACCCAGACAGCCACCAGATCTCAGCTTCAGTTCAACTGATCGGTTGATTTAATCTCAAGAATTCCCGAGGGCACTTCAGTGTCACCCAATCTTCCACTCGGTCAGCCTCATATACCACCCGATCGGTTCGCTGTTGCGCTGACACAAGCCATCTTCAGACACGTTCCAACCGATTGGTTGATTCATCACCCGATCGGTTGGAGATGATTTCCTGCACAATTTCAAAGTTTGACCTAAGTTTTCCAACGGAAACCCCCATTGCTGAATTTATTCACTAAAAATTAGAAAAATAATCATAAAAATAACGAAATAGGTTTAGAACATGGGTTGCCTCCCATGAAGCGCTGTTGTTTAAATTCGTTTGCTCGACTCCTCATTTAGTGATCAATTCGGATCCGGAGGGTCTGAAGACGAGCCATCGGTCGTTGAGATTCCGACCGGAGAGATTGCTGGTTCACCAACCGCATAATGTTTTAGACGTTGCTCGTTGACTTTGAACGGCTCATCTCTTCCCATTATCTCAATAGCTCCGTGCGGGAAGACCTTGGTGACGCGGAAGGGTCCCGACCACCTCGACTTGAGCTTTCCAGGAAAAAGCCTCAGACTCGAGTTGAATAGGAGAACTAAGTCTCCTTCCTTGAATTCCTTCTTCAGGATGCGCTTATTGTGCCACCGCTTCAACTTTTCCTTGTAGATCCGGGCATTTTCATAAGCATTCAACCGGATCTCGTCAAGCTCGTTCAGTTGTAGCTGTCGGTGGCCTCCAACCTCCTTGGCGTCAAAATTAAGATTCTTGATTGCCCAAAATGCTTTGTGCTCCAATTCCACGGGTAGATGGCATGCCTTCCCGTAGACAAATCGGTAAGGGGTTGTGTCGATCGGAGTCTTGAACGCCATCCTATAAGCCCAGAGTGCGTCAGAAAGTTTCGATGACCAATCCTTCCTAGAGTTGGCCATCATCTTCTCCAGTATGCTCTTGATCTCTCTGTTAGAAACTTCCACTTGGCTGCTTGTGTGCGGGTGATAGGCACGTCCGATTCGGTGTTGCACCTCGTACTTCTTCAAGAGAGCTTTGAAGTTCTTCTCTATAAAGTGGCTCCCTCTGTCACTGATTAAAACTCGAGGCATGCCAAACCACGGGAAGATGTTGTTTTTAAAGAGTTTGGCAACCACCTGGGAATCATTAGTAGGACTGGCTATAGCTTCTACCCGTTTGGACACATAATCCACGGCCACCAAGATATACTAATTTCTAGAGGGCGAGGGGAACGGTCCCATGAAGTCGACTCCCTACACATCGAAGATCTCGACCTCTAAAATATAGTGCTGAGGCATTTTGTTCCTCTTGGAGATGTTTCCCATCCTTTGGCACTTGTTGCAAGCCTGGACGTAAGCGTAGGTGTCCTTAAAGAGGGTTGGCCAATAGAATCCACTCTGGAGGATCTTTGTCGTGGTCTTATAAGAGCTCGCATGTCCTCCACACTGATGATCATAGCAATGGGAAATTATAGAGGTCGCCTCAGTTTCGGAAATGCACCTTCGTATCACCCCATCATTACAGGTCTTGTACAAATAAGGGTCATCCCAATAAAATTTCCGGACCTCGTGAAAGAATTTCTTCTTCTTCTGATAGCTCACGTTGTGGGGGACGATGGAACATGTCAGATAATTGGCGATGTCGGCATACCATGGAGTCCAAGAGGAGGAGATGGAGAAGAGATGCTCGTCAGGGAGCGAGTCGTCAACGGGAGTAGTATCTGGATCGAGAGTAGGCGTTCTAGACAAGTGGTCGGCAACGACATTCTCCGCCCCCTTCTTGTCTTTGATCTCCAAGTCGAATTCCAGTAGGAGGAGAATCCACCTTATGAGCCGCTGCTTAGCCTCCTTCTTGCTCAAAAGGTATTTGAGAGCCGCGTGATCCGTGTGCACGATTACCTTGGCACCAATAAGATACTACCGGAACTTGTCCATGGCATAGATGATAGCTAGCAATTCTTTCTCCGTGGTCGTATAGTTCATTTGGGCTACGTCGAGGGTCTTGCTCGTATAGTATATAACGTGTAGATTTTTATCCTTCCTCTGCCCCAAGATGGCTCCAACTGCATAATCGCTAGCATCGCACATTAACTCGAAGGGTAGACTCCAGTCTGGCGGCTGAATCACGGGTGCGGAAATGAGTGCGTGCTTCAGAAGGCGGAAGGCTTCCATACACTCGTCGTCGAAGACGAAAGGTGCATCCTTCACAAGGAGCTGAGTCAAGGGCCTGGAAACCTTGGAGAAGTCTTTTATGAAGCGGCGGTAGAATCCCGCGTGCCCTAAAAACCCACGGACTCCCCGAAGATTAAGTGGAGGCGAAAGTTTTTCAATCACCTCTACCTTAGCCTTATCTATCTCGATTCCCCTCGAAGAAATAACGTGCCCCAATACAACTCCTTCTTGGACCATGAAATGGCATTTTTCCCAGTTCAGAACTAGCCCCTTGTCTTGACACCTCTCCAGGACTTTAGTCAGATTGTGGAGACATGAGTCAAACTCTGTTCCATAGACGGAAAAATCGTCCATGAAAACCTCCATTATATCTTGGGAGTAGTCAACGAAGATTGCGGACATCAATCTTTGAAATGTAGTCGGGGCATTGCAAAGCCCAAACGGCATTCTCCTGTAGGCATATGTCCCAAATGGGCAGGTAAAACTTGTCTTCTCATGGTCATCATTATGGATGGGGATTTGCAGAAAGCCGGAGTATACATCCATGAAACAGAAGTTGTTGTGCTTCGCCAGCCTCTCGAGCATCTGATCAATAAAAGGAGGAGGGTAGTGATCCTTCCTTATGGCCTTGTTCAGTTTCTGGTAGTCGATGCACATCCGGTACCCTGTGACGGTCCTCGTGGGTATGAGCATGTTTTTCTCGTTACGAATTACCGTCATTCCTCCTTTCTTGGGTACAATGTGCACCAGGCTAACCCAGCGACTGTCGGAGATAGGGTATATGATACCTGCATGTAGGAGACTAACAATCTCCTTCTTGACCACCTCCATCATGATGGGATTCAGTCTTCGTTGTGGCTCAATTGAGGAGGCTTGCTCATCTTCAAGCAGTATCCTATGTGAGAAAAGCCTCAAGCTCACTCCCTTCAAATCTTCGATTGCATACCCGAAAACACTCTTAAACCTTTTTAAAACACCAAGTAGTTTGGTCATCTGGTCTTCAGGCAGCGAGGAGTTCACTATGACTCGCAGCGTCGAATCCTCCCCAAATATTCATACTTCAGTCCCGAAGGCAACTCTTTCATCTCAACCTCTTGGGGTCCCGACACATATTTCTCAAGCTGAGCATCCTCCAGTGAAAGGACTTCTTCGTGGATCTCCTGAAAGCTAGCATCCGAAACCTCACTCCCAGCCGTGGTTTTGCATGGCAAAGCCTCCCAAGGTAACGAGGGGATAACGGAGGAAGGCACTGGGTCTTTCTCAAGTTCATAATAATCATCCATGAAGAAGGTTTCAACGCGAAAACAGGTCTCAACAGTCGACGGTTCTACACCACTGCTTTCAGCTTCCTCATTGTCCCAAGATCCAGGGTGCTCTATAGATGTTAGCAAGGGATAGATTGATTCTTGTTCAATGTGCTCGATTAACTCCGTCTGATAGTCCCCCGGACAGAACTCCCCATAGGTGCATAATTCTTCCCCACTAAATTCAGAACTGGGTACGTCAATATACGTCACTTCATTTGGAGGAAGGAGAGTTGTCGTGACTGGATGCTGCTGCATATCATGATACCTCCTCTGATTTTCCACAGCAGCTGACAGAAGGGATAGGATGTTCGAAGCACTTAGGGATTCTGTCAAATTCTGTGCTAAACAGCGGATGTGATGTGAATGATCCCAGATATCGCCCGAAACGGCACACAACATCCTTGTCGTGGAGCAGAAAATCTGTAAGAAAAGGGGAGAGAGAGAGAGAGAGAGAGAGAGAGAGAGAGAGAGAGAGAGAGAGAGAGAGAGAGAGAGAGAACTGCACGGATAGAAAGCACGTCAAAAGCACGGGTTGTATGAATGGGAGGTGAGGAGTAGCGATGGCAGTATAGCGACTCAGTCTACCAATTCTATACAACTAATATTTACAATATGTCCAAGTAAAATCAAAAAGTGTAGAATGCGAAAATTATCGCGAGATAGGGATGTGAACTAGACTCAAGGATTCAATAGGTCCTAAAATAACAAGCACGTTGCCTCCCTGACAACGGCGCCATAAAGCTTGACGTCCCTTAGTTTTGACGCATATGAGTGCTATATGATTGGGGATACCAGATTTAAATATTTATACCGCAAGCGCACGATGTTGTAGTGTGGCTTGGGGTCGAACACAGGGAGGTATGGTTGTGCTTGTGTCAAAGAGGAACCGGTTCACCCGACGGGTGAGCTAGCCCGAACGATCGATGATTTGTCACAGAATATAGATACGAGGGATAAACGATATAAAAGGAAACCTAGGACTTCGGTTTCCACCCTATCATGTGCTCTCACTATTACGACCGACGGATAGGAGTACGATTGGATTTAGGGTTTAGTGGTGAGACGTTGCCTCTAAAAGTGATACCTAGCGTCCCATGGGCCCGATATTTTGGTCGGTGCCTAGGATGATACGCTAGGACTATCCGGTTCGGTCGGTGGGCATTCCCATGTCCATTAACACTGACCGACTCCGGGAGCACTAAGCTCGCAACGATAACTCCCAACATGTCATCCTGTCGTTCCCACGCGCTAGGATTCAATGTCTACGCTAGAGGCGTGAGCTGTGGCAAGGGAGTCAACTGCCATGTTTATTCCCCATTTGCCCGACGGTCAGAGGCGGTCTTTCTCCCACCAATGACAATGAAACACCCCGCATAACCATCTAAATTCCTAATCCCTATCGATTTCCTAGTCATATGGACGCATTAGGGAGAACCCACAAAGGGGTTTCCACCAAAATCCCATATTTGGGAACTACTCACAAATCATAGCTAAAAAGCAATCTAAACAAATTTCAACCGTAAAAATCATGATCAGGCAATTGGAATGAGGTAGTAGCAATGCTAAGAAGATAATATCAAAGTTTGAAAGCAATCAGAAGACTTACAAAAAGCAATAAAATTCCAGCAGTCACCGTACAAGAAAAAGACAGAAAATAACAACTGCCCCATTTTCTGAAACATATGGAAACTATTTATACAAATCGATGTCACCCGATCGGTTGAAACATCAACCGATCGGGTGAGATGCTTGGCCTTTCAGCAGCGGGCTTCAGAAGCTCAATCTGGACGCTGAGGAGAGCAGTTGGTGCGTCCGGGTCATCGTTTGGAGAACTGCGGCTTCAGATGAACCGATCGGTTGAGTTATCAACCGATCGGTTGGAGTTTCACCCAAAAAACAGAGAACACTGTCGATCTCACACGATCATCGAACCGGTCGGTTGAGCTCTCCGGGTCATCGATTGGAAAATTCAGCTACAGATGAACCGATCGGGTGAGATGTCACCCAATCGGTTGGAATTCAGCTTCAAATGGCCGAGAGCTTTGTTGGATTCAAACAGTCGACGAACCGGTCAGTTGAGCTGCACTTCACTTTAGCCTTCATCCGGGTCGGATACGCATGCATCAATCGATCGGTTGGCTGTGTCCAACCGATCGATTGAAGGCTGAAATATGGCAATCTTCATCGTTTGACCCCCTGGATCACGCGTGACTCCTCACGTTGCTCCGGGGGCTCATGATATATTCATTATACGTCCCCAACGCTGGCAATCTCCTGCATATACACAAAAACACGGAGAAGTGAAAGAAAACTAAAAATCACAAGAAAACGAGTATGGGACGACGGAAAACAACGGAAAAGCACAAAGAAGACGTGCGTGAATATATAAAATATAAACACACGTCACCTATAAATACCCCCTCTCCTCCTAGCGAGAAAAGGGTTGGTTGGTTGATTAATCTATAAGAAATCCTAACACATCCACTTATATTCAAGGTCAAATATCATCCACATATTCGTGCCTTCCATACTGGTTCACCACGCAAGTGCCGATCTGCCTTTAAGATCACCCCACGTGTCCGACATTCTCCAAATAGTCACCAGCTGACTTAAGCATCGGAGGGGCTACGGACTAACAGCCGGTCCAGCCTTTTTGACTAGTTGCTCCTCTTGCAGGAAGTTCGCCCCATTTAGTAGCAGACGAGCGATCTGCGACGACCCTCACCAACTAGCAGGTGACCTACTCCGATTGACGGGTGACCTTGAGATCCTTATCTTCCAATCATCCTCATATCATGATTAGCCTCGTCTTCCACCCCAAACTTGTAACCATCGCGCCCTTGATTTCACACTTCAATATAAATTCATTGTAAGCGGAGTTACCCCACAACAATTGGCGTCGTCTATGGGAACTTAGGGTCATACCCATGTCTAATCACATACCTTTCAATCCTAGTCCTAACCATGGCAAACATCCTATGGAGGACGAGCCACATCCTGTCAGAGTGACTTCTCTGACAGATGTACCCCCTGTGGGGACGGCAGAGGCTATTCACGCCTCGGCCCATGCTATTCACCAAGGCTTTGAAGCCGTTACAAAAATGATGAATGATTGGGACGTGGGTAGGGCTGGGACATCCACCGTCCCCCTACACCCCTGAACATGAGGTGCGGCCTTCATTCCCAGATCGAAGAGGAAGTAGCCGCCCGGCAGAGGGGGCTCAACGAAGAGATAGCGGACCAGCAAAGACATCTTGATACGGAGATGGAGGTCGCTCGTTAGAGGCGCCTCGAAGAAGAAGCTGATGTTCAACCGAGGCAGCTTGGAGAAGAGGTGGAGGCCGCCGCTGAACAAATACAGGTGGATGAAGAAATCGCACGTTACAGCTACGATAAATCATTGCGGCACGAGAAAGGCTCCAGGAGGAGAGCCGTATGATCCCGGTGGCATCAACCTTAAACTGATGGCACGCTCGTAGCCCACTGCCGGTGGATATCTCGCCGATCGAATGGAGCATCCGTAGGTCGGCCCGTCAATCTCCTAGGCATAATAATCGTCGACGACGAAGTCACGATCGAAGCAGGACTCCCCTGAGGCTGGTGAGGGATGCTCCTGAGCTCTGAGGTGGCTCATCCGACGACTCCAATGAGAGGCGAGGCAGTCGAGGCGGCCGTATCGACCCCCAAAGATCGCCTGCGTGCCCTTTCAAGTCGTCGACACGACCAACCTACCGAGAAGTGGCTAACCCCTGGCCAGATGAGTGACTACGGCCCCAATACCTCGTAGATTCAAGCTTCCTCAACTTGAACTGTATGATGGCATGGGCGATCTCCTCGATCATGTGCAGCGTTATAGATGGGCAATGGAGATTCAAGGCGCTGATATCCACTCATATGCCGAGGCTTCCAAATGACTCTGAAGAAGTCGGCATTAGAGTGGTACAATGGCCTGCCTGCCCGCTCCGTCGAAATCTTTGACGACATGTCCCACAAGTTCCGCCAGTAGTTCAGGACGGGACGGAGAAGGAAGAAACATGCGGACTATCTATTTTCGATAGTCCAGAAAGAAGAGGAAACGATCCGAAAGTTTTTGCATCACTTCCAGGAGGAAAGTCTTGGCTTGGCATGCTGCAGAGATGAGCTCACCATGGCGGCCTTTAAGAAAGGGCTGACCAAACAGAGCCTGCACAAGTCACTCCGCCAAGATCCGCCCACCGATCTGGATGCACTCTTCGCTCGGACTGAGAGGTACATGATGAGCGAGGATGCTCTGGGAGTGAATAAGGTGGCCACCCCAGTTGGGACATCCTGCAACGAGCAGCGGCCTGATGTTTGATCAAGGCAAGATGACCGCCCTAGAGGCCGCGACAACTCGGCAACCAAAGGCGCAACCAAGGAGGCCATCGACTATAAGATCGCCTTGGACCGACATGAGGGTTTGTCGAACTCAGAGAGCTCCCACCGGCAGTCAACAGGTCCAAAGGGCAGCAGTATGCCATATACACACAGCTCAATGCCCCTATGATTGAAGTGTTGGCCGCAGCGGAGCCAGACTTCTCTGAGACCCGCCTCAGGAGATGAGGATGAACCCAGCCACGAGGACTCCACAGAATTATTGTCGATATCACCATGATCACGGTCATGATACCGACGAGTGATTTACTCTGAAGAGGGACATCGAACGGCTGATTCAGAAGGGCCATCTCCAAGGATTCATCAATGTGAGAAGACCGGTTCACGATGAAAGTAAACCCCCGGGAGCGCAGTGGCTGAACCAACCCTAGAATACCGAGCAAGATGCCCCCACCAGCCTAAAGCGGTCATGCGCATAGATGTGATACGCGGTGGGCCGTCCCCGGGTGGTGCATCATCGTCAGCCAGAAAGGCGTACGCCCGACAAGTGATAACGATGGGCATGGGTGATGAAGCAAAGCGAAGGAGAGTAGCCCGTCCCCCCATCTCATTCTCGAACGACGACCTGGATGGGGTCGATCTACCACATGATGGCGCCATCGTCATCGAGACCCAAACTGGAACGGCCATTGTCAGCCGCCTCTTGATCGACATCGGGAGCTCATGCGATATTATTTTTATGTTAACGATCGAGAAGATGGGACTGAAGCAAGTAGATTTAAGGCCGTGTATGGGTCCGATTGTCGACTTCACCAGCCACTCGGCTCCCATCGTCGGAGTTATCACCCTGCCAATGGCTTTGGGGGAAGAGCCGAGAATCGTCACTCGGATGATGCAATTCATTGTCGTCGACGTCGTGTCAGCATACAATGGCATCATATGGCAGCCATACGTGACCGCCATCAAAGCTCTCCCCTTACTCCTGCATCAGATGATCAAGTTCTAGACTCTGCAGGGGGTTGGACAAGCACAAGGGAGTCAAAGACTGTCCCGAAGCTGCTACGTTGGCTCCACCAAACACAAAGAGCCCGAGTAAGCCTAGCTGGTCAAACTCGTCAATAATCAGGAGGACTTCAGTGATCAACCATGGAAGGTGGCAAGCTAGCCCACCACAGGAATGATGAGAATTTACTTAGATATTGTCAATAGCTTTGTAAATATAAATATCATTCTCGGTGCATACTCTCAAATATTGTCATCTCCATTTGAAAATTTCAGCTCCCCTCAAATATTCTCAAACTCCGGGGCAAGCTTACAAGCTTCGCCATCCAAGGCATATTGACACAACCTAGCCTCCACTTCGTCATCGGAGGCCATAGTCAGCTTGGAGAAGTCGACCTCCAAGGCGGGATACAGTTTTGCCAACCTAGCCTCCACCCTCTTGAAGCCCGCCTGCAGCCCCTCTTCCACACCTTTCGCCCTCATCAACCTCATAATGGGGAGGTACTCCTCCTCCTGATACTTGCGGATGGCCCCGGCCTTCTCGGCCTACAGATCTATCCTCTCCAGCGTTGCCATTTGCTGCTTGAGACCAGCGATCTCCACCCTTTGGCCTCCATTTCTATGGAGTGGGCGTTCATGGCAGCGACTCTTCGATCCTCCTCTTCCTGAAGCTGCCGCTCCAGCCCCGCCACAATCTTCTCCAGCTTCACGACCTCCTCCTTCTGGGTCGCGTACCACCCCCGGAGCTACTCCAGCCGATCCTCTCTATCCTGCAGCATCCCGACGACCTCCTCAAATTTGGCCTCTATCGCCTGCATCTTATTAGTAGCTGCATGGAGATCAGTCTTAGTCTTCTATGGTTCATCTTGAGCCTAATCATGGCAGTATGGTGCTGCAAGGACACCATTGTCGCGACCGCCTACATGAGGAACAGAAAACATAAGTACACATAGAAGAAAGAAGACCGGTAGTGTGGAGGAGAGAGAGCGATAGACCTGCATACTGTGTCAGATTGTCGTATCGCCGAGGCGCTCTGGACCAACATTAGATAGGGACTCACGGTCCCTCGGCAACAGACTTTTCTCTGCTTGACATGCTGTAACGCCGGCCTCATCGAACATCAACTCCATGTTGCCCACCGGGTAACTCGTTGCGAAGAGTTCTCCCTTCAGGATGGCATGAACTTCGGCATTCGTTGCCTTAAAGCAGGTGAGCATTGGCTCACAGCTTGGATGCCCCGACTCCCCCTACTCCTAAGGGGGACATCCATAAGGACAATGCTCGATCGAAACCCTGTGGGTCTGTGTCGCATGGGCACCCTGAGTCGCCGAGCTCCAGAGCATCACCTCCTTCTCACCAGCGCCAAGGTCGACGGAGCCGCCCCACACCGCCTCACTGACCCTAGGGGTATGAACAGTCGATGCATGCATCTCCCTCTCTCTTGTCGTGATCGCCCCTCTCGGCCCCAATGACGACCCCCCCCAGCTCCTTTTCTGCCCCGACCTGTTTGCCAAGTCCTCAGTCGTCGCACCTTGCCTTTCTCCTGGGCAGAAGGATTCTTTACCGTCGGCTCTGAGGTCGCCGACTCCCTATCCCTCCTCATCAACTCCTTCTGCGAAAGAATCATGGCCGCACCTGCAAAGAGAAGAAAGATCAGGGTGAGCGTAAAGATCGCCAAGATCACAATACCTTCGGGCCAGAAAAACTGGGCGAACTGGTCGCCCTTAATCAAGTTCGCATTGTTCCGGATCGCTTCGGGGATCCCCTCCAAGATTTTGGAGCTCTCCAGGTCTTGCCCCTTCAGGGTCACCCCTTTGTTTGCTTCGGGATTCAGCATCCCCTAGTTCAACCTTAACAACGAGTCCGCCGGCATCAAGACAAAGACAAACCTCTCCCTCCACTCTCTCACCTCACTCGGCAGCTCCATGATGAGATGTCGACCCCTCCTCGCACTAACACAATGATACATCCCCTTCTTCTTTGTCTCAAAGAAATGCTGGAAGAGCGATATGCTCGAACTTATCCTGCTGATAGTGTAGATGACAACGAAGCCAACCATTGAGCTGATGGAGTCCAACGTTAGTTGGAAGATAGGAAGCTCGAGGAAGTTCAACAAGTGAAGGAGGTGGGGGTTGAGTGGAAACAACAGTCCGAGCTTGAAGGTCGGGTAGTAGACTCAGACTTCGTTATCTCTTGGCGAACAGACCCTTTCATTGGGTTCGGAGAGGCGAACTGTGCAGGGTGGCCGAATGTACTTGGAGCAGATCTCGGAGAGATTGATGGTGCTTGTTTTGCACTGAATGGCCATAATCTCTGCCGGAACCGTGGCCCTGACTCTGCCGATGCCCAATCTAAGCCCTCACTCCCTCCTCCTAGCCCCTGACCCCGCACTGTTGACGTCGAAGGAACAACAGGACGTGCTTCCCACTCCTCCGACCACGCCATCGTCTCCTCCTCCGCTGCAGCACTCCCACTCCCAGGCTCTCCAAACTTCCCTGCTGCGTTCGGATTGAAAGCTGAAGACCCAGAAGAAGCCATTGATATATTAAGAAAATACATAGTAAAGAAGAAGATCGATGGAGCTCCAACGAAGAGATGACCGACAGCAAGAGCTCTCGAAAGAAAAGAAGAGAAAAGGAGCCCTTTGAAATTCGAAATGCGGAAGTCCTCAACCATTTCCCCCTTTCTCTGTTTTATAAAGGGCGTCGGCTGATCTGAACCGTTGAAGGTGGGCCACGTGGCAAGACCTAAAGCGGAGGTGTCGTCTCAGCTTCTCCCCAGAGCCATACATGGCACGTGTCGTGCTCCGAGTGGCGGGGCGCCTCGATATCTCCCCGCTACCGAATCGCCATTATAACTTTAGAGATTCACCGATCACTCGCATTTAATGCTACAGCTGTTAGCCAGACAGAGCAGAGTGCGTCATCCGAGCCGAGCCAGACTTCCCAGTGCGAACTCAAATGACGGGGGAAATTGTTATGACCCCAAGATCGGCCCAGTCGATCTAGGCCCGCATGTTCAAAGCCCAAGTCATAGCCCGCCAAATCTCCCTAGTGAGAACTAGCTCAGACAAGAAGCTCATCGAATCTCAAAGAAGCTCGCCCAAGTAGAGCGGCAAGCTAATCATCCGAATCAAAGAGAGGAGTCCTCCGGGACGCGCCTGACACGTTCTATGCTAGCTCGTCCCAGAGGCAGCTCGCCTACCTCTCCGCTCCGAAGCAGTTCGACCAAGGAGGGAGGCGACCTGCTACAAACATCACTGCCAGTTTCACTACAGAAATTTCTGACAAAACCGCACATGGCCGCTTCGCCGCCTGCCGAAAGCGTCCCTAGCTGTTTCACTGCCAGACAACCTGACAAAAGCGTACCTGACACTTACGGCTCTGACAGCCTGACAAAAGCGTGCTTGACACATTCTGCCCTGACACCAACGGTTGAATCCCTGACACCGCCAGCTCAGCAAAAGCAACCGACTCATGCAGCCTATAAATACACCCTCTCCTCCTAGCGAGAAAAGGGTTGGTTGGTTGATTAATCTGTAAGAAATTCTAACACATCCACTTATATTCAAGGTCGAATATCATCCACATATTCGTGCCTTCCACACTAGTTCGCCACGCAAGTGCCGATCTGCCTCTAAGATCTCCCTGCGTGTCCGACATTCTCCAAATAGTCACCAGCTGACTTAAGCATCGGAGGGGCTGCGGGCTGACATCTGGCCCAGCCTTTCTGACTAGTTGCTCCTCTTGCAGGAAGTTTGCCCCAGTTACTAGCAGACGAGCGATCTGCGACGACCCTCACCAACTAGCGAGCGACCTACTCCGATTGACGGACGACCTTGAGATCTTCATCTTTCAATCGTCCTCAGATCGTGATTAGCCTCGTCTTCCACCCCAAACTTGTAACCATCGTGCCCTTGGTTCCCTAATTCAATATAAATTCATTGTAAGCGGAGTTATCCCGCTACAGCTGTCATATATGCAATCTCTCTCAGGACCATACATGTAAATATGAATTTGTCAGTGATTTTTAATACACACACACATCACAATATTACAAAAGTAAAAAATTGTATACATGCAATAATGTGTCGCATACATATAAAGCCAAATTTTGCATTCTTGCCACATTACTTAACTCAGAATACATATGTGCTAGCACTGCACTTCCACAAGAATACCCTCCAATGTCTTGAAAATGCTCCAGCTTCTCCAACCACAGTAGATTCACCGATCCTTTGCTTGGATCTGGAACCAATTAGGTACCGATCATATGTAGCAAGTACACACGTGCATATTGCTGAATCTGCACCTCTGTGGCTTCATTAAGCAAATCCATAAATATTTCACGCAGCCAACTAAGCTTCACATTGTCTCCTTGGTTTTCAATGATGCCTATCCCAGTAGACACTCCATCAAATCTGCCCATGTTGTATGTCATTGTCCACCTCGGTAAACGGGGCTCCCGTCACTAGGTATGCTCGTGATGACTACCACATCATGCATTTTGATCGTCATCTCCCACTGTCTCATATGAAATGTATTTGTCTCGAGCCTCCATCTCTCAACCAATGTTGTTAATAGTGCATGGTCCAACAGTATCCTCTTCAACATTATACATACGTGTAACCCAGACAACTCAATATACTGCACCGCACGCTCATCTATTTGCCATTCGGAATGTCTGCACATGTGATCAACAACTTCTATCATAGCCTCCTGCAAACAATAGTACCGCTAATTAATTTTTTGCATGCTATCATATTTAAATTTTCTAACATTATCACCGTGAATATTCATACTTGTCCATACTGGATCTGTGCAGAACGATGGTGAGACTGATCATACAAGACCGCATCAGATATGAGTCCCGCTTCCTCCATGATATAGTATCCTACATTTTTACAAAAAAGATTGTTTAATAAGGCAAAAGAAATCACAATAGTAATGAAACTTTAGGCAATGCTGGTTTTTTCACATCTTTAAGCAATGCTGTTTTTTTTTTCAATTTGATCTCTTTAGCTGATAAGTGAGAAAAAAATTGATTTTTATTAAACTAATTTCATTCAAAAATCCATGAGAATCTTCAATTTCAGATGGTTTCTCAACAGAACTATTGCTTCTTAATTGCTCGTCCACAAAAGATTTCAAATTAGTTCTCATAAATTAAGGTTAAACTTCACAAAATTCACCAAATTGAATCATTTGCAGCTACCTACACTAGTAATATTCAGGCATAAAATCAGTTGATAAAATGACATCTCAAAATCTCTTAAACAATCAAAACATACATAACCCTAACCCTAACTAAAATCTCACGAATTGAAGAAATACTCACAAGTTTGAGCGTGTGGGACTGAAGGGCTTCGCTGTTGTGAGGTGAGATCGTTCTTTGGGGCGGCCGAGTAGGGGCGCTGTCGGTTGGGTCGGCCGAGTTGGGGATTATTTTCGCACAAGTACCAGCTCGAGCGAGAGCTGACGATTATAAGTAACAAACTGGTTGCACTTGCAAAGTGCGGCCAGTAAATAGCTCTGTGACTAGAGTCACGTGCCACTTGAAGTGGCCCTACAAGTCGAGGACCATACTGGCCCGCACATGCCAAGTGCGGCGAGAAGTTGCCATACTTGGCAAGTGCAGCAAATCCCAAAATTGTATCGTCAGCGATGAGGGGCGACCAGTTAGCGACACTGGTCGCTAACGTGGCCCAAAATGATCGATTTCGCCAAATATTTTTTGGGTCGAATTTTTCAATGATTTTTAATTATTGTTTTAAATCCAAAAATTATTCCCAGAAAACCCTACTTGGCAAGTACGACAAAACCCATAATTAACCTGTCATCGACACGAGAGGCGTCCAGTCAGTGACCACACGGCAAAAAAGGTAAAAACTGTATACACCCCAAATCTCGGTGCTTCGAGGTGACTACTTCCTAAAAACGGGAAGAAAGTGTGAGAGAGAGACTGTGAGTTGATTTATAATTACTTTTTTTTTCTAACTTTGGCAAATAATCCCATCCCTACACCGAACGTTCGGTGTAGGTAGCAATTGCCGGCAAAAAAACATCGACTTCACTAGATACTGTTTTGATAGAATTTTATAATTATTTCCAACTTCTGTTTTAAACCCAAAAATTATTCCAAAAAAATCTTATACACCGCAAGTTTTTGGAGCCTTCCTAAATCGAGCCGCCTACTGATGCGATCATCCCTTGCCATCCGGCGGTGACATTACCCCCCCATTATTCTACTCCTCTTTCGTGCAATTGGTCCTTCGTCTGTTCGTTCTTTTCCACAAAAGGACAACTCCCCCCTTCCCGTGGATCCTCCAATGACGAAATAACGCGGATTAAAAAAAAAAACCGAAAAAACATGAGAAGGAATATGCCAACCCTTTTAGATCACTTACCGTTTCCTTTGGTCTCTTGTCCGAATCTCGCCTCTCTGAGATCTCGCAAATGGCGGATTATGTTCCACTGAGCGCAGGAGAAGACAGAGAAATAGAGCAGCAGCAACAACCACATGAACAAGAATCGAAGAAGAATACGGGAAGCCCCCGTCTCGCTTCCCTTGATGTTTTCAGGGGCCTTTGCATCGCCGTGAGTTCACCGTCTCACACACACACACACCATATTTAGATACCCAAGTAATGATTTTGGAGAAATCAAGTAGAATAAGCTTGATGGGCTCGTGAATGTTTTATTGTGTTACACTTTGCTATCAGTTATGTCATCTGTTGAGAATTCAGATTGGGAAAATTTTAGTGTGGTGTTTTGGGTTACTACTGGAATAAGGTGTGCTTCTTTGCATCAATGGTTCATTGTATGTGACAATCGCGGAAGATTTTTGCTAAATCAGAGTGTCGATAGCTGTTCGCAAACTCTACAAGACTTAATATATACGCAAGACAAAGGTATAATTAATGGTTGAAAAGTCTCTACTAACCAGTAGAATTACTTATTATTGAAGTTCAATCGACATTTCGGACCTTTTTTGGTTTTGAAGTTTTCTAAAAGGGTAAATTATTCAAACTACTTTTAATTTTCATGACCATATTTATGTTTTCAAATTATTCAAAACAACCATGAACTTCAGCCGAATCACTCTAAATTTTAGCCAAAACTACTCTACACTTTACATTTCATGGTAGTTATGAATAATTTAGAAATATAAAGTAGTTTTGACCAGTGTAGTCAAGACGCAAGGCGCAAGGCAAGGCGCACATGACCGTTGGAACCTGAGGTGCAAGGCGCAAATTGTAGGGGTTTTGGCGGACCCTTAGAGCTCGGATCTGTGTCCGTCCTAAGTCGGACGGACCACAGGGACATACAGCGCAGCGGAAAAACCAAAAACAAAACTTTTAGGCTAGCTAAACAATTTAGCTAGGCTCTGAGGGAGCCAGAACCTAGCCCGATCTATGCCAACTTGGGGTGGATCTGACCACCCCAAGAGGGATCTATTCTACAGCAACAAAATTAAATCTACACTAAAAATTGCTTAACCACATATCCGGAATCTTGGCCATGGAGCAGGCAAGATGTACCGCACCGTCTTCTGATGCTCCTCGTAGCCGAGCCGCCTTAACTCGATCCGCCTGAGCTGCCTCGCACCCTCGAACCGATCCGCCCGAGCTGACTTTCGCCTCCAAGCCGATCACACGCGATAGAAAGTTTCACTTGAGTAGACCCGCGTCTTAGACATCTGGATTCGAATCCAAACCCCTTCGTAGTCTTGTTAGGACTACTCCGGAGAATAGAAAGAAGAGATATAATAGTTTAGTCGCCGATCGAGCTTGCTCTAAAATTCTGGAGCTATTCGATCGAGGACTGGGTGCATTTTTCAATGAAGAGAGTGCACCCCTATTTATATAGGGAGTCGGCACTCCTACATTCGTTGTGAGCAATGTGGGACTATTGCTAAATTGAAGAGAATTCAATTAAGCCAATTTAGCTTAATTTGAAGTTTAGAGAGCTTTTCATAAAAGCAAACTTCAGCGAATTAATTCTCTTCGCTCATTAAAGTTTAGATACCAAACAAGCTATCAATACGAAGGGCTTCGAATGGTGAACGCTTAGAAACCAACGGCAACAAATTTCGACTTCGTTTGACACTTTGCCTTGGACTGTTTTCGCGATTTGGACGCAGTTTGAACCTGTGTTTAGACCGGGACGATCCCGTCAGTCAGGTAACACTTTTCAATATATTTGTTCCTACTAAATTTGTCGTAACCAATTTACGACACGTTTACTCTTTGTTTTGCATAAATGCAACATTATCCCTATTGCATTTACGACTTAAGTTCACAACTAGCTTTGTGAATATCAACTATTCAATATCATCAAATGAATCTCGCTCAATTAATCTTCCTATTACTAAGACACGAACGCTACTCGGTGTGAGACCCTACGGCCTGATCTTACTACAGGTTGGGGCTCGGAACCCCTAGACGACGGTCACCACGAGCAGTAACTGTCGTCCCTGTTTCAGAATCATCATAACGTGATCGACCCATTGACAAAAGCATCGTTGGGTTTACTTCGGTTGTGTCAGTGATGAATGCCGTTAGCTATAGTCCATTCGTCAAGACTGTGTCCCTGTTGGCCTAGGGTATGATTTACTGTCAACCTTATTAGACAACATTGGTCAGTATACGGCGATCTTTGTTGTATTCACGTTGTATTTCTTACAACATACCCCGACCGAGGATTAACACAAAGACCGTACTGAACCTGTTACACTAACTTTTCTTTAACAGAAGTGACGAATCCCATCTTAGTCATCTACTCGCCTCGAGAGCTTTGGGTGCAACCCAACCTAAGATCTTTCAGCAGGCCTAGCCTCGCAGCTAGATCATAGGTCTAAGCTACACAGTTCACTCACAGGTTCGTACAAATGACTTCAGGTCTTAAGGACCAGTTTACCTATCATCACCCTAGAGTTATTATTGACAGTTTAGTTAAAGTTAACCATTTAACAACTCTAAGTTGGTCGTTCAGTGAACTCATTCTCCAATGAGCACCTGTGTCTCGTCACCGACTTTGCCAAGTCGAATAACTATGAGATCATCATTACCCTAAGGGAAGACTAAGACACAGTGGTCTATCCGATGTGTCGATATCTAGTTCTCGACACATCTATAACCACGAACCGTTTAAGATTTGTGTTTCTATTCGGTCGCTTACTACTCATAATCGAGATCTTATCTAGATACGTAAGGACCTAACTATAAGTTTATGGACATTATCGAAGTATATTAATTCAAACGATTTCATACTTAGGATAATGGATACCATATACAATATGAACAAGACATATACTTAGGATAAATCGCCTTATGTGCATATATCCTCCTACATCTCCCACTTGCACTTAGGCTATTTATCTCGGTATCTCATACCGTCATAGCATATCAGTTACTTTGACATTTATATGACAAATCTAAGAGTGGATTTACTAACGAGTATCTACAATGTATTTTAATGGATTAATTAATACATCTCTTGATCACACAGGGTTGATCTTTTGAAAAATGATTTGGATCAATTTTTCGTTTCTTTGTATAGCTAACAATTAGCTTATACAATCTAGATGTAGGGTCTAACATTTCTATGAGTCAGTTTCAGCTCATTCCAATTTTCTTGTGTCAATATGTCAAGTACATACATGACACTCTAAGTCTCTATATATACGATTAAATCAAAACGATTTTGATTCAATGTTTTATATAGATGATTCATATAAGTTGGAAATCCTTTTTTACTTAGTCCAAAAAACGGAACTAAGTATACGAGCTGGCTCCCACGGACTTTAAGACTTACCTGGTTAAATTATTCAATATTATATCTAAATCATATTTATATTATATATATGAAGACATAACCATTTGATAAGTGCTTTAGATGGAATGTACTAGTGTCAGGTTCGGTTTGACGAATGAGTCAAATCAAGATCGGTTTAAGAAATCTTGACATTGACTCACTCAATCAAGCGTCCTACACTGTACTTTTCCCTTGACTACATTTAATATTAACTCTTTAATAACCAAATGTAGTTTATTAAGAATTAATCTTAAAATGCGTATAATTGTGGTCACACACAATTTATACGCTCCTGGAATCTATACTTAACTACTGATAACATTAAGTCAGCTCCAAAACAAAATTTCCTGAAGCTTCGCATCATAATTTGAGAATTTTCGCAACCAACTCAGAAAGCCACAATCACAGAAAATTTAAGCCAATCTCAATCAAATTTTAATTTCAACAGAAAACGCAATTTCCGAGACATTCATTCAAAAACAACGGATTCATAAAGATGAACCGTAATATGTTTATCAAATAAACTTTGAGTGTTGAACACTCAATCATTGTTTTCTCTTGGATGAATGATACATTTTATTCAACTAAAATTTAGCATCAGCTCCTTCTTGATCATGTCTCTCGAAGTTTTTGAACGGCCTCAGCAGCAACGATTGCTCAAATTGCCGAACGTCCTCCGCACTTCTCCCAATCTTTGCTTCATTTCAGCCACCTGTATACATTACACAGATGTCTCAGTATATCATACTATGTGATTGGAAATAATTACGCTTCATTGAATTTAATTTATTGTACCTGAGGTAAAGGCATCAGTATGCCCCTTCTTCTTCTCTACAAGATAGATCTTGCAGTTCCTCTTCCAATGGCCAATCTTATGGCAATGGAAGCACTCAGATTTTGACGGGGCCCCTTTGGTCTTTTTCTTCCCTTTCTTCGCCTTCGCAGGTTGCGAGACCTGCATCTTCTTACCCTTACCTTTCGGCTGGTCGAAAGAAGCAGAGCCAACAACCAATGCAGTTGGCTTCTTCTCAATCTCCTCAAACTGCCTAAGTATATTGAGGAGACCAGGAAGATCCGTTTCAAGACTGTTCATTATAAAATTAGTGATGAAAGGCTTAAAGTCAGGGGTTAAAGACTTAAGGATAATGTCCACGGATATCTCATTGTCCAGGACAAATCCCAACTGGGCGGCGTCTTCTACGTATCCGATCATCTTGATGACATGATCTTGTACGGGCCTTGCCTCCATCTTTGTGCCCCAGAGGTTGCTAGTGGCTTCGAACTTGGCAGATTTAGATCACTTGCCGTATAACACTTGTGCATTCAGAAGCATACTTTGAACATCCATATATTCATGCTTCCTCTGCAGTTCGTTACTCATCGAATCCAGAGTAAGGCACCTGGCCTTCTCTGCATCACTCTGGTATAGCTTATAGGCTTCCTTTTCCTCGAAGGTCGAATCATCATCGGGCTTCTCCGGAGCGTCCTCGAACAGTACGTATCCAATCCCGGCTAGAGAAAGGACTAACTTAATGTTCCTAAGCCAGTCTTTGTAGTTCGTTCCATCGAGCACGTTCTTCTCTACCATATATCTAAGACCCGAATCCATTCTGCAATTTTATAAATACTTTAGTCAGTATATGTTCGTTGTATAGTTTTAATGGTTTTTTAATAAAACTATATTCTTCCACTAAATTTATTAAAGCCATAATAATAAACAATTTATTATAAAATAACATTTGTGAGAGAGGGATCCGACTACCTTGAGTCTGACAACCTTGAGTGTGTCTAAACAAGTTATCCGACTCTGCAGTCGGTAGACGAACTCGTCGTCAATCATATTAAATATGATTCCCTATCGATTTTACCCCTGGTCATTTGTGATCATGAGTGTGCACATCCGGATCACAATGGCTAGCCTAGTCGGACCCTTGTTTTCGTGTCTAGCCTGGCTTGCCCCGCCGCTCGGTGTATGCACGACACGTCGGTTTGGGTCAGGACTTAGACTACATTCTTGGTTAGACTTATGCTGGTGCTCGGTGGATGAGACAACGGTTTTAGTCAGGTCAAGATGTTGATCAAGAAATCGGTTTCTATAAGATTGTCATGTCACGGCTTAAGTGCAGCTCAACAACCATAACACGTTTCTTACAGTTGCCAACTCCTAAAATAAGGAGGGCTACGATTTATCTTGAACAAGATTATTATCGTATTTGACTTAGGTATAGTCGATGGACTTATACAGTCATGATTCGACTCCTTGCGGTCCAGCGGACGCGGCCAGGAAATTGACTAAGCCAGGACCACTCGGCCCCTAGACTAGCTAGGGTGGTTCAGCAAACTTAGCCAAGCACATTGACCGATATCATGATCCATTGAAGGAGTTTTCATCAATTCTATGTTCGTCTAACAACTAAATGGCTTTTAATTAAAACTAGTTAATCCTTATCAACTAGTGGATCCTAAAATTCGAAATTTTATGGATTGGTTGAACAATTTTTATCAAGTCCTTATCAACTATAATGTTCATTCGTTCAACGTGCTACTCCAATCTAATTAGGATTTTAATAAAACAATTACAACATATTTCAAAAATAGTCTTTTATGAAAATCATCATTTTAAACGATTTATTGCAATTATTGACAACCAAAAAGGGATTACCCTAATCTGGTATTAGGTTTTGATGTTGTTTTGTTTATAAAAACGTAACATGTCACTAGTTTATTAAAATTTCTATCTTATAAAATTTTAATCATTTGATGGCTAACCTAAAAGGGTTCATGAATACATTATTCATCATGTCCATTAAAAAACACAACTAATTTATCTGCATAGATTAAAAGTTCATGTAGTGACATATAATGAGAATTAGCAAGTTAAAATTATCTACATAATTAATAACACGCAAATCTAAAATTTAACATTTAAATTTAAAGATCAAAAATTTAAAGCTTAAAACATTTTTATCACATAAAACTAGGTTTCATAAAATTATCAAATAATTTTAAAACCTAGGCTTTAAAATTTTAATCAAACATTTCTAAGATTAAAATATCGCATAAAAAATCTTGAAACCTATATGTTATTTAAAAGAAACTAATTTATCATTTCATCTTATGAAAATAAAATATTTCTATAATTTACATATCCATTAAAGCAATTTTAAAACATTTTTAAAATCATTAGAAATTGTTTAAAAAGCTTTCAAATAAAGTTTTAAAATTTCCAACCTTTATGCAACTTAAGAGAATTAAATTTCCAAAATAAAATATATCCTTAAAGTTACATAAACTTTAAAACTATTAAATGCTCGAAAAAATTATTATATCTCATAAAAAATTTTAAAAAGCATTTAAACATTAGAGACCTATTTAAATTTATCGCATAAAATTAAATCGTCCCAAAATTTTTTTCATGTTGCAAAAACAATTTTTAAAAACACAAAACGATTTTAAACTAATTTCAACATAAAGTTAAAATAGTTTGTATGTTTAAAACAAGCAATTTAAAGATTAAAGAATGTCGCTAAAATAGATCTATAGCATAACCGTAGCTCCGATACCAATGTAGGGGTTTTGGCGGACTCTCAGAGCTCAGATCTGTGTCCGTCCTAAGTCGGACGGACCACAGAGGCATAATGCGCAGCGGAAAAACCAAGAACAAAACTTTTATGCTAGCTAAACAATTTAGCTAGGCTCTGAGGGAGCCAGAACCTAGCCCGATCTATGCCAACTTGGGTGGATCTGACCACCCCAAGAGAGATCTATCCTACAACGACAAAATTAAATCTACACTAAAAATTGCTTAACCACATATCCGAAATCTTGACCCTGGAGCAGGCAAGATGTACCACACCGTCTTCTGATGCTCCTCGTAGCCGAGCCGCTTTGACTCGATCCGCCTGAGCCGCCTCGCACACTCGAACCGATCCGCCCGAGCCGACTTTCGCCTTCAAGCCAATCACACGCGGTAGAAAGTTTCACTTGAGTAGACCCGCGTCTTAGACGTCTGGATCCGAATCCAAACCCCCTTCGTAGTCTTGCTAGGACTACTCCAGAGAATAGGAAGAAGAGAGAGAATAGTTTAGTCACCGATCGAGCTTGCTCTAAAATTCTGGAGCTACTCGATCGAGGACTTGGTATATTTTTCAACGAAGAGTGCACCCCTATTTATATAGGGAGTTGGCAGTCCTACATCCGTTATAAGCAATGTGGGACTATTGCTAAATTGAAGAGAATTCAATTAAGCTAATTTAGCTTAATTTGAAGTTTAGAGAGCTTTTCATAAAGCAAACTTGAACGAATTAATCCTCTTCGCTCATTAAACTGTAGACACCAAACAAGTTATCAATACGAAGGGCTTCGAATGGTGAGCGCGTAGGAACCAACGGCGACGAATTTCGAATTCGTTTGACCCCTCAAACAATTGCCCAAAGTTGGGCAAAAAATCAACTTTCGTAGCCGTCATTAGGGGTTTCAAAAAACCTTAGAATAACTTAAGTTGCGGGCGCGCCCGCTAGGCTTAGCGGGCGCGCCAGCCCAAGGCAAGAGAGGCGGGCCGCCCGCCCGCTGGGCAGCGGGCCTGTGCCCGCTGCTGCCAGTGGGTCGCGCCCGCTGTGCAGCCTGCAGGCCGCGTCCGTTTGCCTTTGCGGATGAGCTTGTTAGCCTAGTGGGTCTAACCCACTTTGCCTTGGACTGTTTTCGCGTTTCTGGGCCCGTTTGAGCTCCGATTTGGACGCGGTTTGAACCTGTGTTTAGACCGAGACGATCTCGTCAGCCATGTAACCCTTTCCAATATATTTGTTCCTACTAAATTTGTCGTAACCAATTTACGACACGTTTAATCTTTGTTTTGTATCAAATGCAACATTGTCCCTATTGCATTTACGACTTAAGTTCACAACTAGCTTTGTGAATATCAACTATTCAATATCATCAAATGAATCTCTCTCAATTAATCTTCCTATTACTAAGATACGAACGCTACTCGGTGTGAGACTCTACAGCCTGACCTTACTACAGGTTGGGGCTCGAGACCCCTAGACGACGGTCACCACGAGCAGTAGCTGTCGTCCCTGTTTCAGAATCATCATAACGTGATCGACCCATTGACAAAAGCATCGTTGGGTTTACTTCGGCTGTGTCAGTGATGAATGCCGTTAGCTATAGTCCCTTCGTCAAGACTGTGTCCCTGTTGGCCTAGGGTATGGTTTACTGTCAACCCTATTAGACAACATTGATCAGTATACGACGGTTTTTGTTGTATTCACATTGTACTTCTTACAACGTATCCCGACCGAGGATTAACACAAAGATCGTACTGAGCCTGTTACACTAACTTCCCTTTAACGGAAGTGACGAATCCCATCTTAGTCATCTACTCGCCTCGAGAGGGTGCAACCCAACCTAAGATCTTTCAGCAGGCCTAGCCTCGAAGCTAGATCATAGGTCTAAGCTACATGGTTCACTCACATGTTCGTACAAATGACTTCAGGTCTTAAGAACCAGCTTACCTATCATCACCCTAGAGTTATTATAAACAGTTTAGTTAAAGTTAACCATTTAACAACTCTAAGTTGGTCGTTCAGTGAACTCATTCTCCAATGAGCACCTGTGTCTCGTCTCCGACTTCGCCAAGTCGAATAACTATGAGATCATCATTACCCTAAGGGAAGACTAAGACACAGTGGTCTATCCGATGTGTCGATATCCAGTTCTCGACACATCTATGACCACGAACCGTTTAAGACTTACGTTTCTATTCGGTCGCTTACTACTCATAATCGAGATCTTATCTAGATACGTAAAGACCTAACTGTAAGTCTATGTACACTATTTAAGTATATTAATTCAAACGATTTCATATTTAGGATAATGGATACTATATACAGTATGAACAAGACGTATACTTAGGATAAATCGTCTTATGGGCATATATCCTCCTACACAAATAAGGTGCGTGCCTTTTTGAAAAGGCGCATAATGAATAAAAAATGAATATATAACCCCGAAAAGGTAATGATACTTAAGAAATGAATTTTGCATATGAACTAGAATTAATCATGATTAAAAACTCAAAATATAACATCACATATCATATATCATAATCAAGTGACCAAGTCAAAAATCAATAATCCATAGTTTGATATCCATAACCGATATCCAAAAGATAAAAACAATCATTAACCAGAGATTCCAGAGCCAAATACAAATTAAGGCTTGCAAGTAAGCATCCACCCAATCACCCACAAACCCACAAACCCACCAACTGGACCCCACAGGGTGATGGTCCCATTGGCGTTCGTTTAAAACTAGGGTCACATGATCGTGCTACATGATACACAACTATTACTGCAGCTCCCCGTTTGGATTTCTTTCCTAAAGGTTGCACCTGCAGGGGGGCCGACGATCCATCCACATTTCAAAAGCTAGGCAACCCCTCCAATTTACCCTTTTGCCCTCCCCACTGGCCGACACCCGTGCACGTCGGGCTATTTAAGCCCACCAAACCCACCAAACCTTCCCTTCTTAAATCACACTCCCAAATCAGAAAAAAATCCTTGAAATCTCTCTCTCTAATGGCGTTAATCTCGAAGCTCGCAAACCCTAGCTTTGCACCTGCTGCTGCTTTCTCATCTTCAACACTTCGATCAAAGCCGAAGCCGTCGATCAGTTCGTGGGGAGATGCTATTCAAAGTAAAGTCTCGCCTTTTACTCTCTCGGTTAGGAGAGATCGCGTCGCAGGAGCTCGCTTGTGTAAGTTGCTATAATTCTCCTTTCTTTTTATTTTTGATTGGTTTGTTCTTTGGTTAATGATGGGGTTTTGGGGCTCTGGAATTTTTGGTTCTCCTTTAGATGCAAGATTTCTGTCTTTTTAAAATTTTGGGCATAAGGCGCTCGCCTTGGGTCCAAGGTGCGCGCCTTGGGTCGCCTAGGTCGCCTCACAAATGAGTGGAGCCTTGGCCTTGGGGGAGGCGTCTAGACGCGCCTCAGGCGCGCACGTGGATGCGCCTTAACTACACTGGTTTTGACAAAAGTAGAGAAAGTTGGTGGTAGTTTGAATAATTTACTCGTTCGGTAGTTTTGAATAATCTATGATACAAATGAGAGGGTGTTTTTCCTACTAGGACAAACCCATGTGGCACCTTTTGTCCCCTGTGGCAAAGGGAGATGGGTGCCACATCACCCCCACGTGGGGGTGCCACCTCACCCCCAAAGAAAAAGCTCCCCCAAGTCCCATTATTTATATGTTTGCCATTGCCCTTTCACGAACCCAAGAAGCACCTCATAACACCATCACTTTTCTCCATATTTTCGGAGTTACAAATGGTCTTTTTCCACTTTGACCCCCCGCATTTTTTGCACTTTAAACACTGCTTTTCCTCCTTTTACCCCCAGACGATGCCCACACACACGCCCACACTTCTCTCTCTTTTGCAGCTGTGCGTGAGTCTTGCATCCTGAGTGTGGGGTTTTTCTTGGGTTCCCGTGTATATGTGCATGTGTTATTTCTAGTCTATTATACAAATGATGGTGTTAATCCTAGGTGGAGGGGTTTGTCCCATGTGGCACCCCTTTGTCCCATGTGGCAACAAGGGAGGGGTGTCACATGGACCCCCAAGAAAATACCCACCATGTCCATTATTTACATGTTTGCCATTGTTCTTTCATCACCCCAAGGAACACCCCCCAAAACACCCTCCATCTTTCCCCTATTTACGAGTTTGCCATTGGGTTTTTCCAGTTTGCCCCCCCTTTTGCATTTACACCTCCTGCAGTTTTCCTTTTACCCCCAGACACACCCACACCCACTCTTCTCCCTCCTTTGCCCCTGTGCGCGGGTCCTGCATCTTGTGTGGGGTTTTTGGGTCCCAATGCAGTTTAGAAATAGAAAGTAGTTTTTCACAAAAGTAGTGAAAGCTGGTGGTAGTTTTGAATGATTTACTCTTTTCTAAACTGTCCTTTATTTTAAGTTGTAGTTATTCATTTAGTGCTGTCTTGATACAAAATGGAACATCACTTTATCTTCTTCCTCTTTTGGGGTTTAGAAATGTCAAATCAGAATTGATTTTTAATTTTTTTCTTTCAAAATTACAATTAAGGCCAACTTTTGGAGGTATCTAATTACAGTTTCATAAATTGTGCAAGTTAGTCAAATACTCCACTGGTTAGTTTTTTTTGAAGTTAAGGTACCAAACTGCAAAAAATGCAGTTAGGAAACTTAAGGTCAAAGCCAAATGTGCCCATCTAGGTTTTCCAAACCCTTACAATTGCATGCCATAGAGGTATGACACTAATGTTGACTTTATTAACCTCAACAATCAGATTACTAGCATGGGCTGATTGTTTCTTTACGTGCATATCCACGAAGCACAAAACCATAAGAGGTTATTCTCTTATTGTTAGGGCTTTAACACTGTGATGAAAAGGGCGACCATAGCCATACACTTCGCTAACAAAGATCAACAAACACTTGCTGTTATGAGTAACATGTAAATACAACTGACTGCAATATGTATGGGAAACAAAGCAGGGCAAATGATAATGAAATGCTTGAACAATATGCTTCATGCTTTAAATAATAGGCCAACCACAGTTTACATATGTAATTACTTTATTTGATCCTGCGGCTGAGAGTCAGCGCCTTTTGCCCTGCTGATACAGGACAACACCCATAGCCATGACTATGAAACTCATCTTTGGCGCTTATCCAGGAAATAATTGATATGCTACATTGTAACTGTACTCTCAGAGGACTTGAATAGAATTGCAACTTGCTTAATTTCCAAATATGTATCTATATTGCAAATATCAGTCAATGAATGAATGAAAGCATGACTCATGAGTATTGATATGTTTCTAAATGTATAACACATGCAAAAGCACCACGTATCACCACATGTGGTCAGAAGGAAAAAGATAAAAAAAATCAACAATTCCTCCCATGTATGTACTTGCCAAGCACTAGCATACATAGCAAAACCATACCCAGTTCTTATTTGTAACAAATATGACTTTCATTGTTAGATAAACACACAAGGCTGCCATGAATTTTCTTTTGCATAAATATATTGCATGTGTAAAAATGTTGACTACCACGTAATATTTAAGTTGCACAATGTTGGATCCTGTGGATGGTTAAGTAGAACACTAGAGGTGTGAATAGCGTTTAAAAAATAGTACTACAAAGACCACAAAATGAGTTACCAATTTGTATCTTTTGCAACAATCAATACTTGTCAATAATGAATTTGCAGCAGAAATAAAATAAGAAATTGCAATAATGAAAAGTAATAGAGATAGAACAATCAAAACAGAGAAACAATCGCAAACATTAAGGCTTTTATCATGGTCGGTCTCCGTGACCCACTCTAGCCCCCAAGCCCCCTTCTTGAGATTTCCACTAACATATTACAAACCGCAAGAGTTACAACCACACATCTTGATAAATACTATTGCTTGCATATCCCAATATCAACATCCTCAGATTGGAAACCCCTCTCTAAACCAAGAGCAAACAACACATCAAAACAACCGAGGTAAAAAACTTGTAGAGCAAAAGATTACACTTCTATAGCCTTGAATAATTCGTGTTTGAATGTAGAAGTGACTAAAAGAGTATATTTCTATTCCATAGGATTTGAAATTTGAGAATAAAAATTAGGTCTTTTGGCTTTATGAATATAGGAACGCAAAGCATAAGGATTTTGGCCAAAATTGGGATTTTCTTTTGTTTTTTCTTTGTTATTGTTTCAACATCTGAGAAATATCCCATATTTATGGAGGGAAAATCCTAAGAAATAAGATAACCAAAACGTCCCTTTCAACGACTAGAAAACGATTAGTTTCTGACCAACAGCTAGTTGATTTGTCGACTAATAAACTTCATTGGTCGACTAATAGTTCACAGATGAACTAGGCACTATGCTGAACAATGCTGTTAGTCGACTAGTGAAGTCTTACTAGTCGACTAATTGTTCTTCATAGGTCGACTAATAGCTTCTGATAGTTGACTAAATTGATCTAGCCAGTGTTTGATGGTTCTTCATAGGTCGACTAATAGCTTCTGATAGTTGACTAAATTTATCTAGCCAGAGTTTGTCATCTATTAGTAAACTAATGGATGTGCGTTGGTCGACTAGTGAAGTCTTATTAGTCAACTAATGATTCTTTATCGGTCAACTAATAGCTCAAAAACTGGGTAGTTGATATCTGATCTGCTAGTCGACTAAAGCCATATATAGGTCGACTAGTAGGCTATGAAATCTAGGGTTTTGTTAATGTATAATTCTAAGCCTTTTCGTATGGTTTCAAGTGTGTGTGAAATGTATCTTTATGGCTTTACAATAATATCTAAGACGAGATGAGAAAATTACATTAAGTTACATATACACTTGTTTTCTCTATTGAAGTAATCCTTTGCTCATCTCCTTGTTGTAGTCGTCATTCATTCTATTGCCTTGATGATGTTGCTAGCATCCAAGTCCTTATCATCCATTATTTATTTGTCAATGCTTAATATACACATCTCCTGAACATATACTGGGGGGATCTAATATCCAACACACACGTTTTTGTAGAATGACGTCCTAGTTCCTACTTCCAATGATCTCTGGGTGGATATACATTGTTTCTCGTTGTTTATTACAAGACCATGTACAATTAATTAGTAATGCCTGAAAACATTCATAATTGTTCAAGTACAATAATTTGGAGAATCACTCTAAGTTGCCCTCCCAAATGAATGACCATGTTAGTGTTTCAGGCTTTGATTAGATATGGTTTGATATTCTTTCATAATGTGCTCACTATTGCAGCTGTGTTTTATCCACAATGTTTTTCTACCCTATTTTGTTAACACCCGTATAGTGTTACACTAATGGTTATTTAAAACATACTATATGCTTTTAAATGGATTGTTTGAATCTTATAGTGTTACACTAATGGTTATTTAAAACATACTATATGCTTTTAAATGGATTATTTTATTCAAACTAGTTGTCATATGGTTTGATATTTTTTCCATAATGTGTTGTAATCATTGCAATTGCCGATTGTTCTGTCCATAAGATTTTGCTTCTATATCACTTTAACAACATTATAAAGTTGCACTAATGGTTGTTCAACACATACTACATACTTTTAAATGGATGAATTTATTAATTTATTCAAACTGTTAATCATATTTCAGCTTATGATATATGTCGATTATGCTGGTTCTCTTTTTCCATCAATTGCTCATTCTCCGTGGGATGGTCTACGATTAGCAGATTTCGTCACACCCTTTTTTCTGTTTATTTCTGGGATTTCTCTTTCCCTTGTCCACAAGGTATGTAAAAGGTCCTCACTCTTAAAACTTTACTCCTGTATTTGTTATACGTTGAGCTGATATTTCAATGGTGCACATACACGCAGAGCACATAGAATAACATCAATGAGACAAACCTTTTGATTTGTTGTTTCTCAATATTTACTGCTCCTTGGATGTTCATATTTACTGTTTTCAGCATGCAGATATTTCTTAAGGAGATCTGTATTGTAATTATTCTAATATAAGGCCCTTACGTGCATACATATAGTTATGCTTTTTAGTCAGCTAACATGTATACTTATTAGAGGAACTCTTTTAGGTGCAAACATGGCATTAATTTTCTTTGTATATCTATGACTATTCTTTCCTTTCCTTTTCCTTTCTTCTTCTTATTTTTTAATTTATTATCATTTTATTATCATTTGTTTTAAGAGTCCAAACCTGGTGCAATCAAGCGTCTATGTGGCATAGCCGTAATCTATTTATAATGGGTGTGAGGTATGCGTTTCTTTAGGACCATGTGTTTTGCAGTCGTTATTAGGGTATGCCATGCTACTTGGTTTTATTTTGTTGATGTTGCCTTTTCCCATATATTATATTGCATTACATAGATCTGTTGATGCTAGTGGTGCGTGGACGAGCTTTTTTTGATAAGAAGGATGAGAAAGCTCCCCAACTGCGGTGCTAGAAAGAGCTTATTATGTTAATATATACATCTTCATGAATAATATAACATTCTGCTGCTGCTTCTTTTGAATAATTCATACCAATTCGTGATTTCAGCATCATCATCAGTATTGAAGTAAAGAACTTCCTTTGCGACTACCAACTTCACCATGGTCAAACATGTTTCCGCATTTCAATGTATTGATTGGAACATTGCACCCAGGTTCTCTAGGAGTTCTTAGCATGTCCACTTGTCCTGAGTAGATGTCATCGTTATCTGCATCCCAGATTTTATTTTCCTAATTATGTATAGATGATGCTACCACCAGATCTATTTGAAGCAATGTCATCACTGACGTCTGACATGAATGTTCTATGACCTGTCCAGTGTATTCAATTTCAGCTGTATGTTTTCTCTTACATGTACCTTTGCAAAGTGCATTCTACTGGCAATACCATCTAGAACCCAGAACCAGAATATTTATCATTAACTGGCAGGTGCTTGCTCATCTTATGTTGACTCCTCGTCGTCGTCTGCAGCCGGCCATAACGTGCCATTGAGCCAATTATAGTCCTCGTCTACCTCAGTTTTCCCTCAAGTTGAGGGTGCAAACGAAGAACCAAAAATGAACAAAAGAAAATCAAAACAAAAGAAAAGGAGGAAAAACTCAGGATTGTGTTTTAGTTCTTTGAATTTTCACGGTGATCTGTTTATTACATGCCAACTCCTTTTATACAATTCTTACTAGCTTTAGTTACAACAACCCCAGCTGTCAACGACCTCAACTGCCAAACAATCAGCAACGAAGCAACGAATTACAGTTGAGCTGTGGAAATTTCAGTTGAAACTGCAGCATCTTGTCCAGCTGGAGGAAGAAGAAGAAGAGCAGTGCCTTCATGCTGTTATGAGCCCAACCAGTGTAGTCAAGGTGCAAGGCGCAAGGCAAGGCGCACATGATCTTTGGAGCTAGAGGCGCCAGGCGCAAATATGACACGTGCCTTTTTGAAAAGGCGCATAGTGAATAAAAAAATGAATATATAACACCGAAATGGTAATGATACTTCGGAAATAAATTTTGCATATGAAGTAGAATTAATCATGATTACAAACTCAAAATATAACATCATATATCACATATCATATATCATAATCAAGTGGCCAAGTCGAAAATCAATAATCCATAGTTTGATATCCATAACCGATAGCCAAAAGACAAAAACAATAATATACTAACCTGTCCATCGTACACGGTCCATCTAGTAATAAATAAAGATCAATCATATGCATCATGAAAGTCGATCTCATCCTCATGGGTCTCATCATCATCAACTACGTCTGCATCATCGTCTGCCGGTGCTTCTTCCTCTTTAGAGCTCTCATCTCTAAGATGAAGGATAATGTGGAGGCTCTCCCTAGTGCTCATCGTCTCCTCCTAATGTAAGTGGTGTTGATAACTCTCCCTGTTACACTTGGCCTTGCACTAGAAGTTGCCCAATAAGTCCATAAAATCCTCGTCTCCTCCTAATGTAAGTGGTGTTGATAACTCTTCCTGTTACACTTGGCCTTGCACTAGAAGTTGCCCAATAAGTCCATAAAATAGAAAAATATATTAATAGACTTATCAGAACTCGTGAAAATAAAGCCATAAAATGTTATCAATTTATTTACTACCCACCTCCTCCTGCATGATCCATCTCTAAATCAGCCACCTCCCTTTCTCATGTAACCGATGTCCTCATTGCTTGATTTCTTTGAAGCCATGTAGTTGTCACCAATTAATTTACTACTATAAAAAGTAAAGTAAAACAATGTTAAGTAACACAAATTTATATATTTTCTCACCTAGTATGGTCTCTGCCGGAAAATCAGTTCCTACATGTCCTTAACATGCACATTCTTCAAGCCATGATACATCTGCCTCCAGTTCAGTCACACTTGTAGGGATTGGGATTGGCACGCCCATATTTCATTGAGTTCCTTTAATTCATTATTCATCATTTCATTGAAATAGTATTAGACGCGTATATTGTTAAAATTTAACTGGTACTTGTCTCATAAATGAAAAAAGTAATGTGGGGCTCTGGCTCACCGAATCTAGTAGTATCCACAACTTCACTTTCTTCGTACTCGAGTGTTGTTCCTGTTGTCCACTCATTGCTATATTCAAGTAACTCAACAAATGAGATAAGATCAAGCTTGTCATCCATCTTGAATCTCGCCTTTAAGATGGTGTTGTATTTAACAAACACCAATTCATTCAACCGTTGCATTTCAAGCCGATTTCTTTTCTTGGAATGAATTTAGTAAACAATAAATGATTATTGGTTAATATTTAAAATTATAGAACACAAAAATAATATCAAATATATTTTCTTTTACTTGCTTAAATACACTCTAGTTACGTTCACACCCGCACTCTAGTTACGTTCACACCCGCACGCACTGCAAGTTAACTAAGTATGCGGATCGCAAACTTTGCCAATTGTGGAGTAGTGGCCCTATAAGACTTCCACCATTTTGCTGCCAATTATACTTAGTGACTGGTGAGTATTGATCATATAAGTTTACTTATAAGTTAAGCTAAGTATGATAGATTAAATAAAATGTAAGTTACTGGTGTCAAGTCCTTTCGCTGCATAATAGCGAACTCGTTTTCAAATAATCCATCTGCAGCCTTGTATGTGTGGAGTTGAATCAAAACAAGTTTCTGATCTTTAAGAGGCACAAGTTTTTTCACACACGCATACACACATTCATCACATCAATATCCAACTGGATTTCATCATCATCATAAAATGTACCAGGATTTAAGAAATATCCAGCCGCATGTAATGGATGGCAAAGCTGACAGTCCCACCTCTTATCAACAATTTTGATCGCCCCATTGAACTTGCGCTCATCATTGTCCAAAGATTCACGGATGTTATTTTTTGCCATTTCAATATCATTGTACATGTACCCTATGGCTAGTATTAAGACTTTAACAAGTGAGAATGCAATCTTCAAGGCTAGGACCATCCTATTCCAATAGCTCTGAAAAAGAATAGTTGCTGCAATTTTCTTCCCCTTCTTATCATTTGTCCAAGGACTAAATAACCACTCTGAAGACCTAAACATCATTTGCAATTGATATTTCTGATTGTAAACACTCTGCATAGTCAAAAAGGAAGTAGCAAACCGTGTTTTTGATGGCCTGACTAGCTCTCCATCATTAGTAAAACCCCTCATCATGCTCAACACTTTCCCATGGTTATAAATGTAACCACTGAACTCCACAGAATTCTTGGTAGTCTTGATTATGTTCGACAATTTTCCACTATCTTCTAACATTAAACCAAGACAGTGTGCTGCGCAAGGGGTCCAGAAGATATTGGGGTATTTCTCGTCGATCAACTTTTCTATCACATTGAGAATAAAAAAATAAATACGGAAAGATAAAATAATTTAAATGAAAGACTTGAAGTATGTAAAATACTAAACTTACAAAAAAGTAAATTACTTACCAGCTGCCACGTAGTTCGATGCATTATCGGTGATGACTTGGCTCAACTTTCTGAATCATCGTGTCTATCAACTCAAATATTTTGCTCCCCGTTTTAGTGTAGGCTGAAGCATCAATAGATTCCACTAACACTGTCCTTCTAGGACTGTTGACCAAGAAGTTTATGAGAGATCTATTTTTTCTATCGGTCCATCCATCTGACATAAGAGAACAACCATCTGTCTTCCACTCCTTTTCATGCCCAGCCAAGAGAGCTCTAGTGGTATCGACTTGTTTTTAAGCAATGAAACTCTCAACTCATGATAGCTAGTATGTTTCATGCCAGGACACTGAGAAATTGCATCAAACATTTCTTTAAAACTTTCAAGTCTTGCTGTATTGAATGGAATGCCTGCTTGATAGAATCATTTAGCTACACATGTATTATCGTACTCAACCTTTGCAGGATCCAGACACTCATCTAAAGTCACCTGTCTCAATGGTTGTGATGAGTTATTTGCTGAACTCTTTGAAAAAACCTATCTATAGTGTAACCAGATTTTTTACCGGTTCCAACACTAGTATTCTCCTCCATGACACTGTCTTCAGCAGTAGCGTCGTCTCCCAAAACATCCAAATTAATTGGATCATCACAATTTGAACTAACAGAGGATGCAAAAGATTTCTTCCCGCTTTTCAAGTCCATGTAATCTTTTATCTCCTTTTTAACGACATCATGAATTTGTTTGCAGAGATACATTCCTTTTTTCTCCAACAAGGTGTTGTTTCACGCGAAATGCGCCTTTTTTCAACTCTCTGCCGCAAAAATTACATTTCAAGTCGTTCGTATTTTTAGTGTACAACTGTTTGCAGTATTACCAAGCGGGATCCTTTTTGTTGGGAGCATCTTCAGCCGTTGATTCCTTCGGGTTATTTCCAGTCATAAACAAGATTGGTAAGCAAGGAATATAAGTATTTAAGTGATATGCAAGAATTTGGTAAGCATCTCACATAACTTGTGTTACGTCCCAGACACGGGTGCCCAATCTGTCATGCATACAGACTCCAACAACATGCAAACCGTCCCAACTTTCGCATATAGGCTGCCCTAATTTCAGCATATAAAACTGTCCAAAAATTCATCAAACAGCAAGCAAAAGATTATATGTGAAAATTATTACTCTAAGATAATTAAATGTTCTTGTTAGATTAAACAAGTAAACAAAATATAGACAAGCCAACCACGAAATACCCAGTTTGTGGTTCTACTTGGTAAGTTATGACGAAAAGTCTCATTACGGTCAAGTATATCAGAATTCAATGTTCTATGACTTTGACAGAGACCAACTAATGCATATGTGAACCAACATAAACTCATAATCTTACAATGATTAGAAATCAAATCTTTATTAAGATATCTAAATTTCAAATTGTAAATTAGAAAAGCAAGAATTATATGCAATGACTCCACTTTGACCAAAAAGAAGGTATCTCAATACGCAACCAAGTATGAAGAAGTTGTAGAATACTTCTTAAAAGATCACCCAATGACTTTGTGATACTCTATAAAAATAATTGCAATGAGTATCCGATGCTCATACGTGCAATAACAGAATGCCGAAAATAGTACAAATCATTTAAGATGGAAAAACTGAAGGATTTAATGTTCACCAATATTTACGGTTAACCAAATTCACAAATAGTTTTTGAATCAACCTTATATAAAAAAGAACCAAATACTAGAAACCCAATATGAAAATGTAGAATTTTAACCCGAGAACGAAAATAAAAATCTCCATTTGTGGTTGAGGAACTTACCTTTGCTGGAGTCAAGCAGCAGTTTTGTTGCGGCGTTTGGTCGAGAAGATGGCGGGTGTTGTCGGCGTCTCAGCGGAGCAAACGACAATGGAGCGGCGTCTAGGGCAGCGACGGCGGGGCATTCGGCGTCTTCGTCTCTCGAATGATGCGGAACGACTGTAGGGGGCGGTCGGGCTGCTTCGATGCTTACGAACGGTGAGCAGGATAGAGAGAGACCGATCGGTAGAGAGGAGTTAAGTAGAGGAGAGATGAGCACGTGAGGGGAGAGAAGATCTCTCCGTTTAGATTTAGAATCGAGAAATCCGGAAGAAAAACTGCCAGATTTAGTTAGGGTTTGCGATTTCAAAACCGCGGCTGCATTCGTCACCGCTTCAAGATAAAGGGACGGGAGCGAGAGAGAAATTGGGTGAGTGTGTTTGGGGATTCTGAGTGGGGGTTAAGTTAATGGAGTTTTTTTAATGGGAAAAGAATTGGGCCCGACCTTGATGGGCATAAGGCGCGCCTCGGCATAAGGCGCGCGCCTGGGCATAAGGCGCACGCCTTGTGTCGTCTCACCTTGGGTCCAAGGCTCGCGCCTTGGGTTGCCTGTGTCGCCTCACAAATGGGTGGAGCCTTGGCCTTGGGCAAGGCCCTCTAGATGCGCATCACGCCCAGGTGCACCTTAGGATCATCACCAAGGATGAAGCATCTCAAAAATAATCACAAACCCAAACTAATAATCCAACAATCTGAACAAATACAAAAGAGTGCCCGAAATTATCAAGATCATAAGCTACTTTAAAGGACCTACTTGTTGCCATAAGTCAAGAGAAAATCATCGATCACCGTCAAAAGTGACCTCGCCGCCTCACTGACGCCCATGGTTGCGGCCGCCGCCACCACCGAGGTATGGGTTCTACATTGAGGGGATGTGATGATTGGAGAGAGTTGGGAGGGGGGATGAGCTTATGTGAGAGAGATGTCAATATATTTTCAATTGTGGTTATTGCTGAAAAATAAATTGGGGATGATGGAGAAGAAGGGTGGGAACCATTGAGAGGAGATCGTGGGAGTATGGGGCGGCGTCGGTTACATCTGACCCACCCATGTCACAGAATATCGCGCAATGGCAAAGCAACACGTTACTCGGGGGAGGGGGAGGGGAGCAACACAAGCAAAAAAGAAAAGAGAAAGAAAAAGAAAAGAAACAAAAATAAAATAAAAGAGGATAGCAGAGAGAGCGAGTGTGGTGAGATACAAGGGAAGTGGGTTGGGTTCGTGTATATGATATGATTAGGGTTTCTGGCTGTAATGGCACATTTGTAATTTATGGGCACATTGGCATTTGTATAATTTCTGGGCACATGGGGGCATTTCTGTAATTTTGGGGACCAGGGGCAGATTTGTAATTTTGGGTAAAACCCTAGATCAGTGGGTATTTTGGTAATTTAGGGGCGACAGCTCAATACGACTTTTATTATAAATAAAGGGGGAGATCTAGAGAGGGGGAGATGTTGAAAATTGAGAAGAATAGGGTAGATCCCTTTTAGATCTAGTTGAATAGTTAGGCTTTGTCTCGAATCAAAGCTAGGAAAGCGAGTTTCTCTCGAAAGAACTCAAATATCATTTGTATATATTTTTATTTTTAGTTTCTATTCAATAAATCTCTCTTTTCTCCCCCAAATCCTTTCCACATCCATAAAAATCCCTCTTTTTCGATAAAAATTCAATCTTTCACCCCAAAACACCATTAAAATCCCATTTTATTCCAAATCCAGATCTGAAACGTATCAAATTGATATTAGAGCACGTCGATCCATGGTGGCTACGAGCTCTGATCAATGGGATTAGATGTTCGCTTAATTCAAGGAAGGTCTAGATCAGAAGCTCGCGGTGCTCGCCAAGAAGATGGATCTGAACTTTCATCAGATCCAAAGGTAAAGACGACACCTTTAAGCGAGGAGCTCCATTCCCAAGGTGATCCGGTCTCAGATCTGAAGATTTCAAGCGTACCCGATCCGTAGCAAAAGGTGATAGCGGCGGCAAAAAATTCAGATCTGGACGGAAACCCAGATCTAGGGCTAAATGTGACGGATTTGGATGAAACAGAAGCAAAATCATGGAAACAACTCTTTCAAGAGTTGAGTGAAGCCCTTGAGGAAGAAGAGGCCGAGGAAGCGGCGGGGAGGCAAGAAAAGTTGTGGAACTTCCAGATTCGGAGAAGAATGAGAAGAACGCCACAGATCTGGAGAAGTTTACGACGCTTTCCGATAGGATTGATTCAAATCTGAATGAAAATTCAGATCCAACGACGGCGAAGAGTTCAGATCTGAACGGAAACTTAGATCTAGGGCAAAAAGCACCGTCTTTGAACCAAAAAGGCGGAAAAGGTGACAACTTCGACGCGGATTTGCATTCAGACGACGAAAGGGATGACGATGAGCCCTGGCCAGGCCCTGCCGGGGTCTGCAGGGCTGTCGGGGCCTTGCAGTCCCCCTGTAGGGCACAGCAGGCCCGCCTGGGCATGGCAGTGGCCCGGCCGGGCCCAGATAGGCCCGGTAGGGCCTGATGGCATCCTCGACACTCTTACACGGACCGTTTCGTTCCATCGACACTCTTACATGGCCCCAATGACTATGGATTGTTCATGTACGACCTCCCGAGCTTCGACACTCGCATTTTGGGCACTGAGGATCTTCCGAGGAGCTGTACGACTGCTGTAGCTTGCTTCCGGACGGTGTTGGATGCGGTGAAGACCAATCATACCCCTTTGGCACAAGAGGAGACGACCATCTTGGAATTTCCCGTCCCCGCACTGTCACACACCGCTTTGAGGACAAGGTGTGGTTTTAGGAGTGGAGTAATGATATGATTAGGGTTTCTCGCCGTAATAGCAAATGTGTAATTTCTGAGCATATGTGCATTTCTGTAATTTCTGGGCACATGGGCATTTCTGTAATTTTGGGGACCAGGGGGCAGATTTGTAATATTGGATAAAGCCATAGGTTAGGGGTATTTTGGTAATTTAGGGGCGACGGTTCAATAGCTGTTTTATTATAAATAAAGGGGGAGATCTAGAGAGGGGGAGATGTTGAAAATTGAGAAGAATATGGTGGATCCCTTTTAGATCTAGTAGGAGAGTTAGGCTTTGTCTCGAATCAACGCTAGAAGAGCGAGGTTCCGTTCGAAAGATCTCAAATATCCTTTGTATCTTTTTTATTTTGAGTTTTTATTCAATAAAAATCTCTCTTTCCTCCCCCAAATCCCTTCCTCATCCATAAAAATCCCCATTTTTCCATAAAAATCCAGTCTTTCACCCCAAAACCCATAAAAATCCAGTCTTTCACCCCAAAAACCCATAAAAATACAGTCTTTCACCCAACTCCAGATCTGAAACGTATCAGTATAAATGGTAGCGGGTTAGCGGATAGGGTTTAAGGGTAAAACAACGCAAATTAAATACAAAAAATTACATAGAAATTTCCAAAAAAAACATAGAAAATTTAAATTTTATTTGAAAAATATTTTATTGCATAAAAAATCCATAAGAACGAGTTAGGGATGTCACAAATATTGATCAAGCGTTACATCAGCTCTAAGTTACAATATAAAGTCAAAGAGCCTACTGCACATTTACTTGAAGAAAGAAGAAACATAAATGGAAGTACCGAGTATTCTGTTGTAATATAGAAGGTGTCATACATCTAGATGGTTGCTTGTTTTATAGCCTATGAATAGAAACAGTTAATGTTTTCTCTTAGGTTCTGTTGTTTGTTTCAAATGTTTCTTGGGGTGTTGCACCCATAGTTTTAGGTTTCGGCCGAAACCGACCGGTTTCGGCCGTTTCGGATCGGTTTCGGAGGGGACCGGTCCGAAACCACACGTCAGTTCTCGGTTTCGGCCGTTTCGGCCGTATCGGCCGGGGTTTCGTCGGTATCGGCCGGGGTTTCGGCCGTATCGGTCGGGGTTTCGGCCGTATCGGCCAGGGTTTCGGCCGTATTGGCCAATACCGGCCGAAACTTGTCCGATACCGACTGAAACTTAAAAAAATGAAAACAAAAAGAAAGAGGAGGAGGAAACATCACCAAAATCCAAAAAAGAAGAAGAAACGAAGAGATGGACGTACCTCATGGCCACTAAAGGCTTTCCATTTAATTACAAGCTTGACATTCAGCCACTAAAGGTTTTCCATTTATTTAGAAAGTTATCATTTTCAGCCACCAAACCCTTCCATTTATTCAAAAGCTTGCCATTCTCATTTATTTTCAATCATGTTGATCAAAAAAATGTAATATATTTAGCATAATACTTTTAACAAAATGTGTAACTAGTAAAAAAGTATTTGTGCTAATATTTGATAATATTTGATAGTATTTAATAGAGTTTTAAGTATCTGAAATTACCGATACCGATGAAACGAAACCACCGTCCGAAACCACCGAAACGGACGATACCGATACCGAAACCTAAATTTTGGGAAGAGCGATACCGAGACCGAAACCGAGACCTAAAACCTTGGTTGCACCTGTAACTCGTGCGAGAAAATATAGCTGAATAAGGCATGCGGGCAGATGAATACGGTATTTTTCTTTTAAACTTTATTATATGTGAGAATACATGTGTCTAGATCAAATCCTTGATAACATTATTGATGAGAATTTAAATTGGATTCAAATTAGTATTTTAATATTTGAATCTTTTTAGAATTTATTATTTTAGTTTATTTGAGTCCTGTTTAAATTTAGTAATTTGAGTCTTTATAGAGTCTCCTTTTCTAAAGGAATTTGAGTTTTTTTAGTTTCCCGTTCTAAGGAATTCTTTTATTTATTTAGGAGTTTTTATTTGAGTCTTTTAGGAATTTGAATGTGAATCAATTTAATCTTTTATTTTACCCATAATATGATCTTGAATTCAATTTTTTAAATCTTGAGCACGAGAAGTGTGAGAGTGGGCTTGGTTTTCTAGGCATGAAGTCTGAAAAATCTTCGCATGCGAAGCGTTGGAGTTGGTAATTGTCGGATTCCCATGGGTTGAAGTCTAATATCCAATGCTAATTTAATTCTTTCCCAATATTCCCACTTCTTTTCCCTTCCATTTCGCATCAATTACAATGAGCATTAAATGTACATGTATTAGGTGGAGAAAAATTTGCAGTATGTTATGTTATAAGTTCTTCTAACATATGTAATAAGATGCTGCAGATGACAATATTTTTTTAGTACTATGTATATATTATAACATCTAATCTTTTTAATCCACAATGGAATCGTCTCTTTACTTTCAGAAAATATCCAACAGATGCCAACAGTCGCAGAAGGTAATGCTGAGGGCACTAAAGCTTTTCCTACTTGGCATTCTTCTTCAAGGTAATGATAATCAAAACCATACATTTCTATAGTTCTCAAGGTCCTTAGTGAGCGTTTTGCAACTATGGACCCTGTCATCCATTTGACATTTTAGTGTTCATCTCAAGATAATAATCATTATTGTTTAAAATTAATGTTCTTTATGTGCTTTGTTCCTTGCATATAAGTTCATATTATGTGTGTTGCAAGGTAACCATATTTTCCATCTGTAACAAAATGATGAGCCTGAGAGCGATGTTACTTTAGGTATGGTCTTGATACGATTTGGATCGTATCAATGGAAAATCAGCGACAAAAAGGAATAAAAATTGGGAAAGATGGGATTTTTATTGGATTTTTGGGAAGAAATAACTACTAATAGCAAGATAACTTGAGCCCTTTCGAGAGGAACTCGCTCTCCTAACTTTGATGAACGGATCAAAGTCTAAATCCCTCACAAAAGACACTTACGATGTTTCTCACACAATAAGCATAACTCTCATGACGGCTAACCCTAGATATAAATAGAGAAAACCTAGGAATAAAATATCATAGCAAAAGACTAATCTGCCCTTCGACGCCTCCGATAGTAAGTGACCCATCCGCCATGGGACCCGCTTGGATCCGTGACCGTCTCGGAAGGTGCGTCCGTATCAATACCCGCCCCTAAAAGAGCCACCTTGTCCTCAAGGTGAAAATCAGGGTACTGCTCCTGGGTCGTCCTCTTCTGGTTTCTCTGGTTCGATGTATTCCTCCTCGTCCGGCTCGATAGTGATCTGCAGCAACCGGCTCGCACACTGATGGCCCGGGGTGAACTTCTCGTCGCAACGGAAGCACAACCCTCTGGCTCTCCTGTCCCGTATCTCGGCCTCGGTCATCCTCCGCCCTTGTCCCGCAGGGCGTGCTTCTCCTGCCTTCTCCCCCGTTTCGGCTGAGGCGGCCGGCGGTAGTCTCGGGGCGGCTGCTGTATATGGGACCCTCTGCTGTGGCGCCTCCCACGTCCCTCTGATCCTCCGCTCCTCCGCCTGCTTCTCCTCGGCCCTCAACGCCAGACGAATCACATGCTCTAGGTCTCTGGGACTTTGCATCCATAACTCGGCTCGTATCGAGGGCTTCAGCCCTTGCATAAATGCCCCCAAGAATACGTCTTCCGACACTCCCTTCACCCTGCCTGCCAACACCTCGAACTTCCCCAGGAAGTCCAACACCGTCCCCTCCTGCCGTAGTTCAAGCAACTGCTCGTAGAAATTCGCCTCCGGTTTGGCCTGAAAACGGTCAAGTAGGAAAGCTGACAACTCCTCCCAAGTCCGAAAAGGGGCTCGGGACATCCTCCAGCGGTACCAACTCAGCGCCTGTCCCTCCAGATAGCAGATGATGTTCTCCAATACCTCCCGCTCTGAGATCCGCATCACCTGAAAATACCGCTCCGCCCGCACTATCCACCCGTCGGGGTCTGTCCCCTCAAAAATGGGCATCTTCAACTTCTCCATCCTCCTGTCTGGGTACATGGTCGGTTGTCCTCCTCCCTGAACTCCATGGCCCCCATACTCGATCCTGCCTCTACCGTAGGCCTCTTCGGGAAACCCTCGCGGGCCCCCAGAATTTTCCGCGTACTCCTCCAAAGGCCCCCTCTGGCGCTCCTCCTCTGTAGCCCCAAAAATCCCACGGTAACCTCTTGCGGGGCCCTGATCGCTGCCCGGGGGGCCGAAAAACTGACCCGGTGGGTTTACTGGGCCCCCCCGGGCCCCAAAATTTCCCGCCGGAGCCCAGCCCACCCCAGGGAGGGCTGCGAAGCCCCCCTGAGGGCCGGCGGTGGCCTGGTTGGGCCCAGGCGGGCCGCGCGGCCCCTCCAGTGTGTCGTGCGGGCCCGCCCAGCCCTCCCAGGTGCCCGCGCGGGCTCGGGAGTGGGCCGCGAGGCCCCCCGAGCCCTCGCGGAGCCCTGGCGGCCCGCGCGGGAGGGGGTTAGGGTTTCCCCCCTCCCAGCCGCCGCCTCCTGCGCTGTCCGGGAGCCCTAGCCTCCCTTCCCCTTGCATTCCGCGTCCCCTCGCCTCCGCAAGAAACCCTAGGGGATCTCCTTCGCGCCGCCGTCGCTCCCGTTGCACCTCCTCCACCCACGACTCCTCCCGGAACCCTAGATCTTCATTCTCTTTGGTGATTTTGGTCCCCGGAGGTGCCCCAGAGGTGTTCGCCATCAACTTCGGATCGTCCGCCTTAGCATGATGATTCTCCGCTTCGGATTCTTCCCCTCCGATCTCCACATGCTTTCCCTTCCCCTCAAGTTTTTGAAGGATTTTCAAAATCTGAACTTGAGTGGCGTCCAACTCCTCGTGCTTCTTCATCAAACGTGCTTCCATCTCTTTTTGGGAATTGGAAAGCATCTCGACCGTGACTTCCAAAGCTCCCACCTTTTTGCTGACCTCTTCCCGGATCTCCTTCCGCAGCGCCTCCATCTCCGTCTTGAATCTAGTACCTTCCGCCATTGGATCTATAGCTCTGATACCAATTTGATACGATTTGGATCGTATCAATGGAAAATCAGCGACAAAAAGGAATAAAAATTGGGAAAGATGGGATTTTTATTGGATTTTTGGGAAGAAATAACTACTAATAGCAAGATAACTTGAGCCCTTTCGAGAGGAACTCGCTCTCCTAACTTTGATGAACGGATCAAAGTCTAAATCCCTCACAAAAGACACTTACGATGTTTCTCACACAATAAGCATAACTCTCATGACGGCTAACCCTAGATATAAATAGAGAAAACCTAGGAATAAAATATCATAGCAAAAGACTAATCTGCCCTTCGACGCCTCCGATAGTAAGTGACCCATCCGTCATGGGACCCGCTTGGATCCGTGACCGTCTCGGAAGGTGCGTCCGTATCAGGTCTTTGCTCAGACGTCTTCCAATAACTGCCGATTATTTAGCAATGATGATTTTTTCAAATTAACTTCTTCACTCTCTCTCACATTACTGGTTATTTGTGCTGCCACCATCCAATAGTTATGTGCAATCAGCCTTGCCTCGTATATTAGGGCCTTATTTGTACGTATTCTGGAGTTGCTCACTGGGGGCCATACATGACAATTACCAGAACACACTCCAAATTCTTTCCATGTACTGATGTCTATTATATTACTAATGATATCCTTTTCTTCTCAGCGATGAAGAAAGATGCTAACCCCTTCATAACCAAAAAAGGAAAAAAATGACACCGACCAAGCGCATGCACAAGGAAAAAAATAGAAGGAAAAGGGCATGTATGCAGTCAAAATACAACTATTCAGTGCATGTGCCAGTGTTTTCTTAAAAGCTTTGATGACATAATATGCCTAATCTCCGAAATACATGCACAAGCTACAACTCTCTAGACATTTTTATAAATCTCTATGTACTGAAAATTGTAGTTATTAGCATTTGTCAACATTTCTTCTAGCTGGAAACTGATAGTTTACATGCAAAAGTAGGAAAAGAAAATCCCAAATGGCACCAATGAAAACAAGACAATCTTCGCTTGTTGAAAAGAGTACAACGATCTTTAAATATTCACAGAGATGATAGATTTCATTTTCTGTTATTAACAAAAGCTGCAAAACTGACTCGCTATGACAAGACTGTGTGGAGAATACATTGTTAAAGTACCCAACATTTTACTTCTCAAATTGTGGAAGAAATAATTTTCACTACTCCAAGACTCAACCAAACAGAAGATGAGCACGGGAAATGATGAGCACGGGAAATAATATTAAAGCTTTCTTACACTGAGACAGATTTATGATGCTCATGAGTTTGTTGGATAGCTCCACTGCCGTTCCGTCTTCATCATTGCTTTTTTCATCATCACTTTCATTCTCGCTAGAGATGTGAGTGTGCTTCTTCTTCTTAAGCTTCTCATCGATGCCGTTGAACCTTTTCTTCCACTCAATCTTTTCATCGACGGCCTTGAAAGTGATCCCTTTTTCTTCTCCACGGGCTTTGACGTTCGACACTCCTTGTGTTGCATCCTCACCTCGTAAGCCATAAGATTTTCAATGCACTCATCCACGATGTACTTACCCATGTCATTGGATTCTTCATTGGCCTTGGACTCCTATTGTGGTGTGAGTGAACCCAGGATCTTTGTCACCATATCCTCTTGAGAAATCTCCTTCACAAGTCCTTCCAAAGCGTTCACGATCTCGGTGAACCTAGTGAACATCTCGGAGATTCTTTTTCATTTCTGCATCTTAAACATCTCGTATTTAGAAACAACAACACTTAGTTTCGATTTCTTTACTTTTGAGGTTCTGATAGATCTGGACTGTTTTATGTGTTTTGGGCCTATTAGGGGCATTTTAGGAATTTACGGATTTGTCGGGGCGTTTTGGGAAATTTTCAGTCTTTTTGGGTTTTTATGTAATTTTCTTTATTTCTGAAATCTATTTATAGGTGGGAGGGGCTGAGGTATTTTTAGGCTATTTTTGAGAGAATTGATTGTAAATGTGAGATTATCCTTCGTTCTTCGGGAGAGTGCGTACGTCCTCTTCAATTGGCGTCTTGGGAGGGCGATCTCCCCTTTGATTGTGGTCAATGTATCTCTTTTATTTTTAGTTTTATATTAATAAAAATCAGATCTTGTTTGGTTCATATCAATTTGGTATCAAAGCTTCAAGATCCATGACGGTGGCGACAAATCCAAGGAAAAAATTGATACTGTGGAAGAAAAGTATGACATCGAGATCTAGGAATTGAAGAAGGCCATGGAGGGACTTATGGTTTTAGCGGAAAAGGATAAGGCGACGACAGAGCGAAAATTTGATGGCGTGGAGAAAACCCTAGCACAGATCTTGCAACAAATCTCGTGGCTCGTGACGGCTATTCTAGCAAAAGACGGCGAAAACCCGAATCAGGCGAAAAAGGCATCATCTTTGGAGAAGGACAATCGAAAGGTAGAAGCTTTTGAAGAAGTGATACTTTCCGACACCGACAACACTTCGAGGAGGAAGAGGAGGAGCCTACGATGCAAAGCCGTGAACCCAGAAACCATAGAGCTTCAAAACAACGAGTTGCGATGTTTTCGGTAGCAAAACAGGGGCGCCACCCATGTCCGGAGTCCCGGAGGGGCACTTACCCCTCCAACAGGGGCAACGGGTCCCCCAGATGCCTGGACAGGGGCGTTGCCCCCGTTCAGCCACCTGGAGGGCCGCCCGGCCTTCCAGGGGCAGCGGCCCCCAGGCCCCTGGATAGGGGCTGCCGCCTTTATCTGACAATCTGGGGCACCAGCCCCTCCTGGAGGGGCGGCGGCTCCCCATGCCACTGGACAGGGGCTGCCGCCCTTGTCCAGTGGCCTGGGGGGCTCCAGCCCCTCCAGCATGGGCACATGCCCCTGGGTCCAGACTAACGACGGCCAGCCCAACAGGGCCCAGGTCCAGGAGTTTTTGCGCCAAAACAATGCCAAAACAACGCCGACTTGAGCCCCCGAGCAATGGGACAGATCCGCCGCAAATATGGGAGTCCGATGAGGACAACGAGGCTCCTCGGCGATGCACTACGACAATGATGATACTCCCGAGTACTTTTGGGAGCCCGTCGACGACGGTGGCGAGTTTCGAGAGCCCCATGACTCTCGTTATGGTGCACAGAGGCGACGCCGTCCGCTCACAATTTATGAGGAGTACCCAGGTGACTATGAGGGAAAGGGGGACATTGAGCATGATGTTCATGGCTTCTATGATGGCGGTGATGACTGGGGAGGCTACGGAGGTCGAGAGGGGGCGGGGTCCACAGGAGGGATTTGAGCGACACAGGGAGAGGTGACAGCAATACCATCAACCCAGACACGCAAGAGAACGAGCAGACCAGGGGACCTTTGGGGTGGACAACAGGATACAGAAGCTGAAGATGCTCATATTTGAGGGAGATGATCTGGCGTGGATTTACATGACAGAGAGGTTTTTAGGGTGTCCCGCATGACTGAGGAGCAGAAACTCGAGGCGGCGGCGACATGTTTAGATGGAAAGGCGCTCGCGTGGTACCAATGGAGGGGGCAGAGGTGGTCGTTTCGTTCATGGAAGGAGATTAATACTGGCTTGGTAGAGAGATTTTGCGATACTTACTTGGGAAACTTGCGGGAGCAGTTACTTTCTCTCAGGCAAGACGTCACGGTGAGGGATTTCAGGGATCGGTTTGAGGCACTGTTAGTGCGTATGCATGTAGTTTCTGAGGAGATGCTGGAGAGCACCTTCATGAAGGGGGGCTGAATGCCACCATTCGTACAGAGGTTCGCATATAGAAGCCACACGACCTTATGGAGGCAATGTAGTTGGCCCAGATGGTGGATGACCGTCCGATGGAGGCAAAAAGATCTGGAGGGACTGGAGGCGGCTCATCTTCTCACAGCCAGTCCAGGATTGGTGGACAGCAGAAGGCCGCGACAGGGATAAATTCATCCAGTCAATAGAAGAGCCGGTGCAGAGATGCGCAAGAGGACTCATCCAGAAGGAGGGCAGATTAGGAAAATGACGGATGTAGAGATGCCCGAGAGGAGGCAGAAGGGGCTGTGCTTCAGATGCGACGAGAGGTTCACCCTAGGGCACCATTGTGGAGTGCGCAAGCTCCAGTTGCTGTTAGTGGGTGAAGATGAGGAGGATATAACGAAAGATGAAGAGCCAGGAGGAGATGAGCATTCCCACTTGGAGCAGAACCGTCATAAAATTAGTGCACCACCTTGAGAACAAGGTGGTTCTCGGGGGCGGAGTAATGATAGATTTGGATTGTTTTATGTGGTTTGGGCCCACTAAAGGCGTTTTAGGAAGTTTCGGATTTGTAGAGGCGTTTTGGGAAATTTTCTGTCCTTCTGGGTTTTAATGTAATTTTCCTTATTTCTGAAATCCATTTGTAGGTGGGAGGGGCTGAGATATTTTAAGACTATTTTTGAGAGAATTAATTGTAGAGGTGAGATTATCTCTCGTTCTTCGGGGAGTGTAGACGTCCTCTTTAATTGGCGTCTTTGGAGGGCATCACCCCTATAATTGTGGTCAATGTATCTCTTTTATTTTTAGTTTTATATTAATAAAAATCCGATCTTGTTTGGTTCCTATCAGGTTCCCTCATGTGTAACCTCTAAGACATGCCAAATCTCGTTTGTCGATTTGCACATAGAAATGCGGTTGAACTCATTCGGATCAAGAGCACAATAAAACACATTCATAGCCCTGGCGTTGTAATTTATCAAGTCCTCCGCCGTTGTCCTTTGAGCCGCGGGCTTGTCGGGTTTCTCAAAAAGAGCCTCGGTGATGTCCCATAGCTCTTGACCTTCTAGCCAAATCATCATCTTCACCGTCCATGAAGGATAATTTGTTCCATTGAAGAGCGGGGGTCGAACGGTGGACAAACCTTCGTCGAGGGATTGCGATGAAGCTTTAAACGCCATAGTCGTTGCTTGAGCGAAATCAACCCGCTCTGATACCAATTGTAGGATTTCTGTCTACTAAGCAACACACTAGAGGGGGTGAATAGTGTATTGGCAATTAAAATGCTGATTAAAATAAATTAGACAATGCGAAATAATAATTGCAACACAACAAAAACACAGAGAGAATACAATCGCAAACACGCTATGTATCCTGGTTCAAATCCCTACACATGCGATCCTACTCCAGTCACACCCTCGTAAACCCGAGCTGTGGATTTCCACTAATGCTCCCTAAACCGGGGCATGAAACTCAAACTGAGTACAATCCCTAAACAGGGATATCGAGGAGTAAATCTTCTAAGGTTACAAAGGAGTAAACCCTCCAATGTATGAAGTACACTCTCTAAGTGGAGTAAACTCTCCACAATGCTCTCACAACCCGAGAGCTAGGTTTCATAAAGAAAAGAAACGAAATACAATCTTACCTATGCCTTGAATAGATCTTACCGATGTGTGTGTGAAGGCATGGAAGATTGAAACCACCAAGTGCTTGATGAAGAGGTTGATGCATTTGGAAAATTCTCTCTAAATGCAAGATCAATGCATAACACTTTAACCAACTGAAAGAAAGAATGAGAGAAAGCAACACTCTTGTATTTTTGGCTCTAGAAATGAGTTCTATATGCTTAGTATTGGTGCCAGAAATGCAGCTCAAATGGGTCTTAAATAAGCCCCCAAATCTGCACGGAATCCAAGAAAATTAACACAGAACACCGCAGTCTAACAGCTATAAACGGGCAAAAAATCTAGTCATCAGACGTCTGGTAAAGTGTTCACATGTGGCTGATCAACTGTTCAGTCCTCTGGAAACAAAGCATCAGACGGCTGACATAAGAGATGGACAAAAGAAAAACAATGAAGTCCAATCTCCAAGCAACCGGTCGTCTGTACAACACTTGGCAGACAGCGTATCAACTGTTCAGTCGTCTGGCAAGCCTTCTTTAGACGACTGACAATTATGGGTGAGAAAAACAGAGAGCACATGAAAAACAACTCACCATGTTCAATCATTTGGAGTTCATCATCCAGATGTCTAAGCAACTGTTGAGACGTCTGGTCTTTGAACATCAGATGGCTAACACAAGGTTATGTCAAGTAATCTAAAAGTCGACACGCAAGACATCATTAAAACAATATTGGAGTAATTAGCCAATATCCAACAATAAAGCTATTAATATCCTCTACATCCTGATAATAGGAACAATAAATATCCTCATTAAAATCCCACAAAACTGTCCCATATGCTACAGTAAATCACTGCACGTGAAGCCTACTTAAAAATCTTCATATAGTGAACTGTTCACCGACAGGGAAAACGCCACGGAAGAAATCACTGAACAATCCCCTTTTAACAATATAGCCAACTGAATTCAGTAATATGGTAAACGCAACCAATATAGCAAGTTACAGTTAAACACTGCCAATGAAAACACAACCGACAGTTCAGATAGGTTGGAAAAACACAACCGAAACGAGCCGACTGAAGGGGAAAACCCCGGGGGTCAAACCAAAAATCCCAAAACCCAAGTCAGTTGTACAGAGCGGTGGCGTAAGTTGTCACCTTGCTTGTAGGATGCCGTAACTATCAAGAGGGGAGAAATCCTCTTCGTCTCCTTTAATGAAAGCACCCAACAAATTTCCGAAAAATCTTAATTCCTTAGCAAATAAGATGATGGAAGGATGTAATCGAAATTTAGAATAAATAGGGTCTACCGTGCACCGTAAAAGCCAAGCCAAAAGCACCCAAGAAATCCATAGATTAATCGGAACTCAATTGGAAAACTTTGAAGAAGAAAAATCAATTTTCGCATAAGAAAACTGATGCGATTCACTAGGGATTTGATGATAAAAAGGGGATTTTTATTGGAATTTCAGATCTAGAACTAAAAAGAAACCCTACTACAATTAAACTACTCGCTAATTAACGACTAGAAGACAATTCTTAACCTAGGGGGAAAAGCCAAATCCTAATACAATTATTCTAAGGGGATAAATAAAATACTCTCAACAATTTTCGCATCCTCTCTAGGGCCGGCTCACCCCCCTTAAATAGAAAAAACTCCCCTATTTGTTGTTTTACCCAAATGCCCCTCTTGTTATTTCCAGCCGCATCACTACTCCGCCCCTGAAAAACCACCTTGTCCTCAAGGTGGTGCACGATGTCCGTGGGCTATCCGTTCCACCAGGTCGATTGCAAGCCTCCTCTCGGGTCAAATGGATGAGAGTGGTCCCCACCGCTTTCAACGAAGTCCGGAAAAGTATCGTCGGGCCAAGGCGGGATCCAAAAAGCGTCGTCGGGCCCCCACAAATACTTAGGATGGTCGTCGTCATCGTTGCACTGCTGGAATCCTCCTGGGCGGGCCCCCGGGGGCCCGGAAACGCTCGGAAAAGTCTGTCGGGCGTCCGGGAAGGTCGGTGGGCCCCCCAGGGGTCCGTCGGACCTCGGGACCCCCCTTTGGGGTCGGCCGAGGCTCCCCAGGCCGTCGCCGGGGGCGGCCGGCCCTGAAATTGGGCCGGCGGCCCCCAGGCAGCGGCGCCTGGGCCCGCTGAAGCCGCAGGGGGGCGACAGGTGCGGCCGCCCCTCCCAGGGGCCTGGCGGCCCCCCGTCGCCCCTCTGGGGGTTCGCCGGCCCCCCCAGAGATCCCTGGGGGGTCGGCGGCCACCCAGGGGGCTGCCGGGGTGCCGGAGACCCCCCTCCGGCACCTTTGTCCTTGAGGCGTGGCGGCGCGTGGTCTTGGTGAGTCTCCCACACGTTGTCTCCTTGATCGAAGCCTCCGTCTTCTTCTAGATCCGAATCATCTTCAAAAGAAACCGTCTTTTTCGGATCTGAATCTGGAATTTTCAGATCTGGATCTGAAATTTCCAGATCTGGATCTGAAAATTCCAGATCTGGATCTGCTAATTCCAGATCTGGATCTGCTAACTTCAGATCTGGCTCCGGATCTGGTGGATCTACGCCTGAAAGCTCCAGATCTGGCTCCGGATCTGGTGGATCTATGCCTGAAAGCTCCAGATCTGGCTCCGGATCTGGTGGAGCTACGTCTGACAGCTCTAGATCTGGCTCTGGATCTGGTAGATCTGGACTTAGAATCTTCAGATCTAGCCCCGGATCTTTATTTTTTGTCAAAAGCGGCTCCTTTTTGCTTGGATCCATCTTTAAGTTGAGTTTCATGGATAACGCCGCTATTGCCTCTGCTAGCGCCGCCAATTTTGTTTCAGTTCTCACCTGATTCTCCCTTATCTCCTCTATGATCCATCCCATAGATCTGATGCTCGCCATGGATCAACTGCTCTGATACCAATTGATGCGATTCACTAGGGATTTGATGATAAAAAGGGGATTTTTATTGGAATTTCAGATCTAGAACTAAAAAGAAACCCTACTACAATTAAACTACTCGCTAATTAACGACTAGAAGACAATTCTTAAACTAGGGGGAAAAGCCAAATCCTAATACAATTATTCTAGCGCCTGGGCCAGAAAAAACTCCCCTATTTGTTGTTTTACCCAAATGCCCCTCTTGTTATTTCCAGCCGCATCAAAAACCCCAAAACTGTGTAAATCTTAAATAGAAGAAGAAAACACGTAAATGATAAGAAGACGAGTTCAGGATCGAAGAGGAGTCCTTGTCAAGAGGCGGTGGCGATGTGATTTTCGAATTAGGATATGGTTTTTAAATCTGGCGGCCTCGGCTCTTCCATTGCCCGTGCAAGAGGAAGTGAGGAAGAGAACAGGTCGGGTTGAGAGAGGGTAAAGCTTTGCTTTGTTTTAATAAAGAGTGGAAGTGGGCCGGTGGGCCTCTATGGGCTGGCTTGAGTTTAAAGGAAAGAAAGAGAAAAACATGTAAGAAAATTTATTTAAAAAATGTGGGTCTTTACATGGCCCATCAGAGGTGTTTTTGTAATTTTTGGGGTTAAGGAGGGTTTTTTGTAAATTTCAGTTTCAGTGTTCTTTTTGTAATATTCTTATTTTCAGTTTAGTATTTATATGGGGCTTAGGGGAAATAGAGGGGGAGTTGAATATTGGAGAAGATACATTGTTTGAGGTGAGATTATCCCTCTTTGATAGAAGAGTGCGGCCTTTCTCTAGAATTGGCGGCTTGAGAGTGAGAGTTTCTCTCGAAAGAACTCACCCCATCTTTGTATCCCTTTATTTTCAGGTTATTATTAATAAAAATAGCCACTTCCCCCCCAAATCTCCACTTTCTAACCATAATCCTTCCTTTATCCCAAAATACCACACCTTTCTACCAAAGACACATATATTTCCACCAAGACCCTTGAAAAATCCTAAAAATCATTTTATCATCTCCAATCAAGTGGTATCAGAGCAGTTCAATTTGATGGAGGCCATGTCCTTATTGAGGCAAAGGCTTAAAGAGATTGACGAGATCTACTACCCGAAGATGGAAGAGATTGCGGAGATCTATCGTCTGAAGATGAAATAAATCCGCGACGCCTATCCGGAAAAAATGCAAAACCTTTGATGGAAAAAAACGAAGAGAAATCCCTGAGGCAACTCTTTATGGAGTGGATTGAAGCCGTTGAGGAAGAAGAGACGGAGAAGGAAGCCACCAAGTTATATCTGAAGAAGAACGAAGACATCAGCTTAGATCTGGGCAACACTGGCGACAACAACTCAGAACCAGGGCCAAAGGCAGCGTATTTGGATCAGAAAGACGAAAAAGTTGACAACTTTCTCACTGATCTGTATCCAGACGGCGAAAATTGGCGCAAGGAGGACAGTAGACATGTCGACCAGACTCAGGGGCTCGCCGACCCCTGGGGAGGCCGCCCGACCGGCCCTCGCCTCTGTAGGGTGCTATCTCTCCCCTGCGGGCCCATAGAGCCCCTTGCAGGGTCTACGAGGCCCAAAGTTTTAAAACGCGAAGGCGTGACGTGAGGCGTATTTTTGACCCGTGACGCGAGGCGTAAGCCTCAACACGTAAGGCGTAAGCCTTTAGCGTGTTGTGAGGCGTAACACATTATAACCACATAATTTTGAAATATAGATGTAAAAAACATATATTTAAGTTTCAAACCATCATTAAAGTATCAAAATATTAAAATAACACTCCAAAGACTAATATAAAATATCCAAAAAAAGATCAAAGTATTTGAGTTGCAAAATTAGACTCTAAATCTACTCTTACACATCATCAAATGCAGAATCTTCACTTAAGCCATCTCCCTCCCCAAAACTTCCTAGGCTACTAACATCATCTTCATCTGGGGCGACGAATCAAGGCGGCGGCGAGTCGTTTCTCCCTCACTCTCTCTTAGCTTTTATACTTGGGAAATAAATTTTTTTTGCAAAAAATCACATGTTGAAGGCGTGAAAATCCTAACGCATTTGCTGCGCCTCCGAACAGAGGCGTACGCCTTTGAGCGTCTTTGACATGAGGCGTAAGCCTTTAGGCGCATTCGACGAGTGAACGCCTCTTCCCTCGCGCCTCAGGGTGCTGGAGGTGAGCCTCGCCCTGAGGCGCGCCTTGAGGCGTAAGCCTTTGCCACCTTTCAAAACATTGACGAGGCGCACATGCCCCATGCATGGCCCGCCAACAATGCTGCTGGTCTGTCAAACCATGCACGCCATTTCGTTCGGTCAGTTGTGCCCGATGACACTTTTTTGGGTCTGCCGTGGCGCGTAGACACTCTTACGGGTCCCATGGCCCATGGTTTGCACATGGACGACATCTCGAGCGTTAGTGTTCATATTTTGAGTGTGGAGGACCTTCAGCCGAATCGCGTAGTCACCATGAAGTGGTACCAGGCGTCGTTGATGACAGACGAGACCAATCATATCCTTTTGACCCCGTAGGAGGCAAGCACACCACTTGTAGCAGATGACAATGCACTTCACGCACCACCTTGATGACAATATGATTTTTTGGAGGCAAAGTAATGTTGAGACCACATCCTAAGGGCAGATATGCAGTTTTGAACCATCATGGGCGTTGTCGTAATTTTTGATTCTTAGGGAGTTTTTCGTAATTTTTAGTTTTAGGGTTTTTGTAATTTTCTTATTTTCACTTTAGTACTTATATGGGGTTGATGGGGAATAGAGGGGGACTCGAATATTGGAGAAGAAAACTTGTTTGACGTGAGATTATCCCTCGTGATAGGAAAATGCAGCTGTCCTCTAGAATTGACAGCTTGGGAGATAGATTTCCTCTTGAAAGAACTTAACCCATCTTTGTATCCCTTTATTTTAGGTTATTATTAATGAAAACAGACACTTTTCTGCCAAATATCCACTTTCTACCCAAACCCCTACATATACCCCAAAAACCACATCTTTCCACCAAAACCCTATCTTTATCCATCAAAACCCAAGAAAACCCCTTAAAAATCATATTTTTATCATCAAAAATTTAGAAAAATCCTATCATAGCGCTATTTGCATTTGAATTGTGGTGCCAAACCAGTTATTACATTTTCTAGGCTAACTAAAGGAAATGTTTATTCATAAGCATGCAGAGTTGGAATTGAGAAAGGTTCTTGATAAGTTTGACTTTATTATGCACATATATAGACAGCAAAATTACAAGCAAAAAATTAGCTCTATATTTATCATATAAAATTCAAAATTTAAGGGGGGTATGGCACCGTTGGCACCGTTAAATCCATTGTTTAAGTGGGTAAAAAGAAAAAAAAAGAGCTAAAGGACAAAACTGCCTTTATAAATTACATATTGTCCTCACTACATCGCTGGTGGAAAATACCTAACCAAACTACTACCAGAAAATGTATATCAAAGGTGTTCCAAAAATCCGCTTTAATAAATTCAGCACTCCTTAAAATAAACTTTCGTACAATTCCAAGCTTAGCCCGAGAGAGTTCGATTGAAACAGGAGGGATTTGATGATAATGCGATAGATATTATCTGTGCTGTCACATCCATTATACCGTTAGAACCATTGAGCACTTTATTACAATTGTAATGATGCTTTGTTTCAATATGGTTGGCTCTAGCATCACATTAGTGGACTACTTTGGTCGTCACCTTGAATGACAGCTGTCTAATGAATTGGAAAATAAATATACTTGACCAACTGCCTCAACAAAAATGCATTCTTGGGTGTGAAGGGAATACACCTTGTATCTTGCAGCTAAAAGAGATACCAACTCTTTCTTCCTTGTGCACCGAAATAACTTCGAACTACAGAGGAAATAGCACAAAGTGAACTTTAGATCATCCAAAAGTCTCTGCAAAATTAACATAGGTGAAACCATGCATTTAAATCGACAAAAGGTATAATCAACTGTGACTTAACAAACTGCATAAATCACTTTATCGCTTAAGATGTGGCTCTAGAGGTGATATCATACTCTAATCACAACTTGAGCTGCAAAAGTGATGATGACCTCGTGATAGTTATAAAGACAATGCTTCAAATAAGTGCATGTAGGGTCAATTGTATAATTTTCTGATTGAAACATCAAGAAATCGTCCTACCCGTTGAATCGAAGCGATTGGGGGCGCCGGCCCTAGAGAGCTGCTTGGGGGTCTCCGGCGCCTGAGTTCCGGCGCGTGGGTCGTAAGATCCGCCACCTGCCTTCGATCCGTGCGTGGGTGCCAGATCCAGATCGCCATCTCCGGCTTTCCAGATCCGGCTTCATTCGATCCGCTGCTCGAAGAAGATCCGGCTCCTCGAATCCAGTCGACTCCGCTGCGCAGACCTAATCCGGTCGACTCCGCTGCGCTCAGATCCGGCGTTTAAAGTTGACTCTGCTGCGCTTAGACAACGTTGCACACAGATCAGGCTTCAGGTGCTCTCGACGCTAGATCACGCTTCAGGCGCACTCAGGCAGTCGCGGGGCTCTCCTCCGACGGGTTCAGATCCGGTCTGGGTGATCTGATCGTCTTCCCTGCTGGCTGACTGATCAGGGTCATCTTTGTTCCACGAGCAGATCATGGGTAGCAGATCCAATCCCGCTTGTATCAACGCTGGAAACCGTTTTCATCAATGTTCTTCATTCTGTCTTCAAAGGATGTCTACGTCTGCTGTAGCAAAGTCAACACCCAATTACGCTGAAGAATTTCCTGCATTACAATGGAATTCTAATAACATTCGGAAGGAAAAAGCTGCCGGCCAACCACCTGCTCCTTTGAGAGTGGCAAAGACAGGTCGAGAAGCCTGGAGTTCGCTTTTTTCTGTTGGGCGCGCTGTTCAAGAGATTAGCAAATGCTCTTACTATCCTCTTCGGGAGGTTCCTTCAGGCAAGACTGTCCCGTGGATTCCACAAGAAGCAATCTCTACTAATGTTGCAAAATGGGGACGAACACTAGCTGGTTATGTTGTGGGTGACAAACCTTTATATTCTTACCTTCGTGCATGTGTCCATCGTTTGTGGCGGCCAAAGGGTACTTTACAGGTCCACTCTAGAGAAAATGGCTTTTTCTTCTTCGTGTTTGAGCTGGAGGAAGATGGCAGCAGGGTACTCTACGGAGGGCCGTGGATGTTCGATAAAAGAGTGATAGTGCTACGACGCTGGACTCCAGACCTCACTATGGACAGAGATCTTCTGTCATCAATTCCAGTATGTGTAAGATTTCCCGACTTACCACCGAAATTTTGGTCTACAGAGTGTATAAGTATAATTGCTAGCTCTATAGGTAAGCCCTTATTCCTTGATAAGGCTACAACTTTGGGAGAAAGGTACTCCTATGCAAGATACTTTGTTGAAATTGATGCAAAGACCAAATTGCAAAATACAATTGAGATTGCTGTGGAGGATGAGGAGAATGTGATCATTAAAGTGGAATATGAAAACTTGTCTCCAAGCTGTCCAACGTGTGAGTGCTTTGGGCATTCAACCTCCCAATGTCCGTTTAAGAAGGTTTGGGTGGAGAAAGGTAAGGCTACTATGTCTGCGGCTGGAAGCGTGTTGATTAATGAAGGGAATGTTACGAGTAGAGGTTTTTCATCTACTATAGAGCCTAGAGGTCCTTCTAATGGAAATGTAGAGGTTACTAATGGTGATGCAGCGGATGTACGTGTGATTCCAAATTCTGCGGAAGCTAGGGGCCCTACTGGTAATGATCGTGTTGACGACCCTGACAATGTTGGGGATGAAAATGCTGACGAGGATGAATATGAGGAAGAATGAGAGGAAGAATTTGATGGAGATGCTACAATGATAAACCAAGAGTGGGAGGATGAAATGCGCTGCTTAGCTCCAAAATTAAAGGCGCTCAAAAAGACTTATTTGGACCCACCTCGACGGAAAAGCTCAAGGGAAACTCGGAATCCTAAATATCGCTAGGATTCTTTGCATTATCAGAGTTGTAGGTTTATGTATGGCTTTGTTTCTCTTGCGTGTTATGTTTGGTTCTATTTTGTAGACCAATATTGTAATTTGTTGAGTTATATGAATAAAGTTGCTTACCCTTAAAAAAAGTGCATGTAAGGTCAGGTGGAAAATGAACCTGTTCTTCACACCTAATATTCATATTGGCATCAGTTGTGATAGCATGTCGGTTAATTTTAATATTATTACTTCCAACTACGACAGTTCATTTAAATTGAATATAGAGTACTGCTGTAAGCTTTGGAACTTATGCATTGTTATTGCTGCTGCTTGTCATATCATCGAGATAGAGACAATCACATGGAGGCTCCCCTCCTAACTAACAAAGTAGGATCTGAATTTTAAGCTAAATAACTATAAAAACACAAGTACTAAGAAACTTTTCATACTAGGCTTCAGGTGATTGCTTCAAGCCATGAAGAGTCTTCTTCAGTTTGCATGCATACTTCGGACGAGAGCTTGATATGCATCCTGGTTTGTTGCTCCATATAAATGTCTGACAAAGATCAGATTCAATAATTGATAATAGTGGAATAAACCATACACTGTATTGATAATTGATCTCAGCTTCTAGTGTGAAACAACTATCATAGCAATTATGGCACTGTCTTCACAATGAGGAATTACATGCGTCAGGCCAGAAGTTCATTTAAACAACTCACTCTCTTCTGCCCAAGGAGTGAGCCAAAATATGATGCGGATCTTAGTCGAAATAACGAGCACCTTATGATGAAGGTTTCTAGTCACCAAAGATATTGTGGCTATGATGGCAGATGGTGTGTTTACCTTAGTTTATGATGGAACGCCTCATTTTGTGCTAAACATTGGTACTGCACATCTTAATTATCTGTAACCATCAAGTAAATATTTTGTGCACAAATTCAACAGGAAGGAAAATCAATACCACAATAACCATATCATGGTATTTTGCAGCTTATAGTGAATAATACCCATCCTCAGATTTGGAAGAATTTAGCTTAGCAATTGACCGTTAAAATTTTTGATGATGTAGACTTTTCTATACATGTGTATGCAAATGTAGAATATTAAGCAAGATGCTTTCTTACATGAGAACATGAAGATACTCTTTTCTAAAACAGTGGGATGAGCATGTGGATGTGATACGATCCGGGGATCGAATCAATCAAATCAGCGTTTAAAGGTGGAAAAAATTAAAAAGGCGGAATTTTTATGGAAATTATAATGCGAAGAACAAAGGATTAATTGATAATTGAGCATCTTTCGAGAGGAGACTCGCTCTCCAAACTTTTGATAAACGAACAAAAGTCTAAACTCCTTCACCAAGGATGCCTAAGAGTTCTTCACATGGGTTATTTAGTACTGACCCCCTGTGTTTTCTCGGAAATTAGTAGTACCCCCCTATGGTTTCAATAATTAGTAAGACCCCCCTCCGCAATTAGTATCACCCCCCAGGGTTTCTCAAAAATTAGTATTACCCCCCTATGGCAGGGGGGTCTTACTAATTATTGAAACCATAGGGGGGGGTACTACTAATTTCCGAGAAAACACAGGGGGTCAGTACTAAATAACCCAAATAAGTATGAAAAATAAGAAAGGCGACTAGCTCTAATAAATAGAAAAGAGGGGATTTACTAATCTAGTCTGAAAAGACTAGAATACCCCTAGACCCACTAATCCCACTACGCGGTTCCTCCACGCCTCCTACGCCTCACATATGTCATCAAGGGTGGGCCCGCCCCTTCATTGGGGGCGGATGATGCGTCCGCATCAGGATACCATATGAATGTTCACACAGTATAGTAATGAAGAGAAGCTTTCTTATGGGAGAAATACGGGAAATCTTTTTGTTTATAAGATGGTGCAGAGACCATATGGATGTGGCAAAAAGTTCATTTTGTTCGGCAGATGTAGATTGAGAACTAGATTGAAAATGGTCAGTGAGACTTTCTCACACGGAAAACATGAGAATCCTCTTTTTAATGTGATGGACCATTTTGCTACATATGGAGGTCATGCAGTTCAGCCTGATTCAAACATCTCCAAACACATGCATGCCGGAAGTACCAAAGGAAATGGATCAAGAGTTTTAGAGACTTATTCCCTGTTTAAACATATAAAGCTCTTAATTTTGGTTCGGATATTTTCTTTCTTCTTCTTTGATACTAATTATACATGAATTGTGAGTATCATCCTTAAGGCAAGATTGCCAATTTCAAAAGAGCTTCTTATGTTTCTTCATGTAAGCAACCTTCTCACCTGATCATTTTCCTTGTAGGAATTATACATTGATATCAATCTTAACCATATACCTAAGATCTTCAGCAATAGTTTCTTGGAAGCCTGGAGTCTAGGATTTGTTAATATTTCATGCTGTTAAAGTGACACAGTATTTTAAGTAATTTACATTCGCTTGGTTTATTTCGTTGCAGGTGTTTCTTTGTATCATATATCTGACAACATAAATCAGGCAGTGTATTTAATAATATCCGTATGATTTGACAATGCTCTGTGCTAATTTGGTTGTCTGAGGGATTTTTAATTTAGTGCAATTGGTTGGGAATATGTTTTACTTCAATTTCAATTTATATATCAGTTATTTATGTCAACAATATACATGTGTTGCCTATTTTAGGTGGTTACTTTCATGGAGTAAATTCTTTAACGTTTGGTGTTGACATCAATAAGCTGCGTTGGCTTGGTATTCTACAGGTATACTGTACAAAATTCTTGTTCATTCTTATTTAACATTTATTTTCTTTCGTTCAGGTCCAATTTTGAACCTGTCATCTAGCATGCAATTGGTGCAGGTTTAGTTCTTATATAAGATAATTATGACATTGAAATAGAGACAATGGTTTGTGTCTAGGGTCATTATCTTACATGGCTATCTACTTACTGCTTCGGGATAATACATACTTAACACCGAGATATTTGTTATTATATTATTCCAATTACCTTGTTATTGCCGGCTGTCTCACATGTTGATGCGATATGGATTCTTTATCACTTTCTGTATCATGTCCCAGATATACGAATAGGGGCTAAGAAAATCATTTGAAGTGCTAAATCATGAACACACCAGCTGTAAACATTTTAAGTGCTAAATCACTTTCTGTAATGATCTTTGTCGCCTCCGCACTATGTGATATAATGAGTTTTCCATACACATCAACTAGTGCAAAGTCCAGTCCATATATGTATATATGTATGTATGTATTTAACTATGAGAATGTAAAGCAAACAACTACGATGAACATGTAACAGTTTTTATTTCTAGAATAAAATTGTTATTAGCATGCGACCTGTAACGCCCCAGAAGCGGGAGCCGTTACACTCACAATAATTTTGCAGGTCTTGCATGTACCAGTGAAGTCAATATAGTTTAAACAGGAAATATTTGAGACAAAGATAAAGGAAAAAAACTCATTTTATTGAACCTTGGAGGAAATTACAACGTCTAGGCAAAAAAAGAAACTACAGCTCAACTAAAAACAATGCTGAAATGAAAACGACTGAGAGAAAACTAACTCTCCTGATAATACGAAAACTCAAAAGTCTGCGTCCTTAACTGGAAAATCGGACTCCTTGTACTGCGGAGCCTCCTCTTCGAGCTGAGTATTACCTGATGGATTTGAACCACCATTAATAAAGTAGATTGCAAAACGAATTAAACCTTTAATTAATTTATTATTACAAGAAATTAAAAGGCATAAAAGGAACTGTAAAAGGAAAATTACTGAACTGGCATGAATAAGTGGCAATAAGAAATGAGCAAACAACTAAAAGGAAATGATGTTGTATTGTGTTGTGACTTATAAAAGGAAGGCACGATATGCAACGTGAAGTCTACCTTGGACCGCGGGGTGCCACCCCGGGCCGAGTATAAGGACAAACTATACCGAGAACTCAGGATCCATAAAGGAAATCCTCCCAGATAGGGGCCATAAGCATGGCTTTCATCGCACCCGTACCCTCTCAATTTATAAGTTACCCCATACCCGTGATGTCAAGTGTGGTTGTTCTAATTCTAGAGTGTCAAGTATCTTGTTCCCGTAATTGTCCTCTGAATTATATGTTTAGGTAGTCATGTCTAGTGCAAGGAAAATCAGGCGTACCAATCATATCGTATGATCTCATTGCATGAACTCATAAACATATAATTTAATGGAGTTAACAATTAGATATGTATGTCCAATTACCTTCAGAGATAGTCATCCATTTATCAAATCAGTCCAACAGTTATCAAAAGCACTTTAAAGCACTTAATTAAATGACAAAAAATAAATGGCGGAAAGTAACAAGTAAAATTGAAAATTTATGACAAAGGTAATTGGAAAATTAAAGGGAAAACGATGAATGAATCAGATTCATGTTGGCACTTTTATGGGTTGTGGTCTACCTGCCTAGAGGGGTTGCTCGGTTCAGGTTCTGCTTAAAAGGATACCGTTCTAGCTCAAAATCGTTGTAATAAGGGGATACAGGTTTCCAGCGATTAAAATAAACTTATAAAAGAAAATAGAAAACCGAACTTGTAAGGATAAACTTAAACTGAATTTTTATAGGAACTGGACTGGGTTTTAAGGGGACTGAAATTTTTTTTATAAAAATGTTGAGCTCAATGTTTGAAAAATTCTAATTGCAATTTTAAAAAAAAGTATTGAACTGAATTTCTGAAAGGAACTGGAATTCCAAAGAGACCGAACTGAATTTTAAAAGAGCTAAAACTGAATTTTCTTTGAAGGAACTTCATTAACTGAATATATAAAAGAGCTGAAACTTAATATTTGAAAGGACAGAACAGAAGAAAACTAGACAGAACTGAAACTTATTATTTTAAAAGAGCAGAACTGCACTGCACTTAGTATAGGAAAGAACAGCAGCTTAAGAAAAAACAAGATATAAAATATGTATATTTCCAAAGGAAAACTGAATATGTGAAAGTCAACGCAGACAAACCCTAAGCCGTGCCTTCCACCTCGGCGGCTGACCACAAATAATTTGACGCAAGGGTCCAACAACGAACAACGGCAAACTGCCGTGAATCTAACCTAGGTGCCAGGAACTATTCACAGAGGAGTTTCCTCTCTAATAATTTTTACATGAATCATCATCTTCATTCCGATAATAAATAATTTGAAGCTTAATAGGGTTTGAAATCTACCTGAAATCTAGGATTGCAAAAATATAATAAAGATCCGAAGCCAAACAGAGTAGAACCGAAACACCAAGAGCAGATCTGCGACCAAGGAGCAAAATCGAAACCTCTCGAGGCAAGATCGGAAGTCCTAGGGCAAATTCGTAGCCATAGGAGCAAGACCGAATCCCACGGGTGATGTCAAAACCCTCAACAATAAGATCCGAAGCCTCAAAAAGAAAATCAGAAATTTTCGAAGAGAGAAAGGATAAATTTTCGCATGAAAAACGAAAACCCTAGAAATCCATTCATATAAGTAAGGAGGGGAGAGAGAAGAGAGATCTTATCGTTTGAAGATCGGAGCCGAAGACGTCGAGATTTCCTCGCGAGAAGATCGGGCGGTTAGGGTTCGATTCGAAGCGACGAGGGATTTGCCGCCGCCGCCGCTACTCGAGGGAACGAGAGAAACATCAGGGAGTTTTTTTCTTTTCGATGGCTTCGGGCGCGTGAGAAAATGAGAGAGGAGGAAAGAGAAAGAGTGGGGTGGGGTTTATTAAAAGGGTATGGGCTTTGGGCTTTTTTAAAGTGGGCCTTTACACCTTATACACCTTCAAAGAAATTCCATCCTCGGAATTCAAAAGAAACACTAAACGGTGAAAAGGTACGGTGCCAATTCAAAGAAATTCCTTCAAAGAAGTTCCTTCATCTCTTCTTCTCGCTCCCAGGTAGCCTCTCCTGGCGAGTCACGATGCCACATCACTTTAACCAAATCCACAGTCTTGTTCCTGAGAGCCCTCTGTCGACGATCAATTATCTCCACTGGCTGCTGTTCATAACTCAAATCTGGCCTCACTGTGATCTCTAAATGATCAACCACGTGGGTTGGATCTCCCACATACTTTTGCAGCTGAGATATGTGGAACACATTATGCACACCCTCCAGAGATGGAGGCAGTGCAAGTTTGTATGCCACCTCGCCCACACGCTCGAGTATGTTAAAAGGTCCGATAAACCGTGGGCTAAGTTTCCCTCTGCGACCAAAACGGATCATGCCTCTATTAGGTGAAATCTTGAGAAAGACATGTTCTCCAGGCTGGAATTCCAAATGTCGCCTTTTTGCATCTGCCCAGTGCTTATAACGGTCTTGTGCCACCTGCAGTTTCTCTCTGATAGTCCGTACAATATCCACTGCCTCTACAATCATCTCTGGCCCAATCAGTTCTCGGTCTCCAACATCGTCCCAGCTCAAAGGAGATCGACACTTCCTTCCATACAAAGCAGCAAAAGGAGCCATTCCAATACTCGCCTGATGACTATTATTATAAGCAAACTCCACGAGATGTAGATGGTCTTCCCAAGGCACCTTGAAATCCAGCATGCATGCCCGCAGCATGTCCTCCAAAATCTGTATAGTACGCTCTGATTGTCCGTCCGTCTGAGGATGATAAACTGTACTGAACTTCAGCTGCATACCCAACTTCTCCTGTAGACTCTTCCAGAAATGCGAAGTAAACCGGGTGTCCCTATCAGAAACGATACTCACTGGGACCCCATGTAGCTTCACAATCTCCTCCATGTACCTCTTGGCTAGAGTCTCTGTAGACTGTCCAACCCTGAAAGGAATGAAATGAGCCGACTTGGTCAATCGATCAACGATCACCCAAACGGCATCATGTTGCTTCTTGATCTTTGGAAGTCCCGTCACGAAATCCATCGTGATGTGCTGCCACTTCCACTCAGGGATGGGCAGGGGGCTGTAACAGGCCGACAACGCGGTGATGCTCAGCCTTCACCTGCTGACACACCATACATCTGGCCACACTTTGTGCTACGCTTCTCTTCATTCCATGTCACCAGTAATTTCGTCGTAGATCTTGGTACATCTTGGTACCTCCTGGGTGGATGGAATACGGGAAACTGTGTGCTTCCTTTAATAATTCATCCCTGACATCTTCTGACGGTACACATAGTCTGCTGCCATATCTCAACGACCCATCTGCCTGTATCTGAAATTCTGGTCTCTGTCCTGCCAATGCCATGTTCCTGATCCACTAAAGCTTTGCGTCTCCGGTCTGAGCAGCCTTGATTCTGTCCACCAACGTCGATTGTATCTCCATATTCATAAATGGCGAGGTCAGCCCGGGTAACACCACGTCTATTTCCATGTCGCAGATCTCCTGCTGTAGTTTCCACTGCGTCGTGAGTGTCATCACTCCTGGAAGCCGACTCAAAGCGTCAGGTACCATGTTAACCTTCCCAGGGTGATACTGAAGATCAATGTCGTAATCTGCCATGAGCTCGATCCATCTCTGTTGTCGCTGGTTCAGATCCTTCTGCGTGAGGATGTATGTTAAGCTCTTATGATCCGTATATACCTTCACGCGCTCCCCTAGTAGAAAGTGTCTCCAGATCTTCAAGGTAAATATTACTGCCGCCAACTCAAGATCGTGAGTGGGGTAATTCTTCTCGTGATTCTTCAATTGCCTTGATGCATATGCAACAACGCGTCCGTGCTGATGAAGCACACACCCAAGACCTTTGCCAGATGCGTCGCAAAACACTTCAAAATCTCCCATGCAATCTGGAATAACCAATATCGGCGCTGTCGTCAACCGCTTCTTCAATTCTTGAAAGGCATCGTTACACGCCCTCGACCAAACATATATCACGTCCTTTCTTGTCAACTGTGTCATGGGCTCTGCGATCCTCGAAAAATCTTTGATGAATCTCCGGTAGTAACCAGCTAGTCCCAAGAAGCTCCGAATATCTGATACTGTCTTAGGGACTGGCCAATTCTGAACTGCTGCAACCTTCTCTGGGCGCAGATATTCCTTCTCCTGAAATCACGTGGCCTAGAAACACCACCTTGTCCAACCAGAACTCGCACTTACTGTACTTAGCATATAGCTTGCTCCGCCTCAAGGTCTCTAGTACTGTTCTCCGATGTCCGGCGTGCTCCTGTGCATTCTTCGAATATACCAATATATCATCCAGATACACCACCACGGATTTGTCCAAATATTCGTATAATACTTTGTGCATGAGATTCATGAATATCGCCGGTGCATTAGTCACACCAAACGACATCACTAGAAACGCATAGTGTCCGTATCTAGTGCTGAATGCTGTCTTATGCACGTCTTCTTTCTTGACTCTCAACTGATGATAGCCGGTCTTCAAGTCCAATTTAGAAATGACACTTGTTCCTCCAAGCTGATCAAATAAGTCGTCGATACGGGGAATAAGATACTTGTTCTTCACCGTAAGCTTGTTCAATTCCCTGTAATCGATGCACATCAGTTTGGATCCATCTTTCTTCTTCACCAATAATATTGGAGCGCCCCAAGGAGACACACTGGAACGTATCCACCCTTTCTTCAAGAGGTCACCCAACTGCATCCGCACTTCAAACAACTCGGATGGTGACATGCGGTAAGGCTGTCTAGAATAAGGCTGGGCACCATGCATCAGCTCAATCGCAAACTCAACTCCGTGGTCTGGAGGTAACCCAGTAAGTTCATCGGGAAAAACATCCAGAAATTCTCAGACTACCTCTGGCTTCTTTACCTCAATCTCCATGGCAGTCGCTGCTGTTGGTTTAACTCTGAATCTTGCTGGTCTCTCTGTTCTGACAAATTCGAATCTGGGTTGGTTTGGCATGTCAAACACCACTCTTCCTTTGCGACAATCAATCGTGGCATAATGTACCACCAACCAATCCATCCCGAGGACGGCGTCAAAATTTGGCATGTTGATGACGATGAAATCTGCTGGCAGTTTGTGTCCACATATATCCACACGACATGAAAGACATGCACTAGTCGTTGTTAGTACCCCACTGCCTGTGTTAACGTCCCAACAAGAATCGAGGGGCGAGACAGGAATTGTGTGCTGTTCGACGAAACGCTTGGACATAAAGCAATGTGAAGCTCCCGAGTCAAAAAGGGCGAGGACGGGTCTATTGACAACTATTATAATACCTACGGTCACGGATACTAAGTCTAAGCATACATATACCATTGTATAAAAAACATAATTAAATAGATAAATAAGCAGTAAACAGTAAACTACATACCAGTGATAACTTGGCAAGTGGCCTCTGCCTCCTCTGCAGTTATAGTGAAAACCTGGCGCTTAGCTCGTGGAGCCTGAGTCCTCGCCTGCTGATACACCTTTTGCTGAGGTGGAAGTGGAGCTCTACGCTGATTGCCCCCTGCCGGGGCTGGGGCTGGAGCTGGAGCGGTAGGCTGAGCTGGGGCAGCTGGTCTCTGTACCCTATGCGGGCAATCTCTCGCAGTGTGATCCTTGGCACCACAAACCAGGCACAAATTTAGATAAAGTCGGCATTTTGGCTTGGTGTGACCCGGTTTATTGCAGTAGTGGCAGATAGGAGTGGGTCACCTGATTTGTGACTGCTGCGGTGGTTGGGGTGGTGCAGGCCTCTTAAACTGTGTCTGATGCATAGGCCTGTGAAGCTGTCTAGTAGGAGCAAGTGGCTGTCTGTGATGCCCCGCAGAAGCCGTCGAAGAAGGATGTGGTCGTCGTGGGGGCAGCCACCTGATGCTCTCGTGCTCGCTCCCGTTGTACATACTCGTACTCTCGAGCAGTGGAGAGTACGTCAGCATGGGTCTTCAGTTTGAACCCGACCAGCTTATCATGGATGTCGATGTTCAGGCCCTTCTGGAATCTCTTGGCTCGGGCCAGAGGAGTAGACACCACGTCCTTAGCAAACCTGGAGTTTACAGATCGTTTAGAAAGAAAATCATGTATCTGGAGTAATTAACGGTTATGGGTCAAAAATACGCACCTGCTGAGCTTAGAGAACTCAGCATCGTATTGTTCTACAATCATGGAACATTGCTTCAGTTCCATAAACCGTTCCTCGAGCTCCATCTGTGCCTCGGGTGAAAAGGCACATGTGAAAAGAATTGGGCATCGAATGCCTCCTTAAATGCATCCCAAGAGATCGGCTGCGGTAAACGGTCCTCCACAGAATCCCACCATAACATGGCATCCTTGGTCAACTGTAGCCTTACCATATTGACCCAAGAATCCACAGGTGCTCGTACCGCCTTCAGCATATGAGTAATAGGCCGCAGCCATTCCTCTGCAGCTAGAGGGTCCTCCCGTCTAGTGAAGATCGGTGGACGTAGTGACCGAAACTCTTGTACTCCTCCTTCTCGCATTGATTCCTGTCGCACTGGTTCCTGTCGCACTGGTTCCTGTCGCATGGCTTCCTGCCGTATGGCTTGAATCATTTCTCGCAGTGCTCGATCAGATATCTGGTGCACCATCGAAGGTTGTTCAGTATCAGCACTGCTATGATTGCTAGCGCCGTTTCCATTGAGGCCAACTTCAGGATTGATATTGTTGGCAGGACCTTCATTGTTGGGGATATGGTTTCCATTCCAGTTCATCTCCATCTCTGTGTTGACAACATCGGGGTTGGATCCAACGGTGGTACGTGTACGTCGGTTATACACCTTCGACATTTTGTAATTCAAGGATGGTTGTCAGTTTAATAATTCGAGTATCTTATAAATATTTCCTGTTTATCCTATACTGATCACGAGGTGGTTGCATGGACCTGCATGGGCCACCACTTGTAACGCCACAGAAGCGGGAGCCGTTACACTCACAATAATTTTGCAGGTCTTGCATGTACCAGTGAAGTCAATATAGTTTATACAGGAAATATTTGAGACAAAGATAAAGGAAAAAAACTCATTTTATTGAACCTTGGAGGAAATTACGTCTAGGCAAAAAAAGAAACTACAGCTCAACTAAAAACAATGCTGAAATGAAAACGACTGAGAGAAAACTAACTCTCCTGATAATACGAAAACTCAAAAGTCTGCGTCCTCAACAGGAAAATCGGACTCCTCGTACTGCGGAGCCTCCTCTTCGAGCTGAGTATTACCTGATGGATTTGAACGACCATTAATAAAGTAGATTGCAAAACCGAATTAAACCTTTAATTAATTTATTGTTACAAGAAATTAAAAGGCATAAAAAGAACTGTAAAAGGAAAATTACTGACCTGGCATGAATAAGCGGCAATAAGAAATGAGCAAACAACTAAAAGGAAAATGATGTTGTATTGTGTTGTGACTTATAAAAGGAAGGCACGATGTGCAACGTGAAGTCTACCTTGGACCGCGGGGTGCCACCCCGGGCTGAGTATAAGGACAAATTATACCGAGAACTCAGGATCCATAAAGGAAATCCTCCCAGATAGGGGCCATAAGCATGGCTTCAATCGCACCCGTACCCTCTCAATTTATAAGTTACCACATACCCGTGATGTCAAGTGTGGCTGTTCTAATTCTAGAGTGTCAAGTATCTTGTTCCCGTAATTGTCCTCTGAATTATATGTTTAGGTAGTCATGTCTAGTGACGGGAAAATCAGGCGTACCAATCATATCGTATGATCTCATTGCATGAACTCATAAACATAATTTAAGGGAGTTGACAATTAGATATGTATGTCCAATTACCTTCAGAGATAGTCATCCATTTATCAAATCAGTCCAACATTTATCAAAAGCACTTTAAAGCACTTAATTAAATGACGAAAAATAAATGGCGGAAAGTAACAAGTAAAATTGAAAATTTATGACAAAGGTAATTGGAAAATTAAAGGGAAAACGAAGGATGAATCAGATTCATGTTGGCACTTTTATGGGTTGTGGTCTACCTGCCTAGAGGGGTTGCTCGGTTCAGGTTCTGCTTAAAAGGATACCGTTCTAGCTCAAAATCGTTGTAATAAGGGGATACGTGTTTCCAGCGATTAAAATAAACTTATAAAAGAAAACAGAAAACTGAACTTGTAAGGATAAACTTAAACTGAATTTTTATAGGAACTGGACTGGGTTTTAAGGGGACTGAAACTTTTTTTAAAAAATGCTGAGCTCAATGTTTAAAGAATTCTAATTGCAATTTAAAAAAAGTATTGAACTGAATTTCTGAAAGGAACTGGAATTCCAAAGAGAACGAACTGAATTTTAAAAGAGCTAAAATTTAATTTTCTTTAAAGGAACTTCATTAACTGAATATATAAAAGAACTGAAACTTAATATTTGAAAGGACAGGACAGAAGAAAACTAGAACAGAACTGAAACTTATTATTTTAAAAGAGCAGAACTGCACTGCACTTAGTATAGGAAAGAACAACAGCTTAAGAAAAAAACAAGATATAAAATATGTATATTTCCAAAGGAAAATTGAATATGTGAAAGTCAATGCAGACAAACCCTAAGCCGTGCCTTCCATCTCGGCGGCTGACCACAAATAATTTGACGCAAGGGTCCAACAACGAACAACGGCAAACTGCCGTGAATCTAACCTAGGTGCCATGAACTATTCACAGAGGAGTTTCCTCTCTAAGAATTTTTACATGAATCATCATCTTCATTCCGAGAATAAATAATTAGAAGCTTAATAGGGTTCGAAATCTACCTGAAATCGAGGATTGCAAAAATATAATAAAGATCCGAAGCCAAACAGAGTAGAACCGAAACACCAAGAGCAGATCTGCGACCAAGGAGCAAAATCGAAACCTCTCGAGGCAAGATCGGAAGTCCTAGGGCATTCGTAGCCCTAGGAGCAAGACCGAATCCCACGGGTGATGTCGAAACCCTCAACAATAAGATCCGAAGCCTCAGAAAGAAAATCGGAAATTTTCGAAGAGGATAATTTTTCGCATGAAAAACGAAAACCCTAGAAATCCATTCATATAAGGAGGGGAGAGAGAAGAGAGATCTTATCGCTTGAAGATCGGAGCCGAAGACGTTGAGATTTCCTCGCGAGAAGATCGGGCGGTTATGGTTCGATTCGAAGCGACGAGGGATTTGCTGCCGCCGCCGCTGCTCGAGGGAACGAGAGAAACATCGGGGTTTTTTTTTCTTTTCGATGGCTTCGGGCGCGTGAGAAAATGAGAGAGGAGGAAAGAGAAAGTGGGGTGGGGTTTATTAAAAGCGTATGGGCTTTGGGCTTTTTTTTAAAGTGGGCCTGCCTTTACACGACCATTTCATTACACTCGGTGTTATTTATACTTGTTATCATAAAGCTGAAAACATTAAGTTATTAATTTGTTTTAGGAAATAAGCTACAATATATGTCTATTAGGATCGAGTCTCAATACCATAACTACGAGAAACATGTATATCATATTATAAAGGAGACATAGTCTCGATGAAACAACCCTAATGAGGAAATGAGCATAGAAAACGGCTTTAACTAGCAAATGAGGATAAATAAGTAAAAATATTTTTCTAAGGCTAGTAGACATCTTTCAAGATCTTAAAATAATTAACGGGGATTTTTCTTAATTTTACGACTTAAAAATTAATTTAGAAAATGAGAAAATGATTTTTCATTATATTTTTCTAAAATTTCTCTAGGGCAAACCATACGTCGGAATTCCTCCAACAAGGGGTCAAAACGACTGTCTCATCTAGTACTACGACGTATATTTTTCTCCTACGTAAGTGTACGTGAAAATCTTGCGTTACGAATTTATAAGTGAAAGTGGCTATTTTAAATTTTATCTTTAAAATTCATAATTGCATATTATGATATGAAATATCCTTAAAAGGGACGGTTAATAATTATCTTACACAAACTGGCTATCATGTATATCATAGGCTCACAACAACAATAAGTAATAGGACCATAATCATTTCCATAATTCATTCTAATCAGTCATTTAACATAACTTAGAATCAACAAAAGCATTGTCCACGTTATCTATCTAGGGCATGCCCCTAAGTCAAGCAATCAAGACTAATCATTTATGCATAACTATATGTCACACGTAGCTTACATAATACCATACACCAAGCAACAGTAAAAGGGGGCCGAATCTATTGCAGGGTCAAAGCTTGTCAACAACAATTAAAGTCTCATGATAAAGCATCACCAGGGAGCAAGCATCCTAATAAAACCATATCCAAAGCCAATAGAGAATGACAAAGAGGCTAAACCAGGTAACATGAAGCAAGGAGCAATTAGTCCATGAAAATATCCAATAAGCACAACCAGTACCAAACACAAGCCAACAGGAAACCATCTACAAGGCAAGCATCAAAAGAAGTACAACCGAGTATAACAAGTACCAACAAGCAAGGTTTGAGGTTTCGGTAGATACCCTTGGGTATCAGCGGTATCGTTTCGGTCTCGGTGGGTAACGAGACCGAAACTAGGGGTCAGTTTCGGTATCGGCCGATACTAAACGGTATCGGTCAATTTCGGCCGATACCGGCCGATACCAACCGATACCGTTCAGTATCGGTTGAAGACGGAGGAAGAAGAATGTGTTATTAAATAAAAATTCTCTAAAAAAACCCAAAAAATGAGATATTGACACGCTATTCACACCATACATTTGTCTAAACATATTACGCATTAGTTACAAGTTTGCCATATTGTAACTAACGAGAGAGTGTTTTTAGCTAAATGGTTAACATGAATAACATATTTTTAACTAATATTGTTCATAATTATGTTATACGTTACAAATTATGTTTATTAGTTTACCATTATCTATTAGTAACAAATTTTAACTAATATTGTTACTTACTTGTAACTTGCAATTTTTGAAACTACCGATACGGACGAACCGAAACTCACGTCCGAAACCGTCGAAACGGACGATACTTATACTGAAACCTAAATTTTCGGGAGAGCGATACCGAGACCAAAACCGAGACCTCAAACCTTGCCAACAAGAACCCTATCAGGTAGTAACAGTTGAAACAATGACATAATAGATACATCAGAGAGCAACAAGAAGCAAGATAAGGAACAACAACTCAATAAATGGTAAAACTGAAAGCCTAATGTCCCCAAAAGAAGCCACACAAACCTAATAGGAAGTAAATCAGGGAGCAACAAGGAGCAACAAATAGCCCCAAGAAGGCACATCAAAGAATACTTGTAAGCAAAATGAGGACAAACAGCCCAAATGGGCAAAACTGAACCCATCGAAAAGTCAACAGCCCCAATAAAGCTTAACAAAAGCCAGATACAAAGCAAAGTAATATCAAAGAAGACACAACGGGGACCAACATCCCAATAGAAGGTAAAACTAAACCCAACATAAACCCAATCATTACAATTAACTCACTAACAAAATCCACCAAGCGCAAGCTTCAAAACCAACTATCAAGACAAACCAAATTTGAGGATTATTTTATATTAAGGGATTAGGGTACTTGATCATTGGAGAAAGAGGATGAATGGATGATGATCAGATGTTGCCGCCATAGTTGCCCTGCTGTAGTGGGGTATGTTGTGCTCCTTAGTCGGTACTACTATTGAAGTAAAGATGTGAAGAAGATGACGATGGTGCCAATGAAGAAGAAGAAGATGGTGGAAAGATGAGGGCCGATCAATGCTTTGTCGACCCTTGAAAGTCACAAACATCAAATATAAGGGAGGAAGCAAACAAAAGAGAGATGGAGAGTTGGGAATTTAGGGTTCAATCATTTTTATAAGGGAAGAAGGGGGGAGAGGGCATTTGAAGAGTGGGGAGATAGAGAAACGTTTGGTGATATAGAGAGATCATTTTTTTTTGGGGGGGGGATATACATAGAGAGTTCGTGGGGAGGAAAGGATGAACAGACGTCGGCTGCGGGGAAGATAGGAGAAGAGAGGGATTTAGGTTGATGGGTTTTTGTTTTAGGTTTAAATATGAATTAGGATAACGGGTCAGATTTGGGTCGTTGGGTTTAGGAATTGGGTTATATATGAGGATGGTGGGTCAGGTTTGCGGGTTTAAGAGTAAAACACATCAAAAATATCTGGAAAAATATAGAGAGATTCATACAAATCCAAATAATTTATTAATATTATTTTTGAGTAAGACTAACATCATATTATATGAAAAAAAGTTTACACCAAAAACAGGGTCATTACAAACCCAAAAAGTTAGAGGCACATCCTTTGTAGATTTTGTTGTAAATATCCATATGTCAAGATATTCCACATTAAACCCACTTCAAAGGAGTAATCTGTGAGAATTATTAAAGAAAGAAAAGAAAAGGGAAGCAGCTCCATAGATAACCGGGATCCTTTGGATATGTTATTTGACCATTAGTCTTACAGTTACCTCCCTACCCACTTTGTAACTCAGTAGCTTTTTTCTTTACAATAAATCTTTCAATAGTCATTCATATCAGATTATTTGATACCTCTTTATAACTTAAAAGCCACATTCCATCCTGTCAACATAGCCAGAATTGTTTCTTCTGCATAACTTGTCTACTGGGCCACATTGGCAATATTGTGTGTATTCTAAGTTCAAAGAAAAGATAGTGACATTATTGTGTTATTTTTAATCCTCACTCTCTTTATTTTTCATGGTGCAAGAACTGTCACATGTACATATTTTAGAGCCCTTTAGCTCTAGTTGTAATATTCCAAGTCGTAATATTCTTACTAGTTTTCTTTTGTTTGCCCCTTAAGTATCTCCTCCTTTTCATTTATTCTCTTATTCTTTTGTGGTAAATGTATAATTTCTTTCTTTTGTGAATTGTAGAGGATAGCTATTGGATACATTATAGCTGCTTTTTGTGAAATATGGTGTTCAAGCATATCAGGGAAGGATGTTGGGGGTGGACTTTTTAAGAGTTATTATCTTCACTGGTGAGTATTCCAGACCCTCTTAGTGAGTTTTTCATAGCAAATCCTGAATTGAAAACTTAGTTTGTCCAAGTTCAGCTAAAGTACTTTTTGTAAAGCGGAATTAGTAGACTTCCACTCTTCTTCTTTATTGGTATCCTTTTGGATTCATGTGCTAATGAATGAAAATAACTGACCGAGATGTCTGCAATATTACCACAGTATTATGTTTACAAATGACAACTTTTTGGGTGCCTAATCATGCTTACATATTTCACTGGCTTCGTTGCTCAACTCACTAAATATAGTGGCTCCTTATTTGCTTGTCATCGTCAGCTTTTTTGGCACCTTAGCTAGCATGACATTGATAGATCCGGCCCAAAGGGGAGTATTTTGGGTGTTTTGTGTTATTTTATTAGTGTAGGCGTATTTGGGTAATTAGACTATTAGTTGGATTATTATAAAGCGGGATGGAGGCCGGCCGGCCCTAGGCATGCTTGGTTTTGATTATTGAGATATTTTCAAGGGAGAATTTCTCGTTCTACGGGAGGGTGCGGACATCCCTTATCAATTGACGTCTTGGGCGGACGATTACCCCTACAATTGTAGTCAATCAATCCCTTTATTTTCAGTTTTATTAATAAAATTCCAGATTTGTGTTTGGTTCCTATTAAATTGGTATCAGAGCACGTTGATCCATGGCAGCGACAACGAGATCCAAAGATCGCATCGACGCAGTGGAAAAAAAATTCAATGGAGAGATCGAATGCATTAAGAAAAACCCTAACAACGCATGGTGATCAACTAATGAAGCAAAGGGAAACCCTAAATCAACATGGAGAAGCCCTATCGAAGATCATATTTCAACTTGTGGAGATCTCTGCGAAATTGAACGACGACGATGCAAACCCTAATTCTTCAAAAAGGTGACACCTTTGAAGAAGGTGAAGGAAAAAGTTGAGGATTACGAGGAGGGATTGCTTTCCGACATCGATCGATACTTCAAAGACGAAGAGGAAGAGCCGTGGAGGGAAGAGGAGATCGCCACGAAACCACGAAGCCAAGGAGGGTACCGACCGAACCCCAAAATTGCCCTAGGGGATCGGCTGACCCACTCGAACACAGATGAAGGGGGCGGCCCAAGCCGGGCCCTCCCGCTGGCCTCGTTAGCCTCGTGCGGGCCCCGGGCCCCTCTCCAGGGCCGCGGGTGCCAGACGACAGGCCCACAGGGCCTGAAGGCCCAGTTCCAGGGCCACCAGGGCCCCGCCAGCCAGTAGGGCCCTATGCAGGCCCTTTCGATCATCGGCAGGCCCACCGGGGGCCAGCCAGATGCCAACAGGGCCCTACGGCCCTCCCCAGGGCCGCCAGAGCCACAACGAGCTCCCCACGGCCCTCCAGACCCACGTCAAGGGGGATACGACACCGACGAAGGATTTCATCCCCATCCAGTCGTCTAGATGCACGCGTTCGAGGAAGATTTCTATCCTGGGAGGTTTCAGTAGTACGATGACGATGGAGGAGGGTTTCAGGATCCTTTTGACCCCAGGTATGATGATGGCAGATGACGACGCCCATCACATGCCTATGATGGATACACTGGAGAGACTGGAGGAGGCACAAAGACTTTGAGGGGGAGCGTGGTGATGGAGCTGGAGGTGACAGTCGGGGGGACTATGGAGGCCGAGGAGGAGGCCCACGGGGGGCATGGAGATCGTGATGGAGGACTACAGAGGAGATATGCGCGGCATCAGGAGAGGTGGCAAGATTATCAGCAGTCCAGACATGCAAGAGGGCGAGGGGACCAGGAGACATTCACGGTGGACATGTTGAGGAAGCTGAAGATGCCTGTATTTGAGGGAATGATCCAGTGGCATGGATTTATAGGGCGGAGAGGTTTTTAAGGTCTCTCGCATGACGAGGATCAGAAGCTAAAGGCAGCGACGATATGCTTAGATTGGAAGGCCCTCATATGGTACCAGTGGAGGGATGAGAGACTGTCGTTTTGCTCGTGGGAGGAGATCAAGGAGAGATTGGTGGAGAGGTTTCGCGACACTCATCTGGGAAACTTGTGGGAGCAGCTTCTTTCACTCAAGCAGGATGGCTCAGTGAGGGACTACATGGAGAAGTATGAGGCATTGTTAGGGCGAGTGCGGGGAGTTTTCAATGAGATGATGGAGAGCACCTTTATGAAGGGCTAAAGGCTACCATTCGCACCGAGGTGCACATACAGAAGCCACAGGACTTGATGGAGGTCATGGAGTATGCTCAGATGGTGGAGGATCGCCTGATCGAGACAACAAGGTCTGGAGGGATTGTGGACGGCTCCTCTTTCCACAACCAGCCCACGCTTGGGGGACAACAGAAGACAGTGACAGACTCAGCCAATCAGGAGAAGAGCGGAGGACCACTGCAAGGAGCACAGATCCGGAAGATGACTGAGGCGGAGATACATGAGAGAATGCAGAAGGGGCCTAGCTTCAGATGCGACGAGAGGTTCACCCCGGAGCACCATTGCAAAGTACTGCTAGTGTATGACGAGGAGAATGTCGTGAAGGATGAAGAGCCCAGAGCGGATGACGACCACCACTTGGAGAAGGACCGCCATAGAATTCATGCACCATCTTGAGGACAATGTGGTTTTTGGGGGCAGAGTAATGATAGATCCGGCCCAATAGGTGCTTATTTTGGGTGTTGTGTTATTTTATTAGTGTTGGGGTATTTGAGTAATTAGATTATTAGTTGGATTATTATAAAAGGGGATGGAGGCCGGTCAGCCATAGACATGCTTGGTTTTGATTATTGAGATATTTTCAAGGGAGAATTTCTCGTTCTACGGGAGGGTGCGGACGTTCCTATCAATCGGCGTCTTGGAAGGGCGATTACCCCTACAATTGTAATCAATCTATCCCTTTATTTTCAAATTTATTAATAAAATTCCAGATTTGTGTTTGGTTCCTATCAGACACTTGGTCTGGACTTCTGAGACATTTCAACTGTTTGCTATGGAAACATTTTAAAGAGGAAGCTAATAAAGGATTGGAGAAGACAAGAAGTAACAATGACAAACCTAAGATAAAGCAAATCATATTTTTTTAAATTACTGTGCCAGAACTTCTATATTGTCTGCAATACCAAGCTAGGTTCGAAATATCAGCCGATACCAAGACATATAACTCGTAATGTATTATACTTTGTTTATGCCGTATGATCTATCTGAAATTAACCGATGCCATTGACATTAACTTAATAAAAACTAATACAAGAGGAGAATCAAAGTTGAAATAGTAAACTTTGAAATTCTGGTTTATTCCAACAAAAAATTATTAGTTAACAGTTAAAATAATTAGTTCAAAAAAAATCACTGATACACCTTTTGGGATTGGATTTGCAGGGAGTGATCGAAATAGACTCTATCTGGAGCGGATAGTTTTGCGACGACACCTAGTATTGGATTGTTTTGGTTATAATACGATGCTAAAACATCAAACTCTAAGACAAAAGCAAACTGGACCTGAGTTGATTGACTTAGATTATATCTTCCATGATGATCGGTAAAAGGAAAATATCTTGAGGGGTAGAGATAATCATGGATTGGTGAAGTACATGCGTCCAATATCCAGGCCGAGACAAGCCAATTGATATTTGAAACCTGATACTTCCTATATGCATCATCCAATACTTTCGATACAACTGCTAATGATACTACAAATCATGGCGAGGTCAAAACTAAGATTACGAACATTGGACCAAGCTTTAGCTTTTTTTCGAGTGGTTCAAATTTAGTCAAACAACCATAAAACAATTTTAACTCGGTTTCTTTTCTTCTCTTTTTTTTCTTTTGAATTTTGTGCATTGCTCACATTGTTATTCATTCTTGGTTGTTGGTAATCTGGCTTGGTCTGAAAGATGCTTGGCAGCGAATAGCCATTTCAACTTAATTAGATACTTAAGATGTGCTAATATTTTTATTGGTCTACGTTGTACGGACTCTTCAAGAAAATAGCATATCTAATGCACAATGGTCAGATGGATATTTTTCGGATAATTCATTCAATGGATCCTAAAATATGACTTCTAGCCTATAGAACATGTTTCAAGTACTAACATCTTGATAATCCTGTCCACGAATTATGGAAGTTAACAATACAATTTAATTTATAAAAGTTGTGTAAGTTTTTAATAAATGAAAATTATTATACAAGTTGCTTGATTTGTATAAAGGAGAATTGTTTTCTGTAATATCTAAATATAGTGTTTGTATTTAATCATTTTATTATCAATAATTTATTATAATTTGTGTTCTTCATTCAACGACATTCATATTCTGAAATTCCTTTATGTTCCATATCTTATAGAATAATGTGATCATATGACATATGAGGCTAAGCCTCATATGCAACCTCCAAAACTCTAGTTTCTGTTACCTTTTCATAGGATCGGAAGCATACATTTTGTCTTTTGAATTCTTGCACTTCATAAGTCTTGAAGTCTTGTATGAGCTTTCTTATCTTCATAATGAGCTCATATTTCTTGACTCTTTTGGAGGCCTCATATGCGACGTCCAAAACTCCAGTTTCTATTACATTTTCATAGGATCGGAAGCGTACATTTTGTCTTTTGTATTCTTGCACTTCATAAGTCTTGGATGAGCTTTTTATCTTCATAATGAGCACCTATTCATTGACTCTCCTTCTTCATGTTTGAACTCCATTTTTTCGACTTCTGTAGGTTTGAATGAACTTCTTTAACTTTGTTGACCATGTTGACTTGAGCTCATTGTAATTAGTCTTGCTTACGTATACTCACAAATCTTCTTAGCACAACTAATTGTTTGCTCATCATCAAAATATATTTGGGGTGACTTAATATCCTAACATTCTCCCCCTTTGATGATGACAAATAAGTGATATAAAAATATGAAATTTCCAAGATTCAATACTTACTCCTCCTGCATAGATGCATGTTAGAAAATAACTTTTAAGCCCTCTCTGCATAATTGCATGTTAGAAATAAGCACATTCAAAGAATGTATCATATGTATCACATGCATGCTAAGTGAGTGTATGACAAATGTGAGTCAAATATTAAGTGAAAGCATATCACAACATATCAACATACCATATATTGTCATTAATCAAATATAACTCTCCCTTTGACATTATCAAAAAGGGTGAAATTCATCAAAACGACTGAAGTGACTCAATATACAACTTTCACAATTAATCTTCTTTCTCACTAAATTTCTAAATCTATTCTCAATTTTATGAAAGTGTCAATTTTGAGTGCTTTAGTGAGAATATCAGCTACTGTATGCTTAGTAGGAATGTATTTCAATTTAGTATCTTTCTTAGTGCAATGATCATCAATGGTGTCTTATATCGACATGTTTAGTTCTAGGATGAAACATAAGATTCTTAGTCACATTAATTATCTTTTATTATCACAGTAAATGACAGAAATTTGACATTTAAACTCATAATCTGCTAAGGTATGTCTTATCCACAAATACTGAGCACAAGCAAATCCATAAGCTATATATTCTATTTCAGTTGACAATAAAACTGAACTTTGATTTTTGCTAAATCAAGAACTAGTGGTTTTGCAACCAGCATAGTCAGAATCATTGTAAGAAATGAAATCACAGGTGCTACTCTTAGGATAATATAAATCAAAGTCAGAAGTGAATTTAAGATACCTAAGAATATGCTTTACTACTCTAACATGTGATTCTTTAGAATCAGACTGATATGTAGCATAAACACATACACTAAAAATGAATCTGGTTTACTAGTAGTAATGTAAAGTAATGAATTAATCATATCTCTGTATGTCTTTTGATCCACTCTTACTATTTTCATCGTTGTTGATGTAGTCATGGATCGTGCTTCCCAGCTGCATTATCCATCCTAAATGCTTTAGAAGCTCCTTTGCATATTGGTTTGATGAATGAATGTTTCCACCTTAAGTTATTCGACCCGTAGTCCTATAAAGAAATTGAGCGCACCTATGTGGCTCATCTCAAATTCTTCATGCATCAACTTAGCAAAGCCCTGACAAAAAGTCTCATAAGTAAAACCAAATATGATATCAACATAAATCTGAATTAAAATAATATTGCTATCTATTTTATTAATGAATAAAGTTGTAACAACTTTACCAACATTATATACAGAATCTATCAAATTTTTTCAAAATCTTTTGTACCAAGCTCTAGGAGCTTGCTTTAAATCATATAATGCCTTTTCAATTTATACACATAATCTGGATATTTTTCATGTTTAAATTCATGAGGTTGCTTTACGTAGACTTTCTCCTTAATATAATCATTAAGAAATGTACTTTTGAATTAATCATATCTCCGTATGTCTTTTGATCCACTCTTACTATTTTCATCTTTGTTGATGTAGTAATGGATCGTGTTCCCCAGCTGCATCATCCATCCTAAATGCTTTAGAAGCTCCTTTGCATATTGGTTTGATGAATGAATGTTTCCACCTTAAGTTATTTGATCTGTAGTCCTATAAAGAAATTGAGCTCACCTATGTGGCTCAACTCAAATTCTTCCTGCATCAACTTAGCAAAGCTTTGATAAAAAGTCTCAGAAGTAAAACCAAATATGATATCATCAACATAAATCTGAATTAAAATAATAATGCTATCTATTTTATTAATGAATAAAGTTGTAACAACTTTACCACCATTATATACATAATCTATCAAATTTTTTCTAAATCTTTCGTACCAAGCTCTAGGAGCTTGTTTTAAATCATATAATACATTTTCAATTTATAAACCTAATCTGGATATTTTTCATGTTTAAATTCAGGAGGTTGCTTTACGTAGACTTTCTCCTTAATATAATCATTAAGAAATGTACTTTTGCCATTCATATGGTATAAAATGAAATTCATAAATGATTCATAAGCTAATGATAGTTTAATTGACTCTAATCTAGCTATAAGAGTAAAAGTTTCATCATAATCTAAACATTCCTCCTATGAGTAGAATGGAGCCACTGACCTTGCTTTGTTGCGGAGCACCTGACCTTCCTTATCCAATTTGCTTTTTTTAGACCCACTTGGTTCTAATAACTGGATGGTCCTCAGGCCTACTAGGAACCATCTCTTATACTTGGTTCTTCTCAAATTGTAGCAACTTCTCTTGCATGGCTGTGATCCAAGAACTATCTGCCAAAGCTTCTTGAACCTTCTTGGGTTTAATTTAGAGATAAAAGCAACATGCATCAGGTGCTCAATTTGTGACCTAGTTTTAACATCATCACCTATGTTACCGATTACTTGTGTGTGGATGATGTGTAGTCTTATTAAATGCTTTAGGTAAAGAATTAGAAGCAAAATCTATAACATTACCATTCTTATAAAACATTGTGATGTATCAACTAATTCTTCTTCATCAATGATATATGCGACACTTTATCCCATGATTCATCAAAAGTCACATGTATAGTTTCCTTAACAGTAAGAGTTCTTTTGTTATAAATCCTATATGTTGTACTTCTTTAGTGTTCTAAAATCGGATATCACTTGTGTATCGTCTTGGAAATTTTGATATCAGATTGCAGATATAGAAGGTATATCTAGATATCGGAGTGGGAGATCGAAGGCTAAAAATGATGTCATATGCAAGTATAAATGTATCTAAGATGATATGAACTATATAAACTAAAATAAAAGTATGTTTGGGTATACTTATTTTAATAAACATGAATATTAGCCATTCACCCGGTAGAATATTTTTTAGTAGTCATGAATCAAGAGAGTACAATACCTACAAAATATGATAATAAAATTAGTAAAAATGCTTTAAAAATTAATAAACAATAAACAAGAATATAATGTAATAATTTAACATTGACAATATGATTAGACCAAGCCAAAAAGTAAAATATTATGCAAACATATTTCAATTACAAACTAATTCAAATTGTTTTCTAGTAAAAAGTAAACAACAAACATACTAAAAGAAATAAACATATTATCAAAAATATCATAACTGTCCCTCAAACATCAATCATCCTCTTAGTATAGCCTCTGGGCTTGCTCTTGCACGTTTGGCTACCGGGCTTTAATGCCATGTTGTTGTTGTTGGGCTGTTGTTCCATTGCCCTTGGGTATGCCGTGACCTGTAGGCTGATTTGCTGTTGTTTCCTACATTTGGATTACCGTGGCTTGAATGGATGGTTGTTGGACTTCCTTTGGCTTGTTCTGTCGGCTTGTTTGATGGATTGTAGCCGTTTGTGTTTTGATCTTGGGCCTTTTAAAGAGAGCTTGCCTTGATGGAAATTTTCGTGAACCTTTGAGAAGCTTTGTCACCTTAAACATTATATATGATACTTGCTGAGTAATTACTACATCTTGCTACTGAATAACTAATACACCAACTCATGACAGGGTGACAATTATCAAATATTCACATTACCTGAACAATACACTTAACTCACTGTCTAAAGAGCGCGGGTGCGATAATGGTTTACTGTATTAATTTTTCCATTCTCATTCATGGAATGGGGTATATTACAGGTATAAGTTTTTCCTCTTAATTTTATGGAACGAGGGGTCATGCATTTTTCCTCTTTCTTACGGAATGGGGGGATACTAGTATATATATTTCCCCTTCCTTTGAGAATTGATGGGTTATATTACAGAGATCGTTTTTCCGCTATTCACACCAGTACGGGGTTATACAACAGAATCTGTTCATATACATCGTACACTTAGACATGAGTCATGGCCTAAGAATGGTGTACTTACACATTAACATGACATTGACACGACATTGAAATGTTCCTAATCTATTATACATGTTGCTTTATAGTTCACATTTACATGCTCTTACTTTTTCCAGTTTCGTTCTGTAGTATACTTTCACATGTCTTGTATCTTTCTTCATTTTTTGTCTTGTACATAAACCAAATGCTTGGTTTGGATATAGTCTAATCTAATCCAATCCTACATATCTCAGGCGTTAAACAAATCTTCTAGTGAGTTTTCAAAGTTTTTGGAATAGTTTTCATTTCCTTTGAGCCATGCATATAGATTCTGACTTGACTCGTTCTGATGTCTTTATGATATATTTCTGTTCCGCTTATTCTGTTTTCACTTTAATCAGCATGACTTACCAGTAGGACCTGCAGATTATTGAAAACGTACCGACCCCTTATAAATCACTAGGTTTAGGTCGGGTCGGATTCATTATTCATTGGACTGACCCGTTAACACTTATGATAAATTTTACAAGATAGCGGTCGATATTTCGAAGCCGAAATAGCGGCTGAAATATCGGTTATGGACCGATATATCTTTGATACAGGGGTAAAAACCAGAATCCACTACGGAAGTTCCTATATTGTATTGGCCATGTATTAAATCCACAATCGTTGCCGATATATTAGATATTGGTCTGATATTTAGAACACTGTATTTCTCAAGGAATAACAAAGAAATATCCATTCATCAGATTTTGAATCAAATTTATCTAGGTTATCCTTAGTTTTCAACATATATCATTTACAACCAAAGACTCTAAAGTAAGATACAATATAAGCTCTTTGGCAAACAATTTCATAAGAAGTTTTGTTAAAATGTGATCGTATATGAACCCTATATTAAACTTAAAACACAGTAGAAACTGTTGGGATCCTGAAGATGGCGAGCTAAACATAGATGAGGTGATTAGTGTTTCTTAAAATTTAAGCACAACTAAAAATTAAACACTTTAGAATAGCTTAAGTCTCTTAGAAGAGTTACCTTCTAAGTAATTAATCAACACACCAATACTTACAAATAAAGATAGAGTAAAGCAATAGAAGCTATATCACAACAAATTGCAAATAATTAAAATTGTAGAGACGAAATCAACAATCACAATCATACATGATTTTTATCCTGGTTCAGCCACCCTGGCCTACTTCAGTGCCCAGCATCCTTGTTGGGATTTTCCACTAACCAAGCTCTCAACCAAGAGAGCAAATGCCTCAAATTTGAGGGCTTCCAACTACAAACACATACCTCCTTTTGATAGGAATTCCCGAAGTACAACACAATACATCTTCTTTAATGAGAACCTCAAATAGGCTTTACACAACTCAATTGAAATGCACACAATTTAGCACTTACCACCACTCCTATAGTGGATGTACAAACCTCTTTTATTGGCAGTGATTCTTACTTTCTCCTATAGCCAATAGTCTTGGAACTTTAGAGTCTTTTGTGACTAGGAGAAAATCTCTTCTTTGATTTTTGAAAGAATGAAAATAAAATCACAAAGAATCAAAGAGAAAAACCTTTGAAACTGTCTCTGAAATATTCAAACTGAGATCTTGAGAGAGATTGTTCAAGAATTGACCAAGTAAAAATTGCTTAAAAGCTTTGTACGAAGAAAATCAGTTTTTGGCCAAAGAGGTGGAGAAAATCACTTGAATGCTTATAAAACCTGAGAAAATTTGATCATTAATGTTAGCATTAACTCCAATCATTACTAGTCGACTAGCTTACTTATGAGGCGAGTGATCTGATATAAAATACATAGAAAATAATTTTAAAACCCTTCAAAACATTTTAAACATATTCTAAGGTATTTTCTAAGTGTGCAAGATTCAATATAAAGGCTTTAACATTCTAAAGACACGTATATAAAAATACATCAACTCACACAACTTTGGAGTTTTGATGTGGTCATTTGTTCTTCAACTTGTCTCTTAAATTCTTACACTTCATGAGTCTTGGATGAGTTTCTTTATCATCATACTGAGCCCCTGTTCCGACTCTTCTTCTTCAAGCTTGAACTTAATTTCGTTGACGTTTGTAGGCTTGAATGAACTTCTTTGACTTTGTTGACCATGTTGACTTGACTTGAACTCATCGTCATTAGTTTTGTGTAACTACACAAATCTTATTAGCACAACTAATTGTTTGCTAATAATCGAAATAAACTTGGGATGATTTAATATCCTCTTTATATAAACTTGGGATGACTTAATATCCTCTTTATATGAGGCTTAGCCTCATATGTCATATGATATCCATTATTCTCATATGCTTATCTATATTTTGTCATATCATATTAATGCAACATAGTGCACTATTTTATTTTTTGTAGTGATTTTTCCTTATACCCTATCAATAATTAGGCTAATGATGGATGGCAATAACCCCCCTCCAAAAAGAACCTCAAACCTAGCCACATGCCCAAGTTACAAACATATTGATTTAGGTAGATTACATATTGTTGATCTCTATATCTTGATAAAAATATAATCATATGTTCTTCGTACTTGTCTAAATCACACACACACGATAATAATGTACAACATATGACATATGATGTACACCTTTTATTTATGCCAACTCGATGTGTTGTCTAATTGATACGAATGGTCACATGTGTACTTTTACGCCTCGTGGAAGAAAGTACACAACGTTAACATATATGAATGATGCACCTCATATGCCATATAAGGTACATTATTCACACACACACACACACATATACACACACGTGAATTAGATTTAAATTTACATTTATTTTTTGAACTAAAACTTAAAAGTTTAAAGTAGAAAAATTGTGAACCCAAATCATAATTCTCTTTTGTTGAAAATGATCTTACACATCTAAACTATTTAAACATAAAATTTCAAATCATTTTGGTTTATCTTACCCATCCATCAATTAGGTGACAAACTAGTGGGTCATAATGAAATTCTGAAATGTTAATTTTGTTGCCACCTGATGCGATGGGGAAACATATCTGTTAAGGCCAAAAATGACCAAAACAATTGATGTGCTGACGTGGACCCTTTCCTGCAGAGTCGGAGACTCGTCAGCCGGTTGAGTGGGACCCTAGGTTGGAAGAACCAGGGTCGTTGATGGACGGTAGTTGACTTGCGATGCTCGATCGACCGATTCGTGTGTCGATCGGTCGAGGCTGAGAAGCTCAGGAGCGACCCTCACGGAAGATCGAGACTCGACGATCTGCACCACAAGGAAGCACCAGGAGGGTAGCGTCAGGAGGGTCGGATCTAGGTCCCGACCCAAATCCCCTCCGATGCTTAAGTTAAATGGAACTTAAGGAAGATATGGAGCTTGGAGCAGCTGAGATCGACCTAAGGAGGGTCTTCCCAGATCTGACGTCGCAAGCTCCTTTGTTGAAGTAATGTAAGATGGAATATGTAGGGTCTATGTATTAGATCTCGTATCTTGGGAGTTGAAACCTTTTTACCATTGTCTTTTCAGGTATTTATATGCGTTGCTCCGGTGATTGCGACTAACCGTCCCTCATTGATTCGGGCGGGATCTTCTCCAGGATTGGGATAATGGCTGCCCATTTACTCGGTCTCATTAACTCCCCCCTGAGCAGGAGCTTAACGGTCGAGTGAGCCATTCGTTTGACTGAGTATTACTCCGCCTTAATGGCAGGTTTTGGGTCGTAGGCACCAAATGGGATGGGGAAAGAATGATTTTCTTGATCTGCCTCCATTTTCATTTCGTAAGCTTGACTCCATCGTTGCTTCCTTCGGAGTTTGCTTGATCCTGCTAAGGTACCTTGCCTAACATCCATACATGCATGTTTCCACCGATTATGATACAGGAGCCATCTTACGAAGAGCTCATGGATCGCCTTCGACTTACTCAACGCGTTGCATAGAGCCAGCTCTTCCCGTTCGTCGGAGGGATCCGAGCACATAGGTTTCCAAAGTGATTTTGGAGATGGTGTCCGAGTTTTTTCTTGATCTGGTTGCTGAGGTTGGGTTGGGTTGTCTCTGCCCTCCTTTTAGGGTTAGGTTGCCCAGTTTGGACGAGAGTGTTTTCCCCGGAAGAGCGAGGTTGGAGTGTACCCCAAAGCTTTTCGTCTTGGGCTTCGCTTTCCTCTTCACCCCTTCATCATAGAGGTACTATGCTCTTCGGGGCTTTCTCTTTGTCAACTTGCACCCCAAGCCATTTCTCCACTGGTCGGTTTCATTGTTCTTTATGAGCTCTGTGTGGTTCGACCATCCATTTGGATGTTTAAGTATTTCTTCTAAATAATAGTTGATCACCACAAGGTGTGGTATCACATTGTCGCTCGCCCGAAAAAGAGGCTCATATACGATCTCCCGCTTTCTGATCCTTGCTGGGAAGACACTTTTGTGTTTGTCGTTCTCTCCGACTTAGGACCGATGCTCAATGGGTGGAGTTCTCCGAGCCCTGACCTCGCTGAAGAGTCCAAGCTAGCACCAGAAGAGGTCGAGGCTAGGTTAACGTCAGGGGAGGTCGATGCGGCCAAACTCCTTCTGAGTCGATCGTGGCGAGAGAGGTCGACTTCGTACCTGTTGGATGGCCATCAACTAAAGACCGTTTTGTGGAGTCTGGATTATGTATACCGCTTCTGTGTCATTACTGCAGCCACTCACGATAATTATATCCATTGTTTGCAGATATGACTAACGGAGCTCGCAGAAATGTGGACTCTGGACTGGGTCAAGTTTGGAGAGAGCAACGCATGAAGAAAGGATCACTGAGGGATCAAACGCTCGGTCTCCCATTCCCATTAGTCAGAGCTCTTCCTCTGAGGGGGTGAGGTCAGGCAGACCTCGAGATCATCTTCCCGTGCCTCTTCGAGGGAGGTCCCGAGTCGAGCTATCGTTCGCTCTGTTCCACCCCTTGCCTCCATCGTTGTTTCGGAGCCGCTGATTGTGGACGATGCTGACAACGTTGTGATTCTTGAGCCCATCGAAACTGTTAGTAAGAAACAGGGCCCATCCTTCTATGAAGAGGATGAGTTGGAAAAAAGAGGCGAGTCGAGGAGGCAAACCCTCCGCTTTCACCCATGGAAAAATGGGGACAATTGAGACCCCCGTGGCTCCTCTTTTGGACAAATGGCCATGGGACGGTATTGCGTCATCTGCTCCCTTGGTCGGCCCGATCCCCTCGAAATTCGATCGAGTTCTGCTGCTCAACCAGCTCTCGTCTCGTTCCTCAGGACTCGTTCGAGGCGAACCTCATCAGCCTCCCTTCGTCATTAGGAGGGAAGAGTTGGCCCTATCGGACTTTGGGACGACGACTCGATTGGTGGAGAACTCCATTCTCCCTCGGGATTTGGAGCTCCTTTAAGGGTTGGACATCGAAAGGGTGGTTAACTTCTTTGTGGGACGCAGATATCAGGTATGGTGTTCGCCATTCGTATATTGACTTGCAATTTCGTTGTTTCTGACTGATACTTTCCGCAGATGTCCATCATTCGCGTCGTGTTACGCCGCCAGGCCATCGACATAATTGAGGGAGGGCGGCGGGTGGAGACGGTTGAGCGCAAGTCCTCCGAGCTCGAAGCCCGGATGAGGAAGGAGGAGGAGAATTTGGAGAAAGCTCTTGCAGCCAAGGCCGATGCATAGTGGGCGACCATGGAGGCCAAAAATAGCCTCTCGTCCATGTCTGACCTCCAAAAATATGCTGAGATTCAATGGAGGAAGGAGAGGTCTCAGCTCCAGGCGAATCTCGAAGCTTCGAAGAGGGAAGCAATCGAGCTTCGAGCCAAAGCTTCTCACTCGGAGTGGTTGGCGGAAGCTTGCAAAGCGGAGATAGCTAAGCTCCAGGCCAAAGCTGTCGAGTCGGAGAGAGCCGCTGCGATTCATGAGGAGCTCACGTCAATGTTTACATAGGCGATGGAAGCTTTCCAGAACGTTTTTATGCCGATGGGTGCTCCCACCTCCTAGGCTGGCGGAACTCTGACATAGGTTTTTTGTAACCTTTTTTGTTTTGAAATGAAATAAAAGAACTTTTGAGTTTTCGAGTCTCTTATATCTCCAAGTTTCGTTTGAGCATATGTGCGTGTATGGCCCCTCAACGACTCAATTTGTAGTGTTTCAAAAATCGATAGTAAGTTGGGTCGTTGATACGTCAGACATATTCACCCGAGAGATATGATCTTATAGATCATAGACCTTAGGGGCGTGTTTCGTTCGGTGGTGAGTGGCGAGACCTATTAGACTTACGACCGTCGATGCTCAAGGGTCGTTTATGTTGAGGGATGTATGCCCTCAGTTCATTTATATTTGATGAAAATGAGTTTTTAATATTAGATGTGGGAATTTTGCATATGATGCAAATGGAATTAAATGTGTCGTAAATTATTTATGTACATATTTAATATAATAAACATGTGGAAATGGTATCTGGATGATGGGATCGTCCCGGTCTAAACGCAGGTTCAAAGCGCATCGAAAACGGACTCCAAATGCTCAAAAAGAGCCAAAACAGCCAGAGAAGCATATCTAGGGCATTGCGGGTCGGGCCCGCATCAGCGGGCGCCCAACCCACGCGTGCCTGCTAAGGCGGGCGTCCGCCCGCGCCTGCCAGGCAGGCCCCGCCCGCTTGAAGCGGGCACGCGTGCACAGTAAGCGCCGACGATGTGGGCGCGTGCACGCGCCCGCTGGGTGCACGCAAGGCACTCGCCAATGCCTTGCGCCCGCCCAAGCGCGTGCGCGTGCATTGCACGTGCCCAGGCACGTGCATTGCGTGCTCGCAGGAGCAGCCCGCGTGGGGCCCCACGACCTAGGGCTTCGTGCCCAGCTTTGGCGGCTGCGTTTTTGCGAAAACAAGGTTTTGGGCCGATTTTAGAGCATTGTTGAGGGGTTAAACGAACTTGGAATAAAGTGCCGTTTCTTCATACGCGTTCACCGTTCAGTGCTCTTCGATTTGATAGGTTGTATCACTTGCGAAGCTCAATGGTGAGGGTGTGAAAATTAGTTGAAGTTTAGTTTTAGTGTAAGGCAAACTAATTTAATTTTTCCCTCTCCAATAATTTAGTCCCACATCGGATATGCTGAAAGGGGAGGGATGAGCCGCCTATATAAATAGGGGCCAACCCTCCTCCTTGAAACTCGCACCAAGTCTCCAAATCCGAGATCCCAAAAGTTTGGAGCACGCCCGGATTAAGACCTAAATTAATTATTCACTCTCTCCTTCAATTCTTCCTTGCTTCTGATTGGGCTTTAGCAAAGTTACGAAGGAGCTCGGATCGGATCCGAAGTCTTGACAGAGGATCCACTCAAGGTGAAATCTTCTTCGGCGCGTGGTTGGCTTAGCGACAAGGGTGTTGCTCGCCTCGGAACGTGGTGCGGTTCGGGAAGCGGTTCGACTCGGGACGATGTACGGCTCGGGACGCGGTTCGGCTTGAGAGAAGCGGCGCGATGTCAAAGAAATGTTGCTGAAAACGATGCTTCGTATTCTACGGAAAAGAAGTGAAAGGTATGTAGTTTAAATATTCATGCGTTTATAATTGCAAACGTTAGATAGATCTATCCTTAGGGGTTGGTCGGACCCAACCCCGGGATAGTAGAGATATTGGTTAGGGTTAATATCTTTTGGGCTTAAAACTTAAAACCGTTTTAAGTTGATTTTTCCGCTACTAATTTTGTTTTATCGTCCGTCCGACTTATTAGGCCGGACATCGAATTTATGGCCCTCAAGACCAAGAAAACCCAACATTGGTATCAGAGCCAGTCTACTTGATCTATATTTTGCATTTTATAAAATGTATATGATACAACATGTTTCTTCATCTGATGGAGGTTTTATTTAAACTGTTAAATTGTCATTTTCCTATGCAATGTTTTTATTTTCGAAAATTGTTTTGAAAATTATATTTAATTTTAAACTCATTTGATACTTTTAAAATTAGATCTTAATTATTATGTGATGATAATTAATTGTTCTAACTTAATTATGAGATACTTTTAAGTTGCAAGTGTTAAAATTTTATGTGATAAATTTTTTGTATTTTAATGGTTGTCATATTCTTGCTTATTATGTGATAATACAAGAAAAACTATTAGGTTAGCCATTAAAAGTTTCCTAAAAATTATATGATTATTTTTAATGGACATGCTATGATTTAAAGTTGTTTAAATGCCTAATACATGATTTGGATAGCACCCTAAATCAATCTTTATAGTTGATCAGGACATTAATAAAAGTTATTAACCAATCCTAATAAATTTCAAAGTTTAGGATTCAACTAGTTAATAGGATTAACTAGTTTTATTGAAGCCAATTCTAGTCGATGGCACACATATGAATAATAAGTTTCCTTCAATGGACCATGATCCAGTCTAGTGTTTTTTTGACTAGTGTTGTCGATCACCGTAGCTCGACTGGGGATAGTGATCTTGGCTTAGCCAAATCCCTGGCCGTGTTCCTTTGGACCGCAAGGATGCGAATTGTGATTATGTGACACCTTTGATTACATCTAGTCAATTACGTTAAAATTTTTCTTCAAGATTAGCCGTAACCCTTCTTGTTTTAGAGGTTGGTAACTATAGGTTCTATGTTATAGTTGTTGAGCACACTCAAGCTATGTCATAGCTACTTTATGGAAACCAACTTCTCTTTACATAAGATGTAGTCTAGACTTAACCAAAACCGTCGCGTCGTGCCCGTACATCGAGCGCCGACGTAAGTTAGGCTAGATACGAAAATAAGGGTCCGACTAGACCAGTCATTGTGATTTGGATGAACACACTCATGATCATAAGTGGCTAGGGGTAAAAAACAATACGGGAATCATATATGATATGATTGATGCAGAGTCATCTACCAATCGCAGAGTCAAGCAATTTGTTAAGCACACTCAAGGTTGTGAGACTCAGGGTGGTTGGATCTCTTTTCCATTTAATTTAATTAAATCGTTCATTATTAAGGCTAAAAATGATCGCAAAAATAGTGGGAGGATATAATTAGATAAAATCCATTCTATCTATAGTTAAAATTGAACATATGCTAAACTAGGCTAGTTCTATGTTTACTAATGGAATCAAAATCATAATATTCTAAGAGAATAAGTTAACTAGTCCAAATGGTTGGTTAATAAAATATCAACTTAAATTCTAATTGATAAACTAAATTAAGTTCTCGCTGACATTAAATGACCTTCTTAGCACATGCTTAAGGACACTGATTTCCTTAAGTTCTGGGTCCAACAAAATAAATGCATGCTACATGTCACTCGCCTCTATGAGGGGCAGTTTGAATATACTGATGTTCAAAGCATGTTTCTCCATACAATTTGTTGAGTCAACTCAAGGTTGTATGGAAAACGGTTTCGATCCGCAAAGTTCGAAACTTCGATCAAATTGTTTGAATCATAAATGAGTGGATGAGCGGTACCAGACTATGTATCACAACCGGATCTTGAGACGCGCAACTTGTTGAGCACACTCAAGGTTGCAAAGTTCAAGCATTTGGATATATGATATGTTTGCACGGCTATTATTTGTGTTGAGACACGTAATATCTAAATGAGATTTAGAAAAGGAAGAAGGCATTAAGGAAAGTCAATCGAGAAAGAAAGTTTTATTTATCATTAGTAAATACAAAAGTATGATGAACTGAAAATGTGACATATTTGATGTCACGGTTTCAGGATAATCGTTATACAAGGAAATAGATTGTCCTACATGTTGGAAAAAGGAGCAATTCTTGTTTCTTGGACCATAGAGGACGTCTAACATTTTTGGTGAATGTCGTCACCTTGCTTCTGAAGCAATGAGTAATTTGTATAACAATAATGTATTAAATGTTAATACATGAATATGCAAGATAGTAGCAAAACTTATATGGCAAAATAGACTAGGCCGTACCGAAGAGACTAAGCTTCACAAGTCACATAAAGAGTGGTCTGACCTCTCGTATTATGAGTCAATAGACACTTGTGAATCTTGTCTCAAAGATATGATATCCGAAATTCCATATGTAAGACAGTGTGAGAATGAATTGGTGAACTCGTAGTCTAGTACATACGGATGTACCCGGACCCAAGTCTAAGTTAGACATGATGAGTTCTTATTTTCTTACGACTCGTGTTCTTGCTGAAACACAAGTCTGATAAAATAGATAACACAATGGCAGAAGTATTTGAATTGTTTCGATCAGATCAAAGAGTCGAATACTTAGTTATATAATTCTTGCGTAATTAAAAGAAAATGTGATTTTCTCTCAGGTCAAGTCTCTTAACACATCGATGTGTTGGAGAGCATGAATCACACTTTGTTAGACATGCTGTGATGCATGGCAAGTGACTCCGAGTTACAATCCTCCCTCTGGGTTAAGTCCCAGATTGTATTGCAGAGGTTCTTGATAAGGTTCTACGGGACCTTATCAATATGATATTCATTAAATTTATAGTTAAGAAGTTACTGGATTACTCGAGTCGCGTGAGACGAAAAGTCGAGTAAAACATCATAGTTGTTGATGACTTAGTCAACTTCTAGGATCCCATTCGGAGTAGGGATTCTGATTAATAACTTGATGAATCCAAAAAGGGTCCTTGCATGTAAATAAAGTATGGACTTTAGTTTACGTGCCTAAGAAAAGTGTTTCCTTTGTCTGCAAGTGAATCTTCGAGTCTAGAAGATTGGTGCAGAAGGAAAATAGTGAAGTACAACTTATGTTGGTTGAGAATGGTTATCATCCTAATTCTATAAACAGATTATGATGAAACTTTCTCGCCAACAGCTGTGTACAAATCTATTCGGATCAGACTCGATGTAAATGCTCATGATGATCACGAAAACTGGAATATATATGTTTTCTAAGTATTATTTAGAAGAACAAACTTATAGAGTTTTCAAGGTCAGTGGGAGCAAATAAAATGCATGTGAGGCATCAAGGAGCCGGAACATATGGTTTGACAAAGTGGTCAAAGAGTTTCACACTTTATCAGAAATGATTATGAACCGTCTAAAGGACCATTAAACTAATTTGAATTACTCTCGATGAGCTGGATGAGATCCAGGCAAGATAAATATTATGGATTCCAAGAGACCAAGGAAATTATTTGGATGAGATTCAAAGGTGTGGTCTAACATGAACATAGAAACTCATTAAGTCTAAAACCAAAGACGGTTTAGCAGATTCACTCACGAAGGCTCTGCAACATAAAGTTCAGAGAGACTTATGTGTAAATGCGGTACGAGATATTAGGATAAATGGGCTTGAGTGCAAGTGAAAGATGTTGGGAGATAGGAATGCCCTCGCACTCGAGGCAATTTATCTCTTTGTAAGTGTACAAACGTCTTGTTCAAAATTATAGTAAGCTGTATGGTAAGAATTTATCTAAGTTAATAAAAATGTAGTCGATATTAGAACTTAGGTAAAGTCCAATGCGAGGTTAAACAAGTCTCGAAATGAGGATCTCGATCATGGAGAAGTGTTTAACTATTTGTAGCATAAGTCTAGAAACATTCATGGTCGTAGATGTTTTGAGAAAAGGATATCGACACATCGGATAGACCATTGTGTCTTAGTCTTCACTATGTAATGGTGACGATGATCTCATGGTCGTTTGACTTGGCGAAGTCGAAGACGAGACACATATGCTCATTGGAGAATGAGTTCACAGAACGACCCAACGAGAGTTATCATATGGTTAACATTGACCAATCTGTCAATGATAACTCTCAATGATGATAGTCAAGTTGGTCTTTTGACTTGAGGTCATGGTACGAACCTGTACGTGAACGGTGTCATTTAGATCACTGATCTAGTATCGGGAAAGCCCCATTGAAAGGCCTTTGGTTGGGTGACACTCGAAGCGTGCGAGGAGAGTAATGACCAAGGGAGGATTCGTCTCTCCCGTGTATGGGGAGTTAGTGTTGCAGTGTTAGTTCGATCTTTAGTGAGAACTCTGGCCAGAGTATGTTGGAAGAAGTCCAACATTATTTGACTAGAGATCGATGGAGACTAACTAAGTTCAAGCTAGTAGGGTTGACAGTTGACCATACAAAAGGCTTGACTAAGTGACATATTTTTGACGAAGAGACTAAAACTGCGGTATTCATCACGGACACAGTCAGGGTGGTCCCGACAATGCTCATGTCAATGAGTTAACCATATAAGTATGATACCGAAATAGGGACGACACCTGCTGCTCGTGGTCTCTACCGTCTGGGGTTTCGAGCCCCACATATAGTAGGGTCAGGCTGTAAGGTCTCGCACAGAGTGAGACCTTCGTCAAGTAATAGGTAGAAATTAGGGAGAAAATGCATTTGATGCAAAGGACAGAAAACTGCAAAGAGTTTGCAGTTAGCTTGCAGACTCGGGATAAATGATCCTGAGTGCAAGTGTGAGATGTTGAGGAATGTATGCCCTCAGTTCATTTGTATTTGATGCAAATGAGTTTTTAATATTAGATGTTGGAATTTTGCATATGATGCAAAGGGAATTAAATGTGTTTTAAATTGTTTACGTGCATATTTAATATTGTAAACGCGTGGAAATGGTTACCTGAATGACGAGATCGTTCCGGTCTAAACGCAGGTACAAACCGTGTCGAAAACGGATTCCAAACGCTCAAAAATAGCCAAAACAGTCGGAGAAGCCCATTTGGGGCATTGCGGGTCGGGCCTGCATCAGCGGGCGCTCGTGCCCGTAAGGCGGGCGGGCGCTTACGCCCGCCAGGCAGGGCCCGCCCGCTGTGCACGCAGACGCGTGCACTGCGCGCGCAGGAGCTTCCTATGTGGGGGCCCCCACGACCTAGGGCTTCATGCCCAGCATCCCATGGGCCTACGGGTAGGATGACGATCGGAATTAGGGGTCTAATGGTGAGACGTTGCCTTAAAAGTGGTACCGGCATCCCATGGACCCGATATTCCGGTCGGTGCCCAGGATGATACGCCGAACTTCCCGGGTTCGATCAGTGGGCACTCCCGTGTCCATTAACACTGATCGACTCCGGGAGCACTAAGCTCGCAACGATAACTCCCAACGTCTCATCCTGCCGCTCCCCCGCGCTAGAATTCGGCGTCTACGCTAAGGGCGTGAGCTATGGCTAGGGAGTCAACCGCCAAGTTTATTCCCCCTTGGCCCAACGGTCAAAGGCGGTTTTTTTTCCCGCCGATGAGAATAAAACACCCCGCGTAACCGTTAGATTCCTAATCCCTATCGATTTCCTAACCCTATGGACGCATCGGGAAGAGCCCCCGAAGGGGTTTCCGCCAAAATCCCGGATTTGGGAACTACTCACAAATATTCATTAAAAAGCGATCTAAATGAAAATGGACCGTCAAAATCATAATCAGACAATAGAAATGCAATGGTAGTAAATCAATTAAGATAATACTAAAGTTTTACAAAGATCCGAAAACTTACAAAAACTGGAAAATTACAGCCGTCACAAAATGAAGAAAACAGTAAAAAATAACCAACTCCCGAATCTGGAAAACCTAGGGTTCTATTTATAGAAAACGACATCACCCGATCGGTTGACAAGTCAACCGATCGGGTGAACCGCTTCACAAAATTACAGCGCAATGCAGGGATTTCACCCGGTCAGTATGAACCGGTCGGTTGGAACTTGGTGCGGTCGGTTGGATCTTGGTGCCGACCGGTTGGATCTTGGTGCGGACCGGGTGAAGAGACCGGTTAGATCTTTGAGTTTGGGCTGTTGAAATTCGGCTACAGGTGAACCGATTGGGTGAAGGTCACCCGATCGGTTGGCAATCAGCTTCGAATTTCCAGAGACTTTGAGCTTTTGACCCGGTCACTGAACCGACCGGGTGACTTCTCGTGAGCTCCAAACTGCGCCCGGGTGGTGCACGCGTGCATCACCCGATCGGTTGGTGATGACCAACCGACCGGGTGAGGGGCTGAAAGATGCAATCTTCGTCGTTTGACCCCCTGGATCACGCGTGACTCCTCCCGTTGCTCCGGGGACACATGATATCATCGTTTTATGCCCCAAATGCCAGTAATCTCCTGCAAAACACAGAAAACACAGAAAAGTGAAAGAAAACAAGAAAACACAAAAACACGAGAAAACGAATAAAAAACAGTGGTAAAATACGGAAAAACACGGAAGAAAACGTGCGTAAATATATGAAATATAAACGTACGTCAAAATCCCCCAAGCTGAACTCTTCCTCGTCCTCGAGGAAGACGAGTGAGAGTAGGACCTCGGAGGGGAAAAATAGAGAGAAAGAGAGAAAAAGAAAACTCTATATCCTAGATCGCCCGTCAGGGCCAACAAAAATCAAAAACGACACACCAAGCAAGCAAACGCCAAATCACATCACTAAACCAAGGAGTACGAGTCCAAACAAGTGCCGTGGGTCCACGCGATGAAGCGCGAGTGAGTGTGGTCGTGCGTTAGCAGACGGTGTCACTATCTACGATGTGCAATAAAGCTCGATATACACAAATCCAGGAAACGACCCAAATATCGATTCGAATTGAATAAAGCGGTGAATATATAGTTCAAGCATGCATGAGAATAGAGAGAATCGAAACATATCATGCGTCGGGGACTCCACAACTAGGGTTAAGGAAATCACCACACTAAAGCCTAGATAATAGCTAAAAAGTTCCTAAGCCAAGTGTTTTCGAAACCGATGGGGGGTTGAGATGATGTGGAGAAGAACACTCGGTGCAAATTCTCGCCTTCCCTTTATTCTCGGCAAGTAGGAAAATTATTCACACGGGAATTTTTTTTGGGTTTAGGGTATTTGTATTATTTTTTTGGCTTTTTGGCTATACAATTTTTTCTTTTCTTTTCTTTTTGGGTTTTTCTTTTCTTTTCTCCTTTTTTTTGGATTTTTTGGATATTGGGGTATATACATGTGTACTCTCCCAAGTGGGAGAACGGTACACGACGAGGGGATTTGCACCAAGTAAAACAAAAAAGAAGTCGGAATCTAAAGACTTGGGCAAAGGGAACCATTCTCGCTAATTAGAGCATGGGCTAAATGGGTTATCCTAGTCCTTAATTATGGAATCCCGACACATGCGAAATGAAGCGTACAATATATATATAGCATGCAGAAGAAGCAGACAGTAGAAACAAATACCGCATATTCAAATAGAAGCATGATAATCTAGGGGTCATTACTGGACATGTATATAAAGTAGAATCACAAAGCAGAAGCACACCAAACAGATAGGCACGGCACACGACTCACAAAAAGCTAAGTGGACCCACGATGCGTGAAATGCAAGAGAACTCGAAATCCTAGGGTTAGTGAGTGTGATTATCGATGCTATGCTAGGTGTGTGTGATTTTGTGGCAATTCATCATAGGGTTCATCTCTAGGAGAAAGAGATAAAAAGAAGAAAAGAAAAATTAAAAACACGATGAAAACGGAACAAAAACGAAAAAGAAAGACTCAAATGGCGCACAAAGTGCGACTCCCCCAAGCCGAAGCTTGCATTGCCCTCAATGCAATAAGAGTGAGTACGGGAAGGCAATGAAAATGGGGGGAATACGCACCGACACAAAAAGAAATGAAAAACACAGAAAACACAGATACGAAACTGAAAATAAAGAAAAATCACGATCAAACCACACGACACGAAAATAGAAAAAGAGAGAAAAATCACGAACAAATAACACGACACGACTGGCACGATCAAGAGTAAAACAAGCATACACACACAAAGAGAAAACAAAACACGATAACACAGCAAAACAGACCTCCCCAAGTTAGTCATGACAATGCTAGCAATGAGATATGATCGTGAAAGTGCAGAAATATGCAAGGGGGATGTCAATCGGAGTCGCTGGTACTAGAATGGTAGGGAGAGGGAGAGGAGGGTGGGGAATAGCGAATGAAAGAATCCTCAGAGGATGAGGAGGGTGTGCCTACAGGGGAAGGAGGGGCGACAGGCTGGAGCACGGGTGGATCGATATGTACCGGTGGGTTGTGGTGGAGAATGATGGTACCAGGTGGGCCGACAGTTGGGTGCCAATCGGGAGGATCCAAGGGTGGTAGATGTACTAATGGAGAATACCAAGGATCCAGGTAAAACTCCCATGGCAGATGAGACGGGGGGTAGGGTAGCCGCAAAGGTGCTAAAGGTGGCAGGATCGCGAAAGGAGCGCTGGCGGGGCTATAAAGATAGACTGCACGGTCTTCACCAAAGGGAGTGAGCATATTGATATCGATCAAGTAATCACGATCAATACAGCTACGTCCAGGTAAAATAGGGAGGTCGGGCAGCACTCTCAAAACACAGCTGACAATAAGAGTGATCATCCCACCACAACAGATGGATCCAGAATTGGCGCGGCTAACAGCAAAAATTTCGTGGATGATCCAATGAGCGGCGTTTATGGGCATAGGGATATGCCCAAGGACCCTGTCTTCGGACATGGCATAGAGAAAGAAAAGCTCATCCCTAGATACAGTGGACACATCCACGCGGGCGAAAACAGTGTTGACGAGGATGCAATGGGTGAGGCGGTAACACGGGTGAATAATGTAGGAGTCAAGGGCCTCAGGTGGAAAGGCGGTGTACCGGGTAAATCGTTGCCAAACACCATCAGCCCGAAATTGAGAGTAGATGTCAGTTCGATCGTGGGTGGAATGTTCAATATTAAGATCGGGGTGACGGAGATTAAGGATATTGTTCAACTTGATGAAACCCAGAGAAAAATCGCAGTTGAAAGCGCGGAAGGAGAAACCCCAATCAAACACCTCGATGGAACTGAGGAATTCAAGAGTGAGATTTCTGTGTGTGTGAGCATGGATGTAAGAAAGGGTATGGCACCCGATACAGTTGAAAATTCTGCCGACGCCGTTCGAAAGCCCTAGAGCTTCGAGTGTGGGGCGATCAGTAAAGAGTGTAGGTCGCATCGGGCGATGAAGTAGTGCTCGCAAACGGTCGGACTGTTCTTCAGTAGAAGGGTTTATGCCAAGGAAAGAGGGTGAAAAGGGTCCGTAGAGCGGATCACGGCGTGAAGATGAGGCAACCTCTTTCCCTTTTTTAGACATGGCGACTACGTGGGTGGCGAAAAGGAAAGTGGGAGCGTGTCTATGATGATTATAAAGCAGGTGAAGTAGGTAAAACACCAATTCAGGACATTACAGATAAGGCAAGAGATGTGTAGAGTGGAGAGGTGTTACCCATCAATGTAGCAAGATCAAGCCCCCGGAGGACTCACGCATTATTAGGAAGCGATTTGGGAAGCCGCCGCTCGCTGATCCGACGAGATATAGGATTTTCGAAAATCTGGGGCTAGGGTTAGGGTTTGGATGTTTGGTGAGTGAATGTTGTTGATGGGAAGGGGGTGATGGGGGTAGGGTTTGAGAAATGAGTGAGGATGAGGGTTTAGGGGCAATGGGGTAGATGAGGGCGATCGATTTGGCAGTTGGAGGGGGAGAGATCGCGCGCCCGGAGGTTTGGGGGTCGGGTCGCACAAACAGGGGCATTTATAGGGGCGGAAGTCACCCGATCGGGTGATGTTTCACCCGATCGGTTGGATAAGTTTTGGATATATCTCGCCGGCCAACAGCTACAGGTGAATCGGTCGGGCGAGAAGTCACCCGATCGGTTGACCGCTTCCCAAATTTTTCCCGAGAGCATGTGACATTTCACCCGGCCACTCACCCGTCCGCAGCATTACTCAACCGATCGGTTGATGTGATCTCCAAATTTCCCAAAAGTTCAGCTCTACCCACACGGTCAGCGACCCGGTCTCATCTTTCTCCACCCGGTCGGTTCGTTTAGTTGCTGATACATGCCGTTTAGCTGATACATCCCAACCGATCGGGTGAGTTAACACCCGGTCGGTTGGGGCCTTATTTTCTGCAGAAACCCAAAAATCGCCTAAGTTCCACGTCGGAAGTTCTTGCGGCTGGATTTATTTATAAAAATAGAGAAAATAACGATAAGAATAATCCTAAAAATTGAAACAAAAGTTTAGAGCATGGGCTGCCTCCCATGAAGCGCTTTTGTTTAACGTCGTTAGCTCGACGCCTCAGGCGGTGGTCAATTAGGATCCGGAGGGTTAGAGAAAGAGTTGTCGGTCGTTGGGAGACCGACCGGAGGGAATTCTGGTTCTCCAACGGCATAGTGTTTCAGACGCTGTCCGTTGACTTTAAACGGCTCATCCCTTCCCATTATCTCAATAGCCCCATGCGGGAAAACTTTGGTGACACGGAACGGTCCCGACCACCTTGACTTGAGCTTTCCAGGAAAGAGCTTCAGCTTTGAGTTGAATAGGAGAACCAAGTCCCCTTCTTTGAATTCCCTCTTCAAGATTCGCTTATCGTGCCACCGCTTCAGCTTATCCTTGTAAATCTTGGCGTTCTCATAGGCATTGAGCCGGATTTCGTCGAGCTCGTTGAGTTGTAACTGCCGGTGCCCCCTACCTCCTTGGCGTCGAAGTTCAGATTCTTAATTGCCCAAAATGCCTTATGCTCCAATTCCACAGGCAGATGGCAAACTTTTCCATAGAAAAGCCGGTAGGGGGTCGTGCCGATCGGAGTTTTAAATGCTGTACTGTAGGCCCAAAGCGTGTCAGGAAGTTTTGATGACCAATCCTTTCTAGAGTTGGCCACAGTCTTTTCTAGTATGCTTTTAATCTCCCAGTTAGAGACTTCCGCCTGACCGCTGGTCTGCGGGTGGTAGGCACGCCCCACCCGGTGTTGTACCCCGTATTTTTTTAAAAGAGCCTCGAATTTCTTCTCTATAAAGTGGCTCCCTCCGTCACTGATCAGGACACGAGGTACACCGAACCGCGGGAAGATGTTGCTTTTAAAGAATTTGGCCACCACTCTGGAATCATTGGTTGGACTGGCTATCGCTTCAACCCATTTCGACACGTAGTCCACAGCCACCAAGATATACTGGTTCCCTGAAGAGGAAGGGAACGGTCCCATGAAGTCCACTCCCCACACATCGAAGATTTCCACCTCCAGGATGTAGTGTTGAGGCATCTCATTCCTTTTGGAGATATTCCCCGTCCTTTGGCATTTATCGCAGGCCTGTACATAAGCATGTGTGTCCTTGAAGAGTGTTGGCCAGTAGAATCCGCTCTGGAGAATTTTTGCGGTGGTCTTGTAGGTGCTCGCATGCCCTCCACATTGCTGACCGTGGCAGTGGGAAATGATGGAGGTCGCCTCAGTTTCAGGGATGCATCTTCATATTACCCCATCATTGCAGGTTTTGTACAGGTGGGGGTCATCCCAATAAAATTTGCGGACCTCATGGAAAAATTTCTTCTTCTGCTGAAAGCTCACATTGTGGGGGACGAAGGCATAAGCCAGATAATTTGCGATGTCGGCGTACCAAGGGGTCCAGGAGGAAGAGATAGAGAAAAGATGCTCGTCAGGGAGCGAATCATCGATCGGCGTAGCATTTAAATCGAGTGTAGGCATCCTGGACAGGTGATCGGCAACAACATTCTTTGCCCCCTTCTTGTCTCTGATTTCCAGGTCGAATTCCTGGAGGAGGAGAATCCATCTAATGAGCCGCGGCTTAGCTTCCTTCTTGCTCAATAGGTATTTAAGAGCCGCGTGATCTGTGTGCACGATCACCTTGGCGCCAACGAGATATTGCCGGAACTTGTCCATGGCGTAGATGACCGCTAGCAATTCTTTTTCCGTGGTAGTATAATTTCTTTGGGCGGCATCAAGGGTTTTGCTCATATAATATATGACATGAAGATTTTTATCCTTCCTCTGCCCCAAGACAGCACCAACCGCATAATCACTAGCGTCACACATTAGCTCAAAGGGTAGATTCCAGTCCGGTGGCTGTATTATGGGCGCGGAAATCAAAGCTTGTTTCAGGACGCGGAAGGCCTCCATACACTCCTCGCTGAAGACGAAAGGCACGGCCTTCACGAGGAGTTGGGTCAGCGGCCTGGAAATCTTCGAGAAGTCTTTTATGAAGCGGCGATAAAATCCCGCATGTCCCAGAAATCCACGGACTCCTCGAAGATTGAGCGGTGGTGGAAGCTTTTCAATCACATCAACTTTAGCCTTATCAACCTCGATTCCCCTCGAAGAGATGACGTGCCCCAGCACAACCCCTTCTTGGACCATGAAGTGGCACTTCTCCCAATTTAGGACTAATCCCTTTTCTTGACATCTCTCCAGGACTTTAGTTAGATTACTGAGGCACGAGTCAAACTTAGTTCCATAGACGGAGAAGTCGTCCATGAAAACCTCCATGATGTCCTGGGAGTAGTAGGAGAAGATAGCAGACATGAGTCTTTGGAATGTAGCAGGGGCGTTACAAAGTCCGAAAGGCATTCTTCTATAGGCGTATGTCCCGAATGGGCAAGTGAAAGTCGTCTTCTCCTGGTCATCGTTATGAATAGGGATCTAAAGAAACCCTGAGTACCCGTCCATGAAACAGAAATAGTTATGCTTCGCCAGCCTCTCGAGCATCTGGTCAATGAAGGGGAGATGGTAATGATCCTTCCTCGTTGCCTTGTTCAGCTTTCTGTAGTCAATGCACATCATGTACCCCGTGACGGTCCTCGTTGGTATTAGCTCGTTCTTCTCGTTGCGAACCACCGTCATTCCTCCTTTCTTGGGTACGACGTGCACCGGGCTAACCCAGCGACTATCGGAGATAGGGTATATGATACCGGCATGTAGAAGCCTAACAATCTCCTTTTTTACAACTTCCATCATTATGGGATTTAGCCTCCGCTGCGGCTCAATCGAGGAGGCTTGCTCATCTTCAAGCAGAATTCTGTGTGAGCAGAGGCATAAGCTAACCCCTTTTAAATCTTCAATTGCATATCCGAAAACTCCCTTAAACCTTTTTAAAACACCAAGAAGTCTGGTCATTTGGTCTTCAGGCAGTGAAGAGTTCACTATGACCGGCAGGGTCGAGCCAGCCCCCAAATATTCATACTTTAGCCCCGGGGGTAACTCTTTCATCTCAACTTCGTGAGGCCCCGACGCATACTTCTCAAGCTGAGCATCCTCAAGGGAAAGGAGTTCTTCGTGGATTTCTTGGAAGCCAGCATCCGCAACCTCACTCCCAGCTGCGGTTCCTCATGGCAAAGTCTCGCAGGGTATTGTGGGAACGACCGAGGAAGGCATTGGGTCTCTTTCAAGCTCATAATAATTGTCCGGGAAGAAGGCTTCTAAGTGAAAACAGGTTTCAACTGTCGATGGTTCCCCACAACTGTTTCTAGCTTCCTCGTCCAAAGATTCGGGATGCTCGATAGAAGTCTGCAAGGAATAGATCGGTTCCTGTCCAACGTAGCCCACAGACTCAGCCTGATGGTTCTCCTGACCAAACTCCGCGAACAACTCTTCCTCACTAAATTCGGGGCTAGGAATGTCGATATACGCTACTTCACCATGCGGAAAGAGAGTTGACGTGGCAAGGTGCTCCTGCGTATCTTGATATCTCTTCTGATTTTACACGGCGGCAGACAGAAGGGATAGTATATTCGAAGTATTCAAGGATTCTGCTAAGCTTCGTGCCAAACAGCGGATATGGTGTGAGTGATCCCAGATGTCACCTGAAACCGCATGCAACATCCTCGTCGTGGGGCAGAGAACCTATAAGAAAGGAGAGAGAGAGAACTGCACAAATAGCAAACACGTCAAAAGCACGGGTTGCATAAACGGAAACCGAAGGTAGCGACGGTAGCTCGGCGATTCAGTCAATTAGTACTATACAATTACAATCTACAATATGTACAAGTGAAATTGAAAAGTGTAGAGTGCAAAAATTATCGCGAGGTAGGGATAGGAGCTAGACACTAGGGTTCATGAGATCCAAAAATAACAAGCACGTTGCCTCCCCGGCAACGGCGCCATAAACTTGACGTGCCCCCGGTTTGTAAGCCGCAAATGGCCGGGGGACCCGGTGGAGGTTTAGATATTTGTAACCGCAAGCGCACGGTGTTGTAGTGTGGCTTGGTGGTCGAACACAGGGAGGCGAGGATGTGCTTGTGTCAAAGAGGATCAAAGTCACCCCGTGGGCGAGCTAGCCCAGATCGATTGATGGGTTGTCACGGTAAAGCAATGCAAGGTATAGACAATATGAAGGAAAAAACCCGGGAATCTGGTTTCGACCCCAACGAGCGACTCTCATCGATACGGCCTACGGGTAGGATGGCGATCGGAATTAGGGGTCTAATGGTGAGACGTTGCCTCTAAAAGTGGTACCGGCATCCCATGGGCCCGATATTCCGGTCGGTGCCCAGGATGATACGCCGGACTTCCCGGGTTCGATCAGTGGGCACTCCCGTGTCCATTAACACTGATCGACTCTGGGAGCACTAAGCTTGCAACGATAACTCCCGACGTCTCATCCTGCCGCTCCCGCACGCTAGGATTCGGCGTCTACGCTAAGGGCGTGAGCTATGGCTAGGGAGTCAACCGCCAAGTTTATTCCCCCTTGGCCCAACGGTCAAAGGCGGCCTTTTTCCTGCCGATGACAATAAAACACCCAGCGTAACCGTTAGATTCCTAATCCCTATCGATTTCCTAACCCTATGGACGCATCAGGAAGAGCCCCCGAAGGGGTTTCCGCCAAAATCCCGGATTTGGGAACTACTCACAAATATTCATTAAAAAGCGATCTAAATGAAAATGGACCGTCAAAATCATAATCAGACAATAGAAATGCAATGGTAGGAAAGCAATTAAGATAATACTAAAGTTTTACAAAGATCCGAAAACTTACAAAAACTGGAAAATTACAGCCGTCACAAAATGAAGAAAACAGTAAAAAATAACCAACTCCCGAATCTGGGAAACCTAGGGTTCTATTTATAGAAAACGACATCACCCGATCGGTTGACAAGTCAACCGATCGGGTGAACCGCTTCACAAAATTACAGCGCAATGCGGGGGTTTCACCCGGTCAGTATGAACCGGTCGGTTGGAACTTGGTGCGGTCGGTTGGATCTTGGTGCGGACCGGGTGAAGATACCGGTTGGATCTTCGAGTTTGGGCTGTTGAAATTCGGCTACAGGTGAACCGATCGGGTGAAGGTCACCCGATCGGTTGGCAATCAGCTTCGAATTTCCAGAGACTTTGAGCTTTTGACCAGGTCACTGAACCGACCAGGTGACTTCTCGTGAGCTCCAAACTGCGCCCGGGTGGTGCACGCGTGCATCACCCGATCGGTTGGTGATGACCAACCGACAAGGTGAGGGGCTGAAAGATGCAATCTTCGTCGTTTGACCCCCTGGATCACGCGTGACTCCTCCCGTTGCTCCGGGGACACATGATATCATCGTTTTATGCCCCAAATGCCAGTAATCTCCTGCAAAACACGGAAAACACGGAAAAGTGAAAGAAAACAAGAAAACAAGAAAACACGAGAAAACACGAGAAAACGAATAAAAGACGACGGTAAAATACGGAAAAACACGGAAGAAAACGTGCGTAAATATATGAAATATAAACGCACGTCAGGCTTCCATGGTAGCAACCAAATAAATGATGAGTTGGTCATCCTTATCTGATTTGTCAGAAGCGGTAGGCTGCGGAGGTACTCTTTTAGTTCGGAGAAAGCTTTCTTGCAATCCACGGTCCATTCGATGACCCTCTTGCCATTCGCGGTAGATGCTAATGCCTTTCTCAATACTTTGAAGGAAGGCAAATATCTCTCGGCTGACTTGGACAAGAACCGGCCCAAAGCCGCTATTCTCCCATTCAGTCTCTAAAGCTCACTGATTGTTGAGGGCTCCTTCATCGCCACAATTACCGCGATTTTGTCGGGGTTAGCCTCTATCCCTCGGGTCGTCAGCATGAAACCGAGAAACTTTCCCGATCGGACCCTAAAAGTATACTTGGCGGGGTTCAGCCGAAGGTTGTAGTGTCGGATTTGTGCAAATGTCTCTTGGAGATCTGCAATGTGGTCCGCCGACTTCTTCGACTTGACCATCATGTCATCAACGTAGACTTCCAGGTTTCACCCGATTTGAGCCTCGAAGACTCCGTTCATCATACGCTGGTACGTGGCCCCTGTGTTCTTTAAACCAAATGGTATTTTTGTGTAACAGAAAATACCTCGAATGTGATGAAAGAAGTCTTTTCCTTGTCTTCCAGTGCCATTTGGATCTGGTTGTATCCCGAGAAAGTGTCCATGAAGCCAAGGAGTTCATAGCTCGAGGCATTGTCGACTAGATGGTCGATCCGGGGCAAGGGGTAACTGTCTTTTGGACATGCTTTGTTGAGATCGGTGAAGTCGACGCACATTCGTCATTTGTCATTCGCCTTTTTCACCATCACGACATTCGAGAGCCAATCGGGGTATTTGACCTCTCGAATGAAGCCTGCCTCCAGAAGTCGATCCACTTCCTCGATTGCGGCCTTCATCTTTTCGCCCCCCCATGTTTCTCTTCTTTTGCTTCATGGGGTTGGAAGTCGGGTTGACTTCCAGTTTGTGAGATATTACCTGGGGGTCGATGTCGGGCATCTCCCTCGGGACCAGGCGAAGATGTCTGCATGCTCTCTCAAGAGAGTGATCAACTGCTTACTTAGGTTGAAAGGGAGCATTGACCCAATGGAGACGGTCTTTCCTTCTTCTTCAGAGATCCGGATGTTCTCCGTTTCTTGGACTGCTGCGGGTCGTTGATCCTCGCCTTTGGGATCGACTGGATCTGTCTGCTCCACCATTCTCAAAGCGGTGGACAGAGAGTAACACAACCGGGCTTGCTTCTGATTCCCCCTTACATTCCCAACTCCTTCAGGAGTTTGGAATTTGATTATTTAATGGAAGGTTGTGACCACCTCTTCTATAGCGTTGAGTAATGGTCTGCCGATGATTCTGTTGTACGCTAAGTTGATCTTCACCATTATGAAATTAGTCAGGCGAGTGACCTGTCGTGGATGCGTACCTAGGGTCACAGGTATGGTGATAATGCCTGTTATTGGGGCAGAATGTCCGGTGAATCCTACAA